>LQNS02278091.1:71720568-71767334 GCA_001587735.2 Parhyale hawaiensis | reverse complement strand
GATCCTTTTCAAAAGCAAGATATAAAGGTAAAGTCAACTTTGACTGTACCCTACCCTGGGAAATGCACACGCACTCTGATTCGTGTAGCAGACATAGGCTAACTGGCTCCAGTGTAATAAGTACAGCTGCAGCCGACGACGGGTCGCTAGGAACCATGGCGCCAAAACAGAAGGTTTAACGACCTGCCACCCCTACCCTAATGTAAGTGCCCCCACGATAGCTATGCACCTAAGCAAATTTGCTGATTCAGCTCGCCAAGCGTCCTTGAATAAGACCGCGTTTGGTTTGGGGATCGTTCTCAAGAGCCTTAGCATAACTGTGCAGCATGCAACGTCCGCTGCTAGCGTGGGTATTTGCTTTAAGAATATAAAATATTTGCTTTAAGAATACCTGGTAGGTAAGGACTGATGCCAATCTCAAGCTTGGTGAAATCTTGTGACGACAGTCTTAACAGAATTTTTGGCCGCTCTAGAAGTTGTTTCACGATTTTAGTTCTGAGGTAACCAAGAAGTCTGTTGTGAAAGCTTCTAAAAATAATAAATTGCAATAGCTCAGAAATGGGATATTGAAGTGAACAAGGGGTTCATTTCCAGCGTGAAATGATACCTGGTTTTCAGTCATTGAACTAGGACTCGATAAAGCACAATTAGTTGTTGAAGTTATGAAAGTTTATAGTAAACAGAAAACTATTTTATTATAGTATTTAATCCTCATTTCAGATTACTCCCAAATATGCTCGCCAATAGTGAGGACTGGCATCCAAATATCTAAATGCAGTGAGGGGGCCAAGGTGGTTCATGGGATGATTATTGAAGCAATAAACAAGTACTAAATAGATAACGCTATGTTATGCAAAGTGCATATTCCTGTGGAAAGGAGTGAGAGGGTGCTAGACTTCCTGGAAACGAGAGAAGCTCACGGACGAGCGTTGGGAACCCCAGGCTCAGAGAAAGCTTATTAAGAATATAATAAAACTTAGTTCAAAGTGCCGGTATCCCGCTTGGCGACCAGCTCTCCAATTCTCAGAAATGCCTCATATTATATGCAAGCCAGACCTAAAGCACTAGAAGCTCTACAAGTTCCACAAAGAACGATGAGCAGCAACGTAGAACGCAAGTTGTTCAAGTCTTATCGTCTCATCAGAACTCCTTGTTGCAGAGGGTAAGCTGTTTCTGGAGGATCGCTGATCTTGCCTACATAAAGAGCTCTCGGCGATCAATCTAGTTAATCAGTCCATTGAAGACATAAAATTAACCGTGTCCAAACATTGGCTGATGCAGTCGAATAGCCACAATGTGGGGGCGTCATCCGCATCACATGCTCCGCAATGGCATTCTTAGCTCCATTTCGCCACTATATCACAAAGGTCAATCAGGGAGGGCATCCCTAAGAGCTACCTTCAGATAGACCCATTTTGTAAGGTTGTTTCCATAAACACAGGTACTGGGAGTCACTTTCGCTGGCTCGAATTACCCCTGCATGAGCTAGGTAGCAATTTTCTTCCACATCTGCTTATTTCTGGGAGTAGAAGAAATGGACGAACTGCGGTCATAATTCACCAGAAAGGACACCAGAATTTGAAGTAGGAGAAGAGGAAAATGACTGAAAAAATACACCCGTTCTATGTGCACTCGTTTCTATCACTGGCGAAAATGTACGTCAATGAAAATGTAGGAGTATCAGATAAGATTAAGCTGACTGATCTAATACGCTCATTTTCGGTGTATTTTACCAAACCACCATAAGATATGACTTTGCATAGTAGACTGATAGCATAACAAGAATTTAAAAAAAATAATGCAGTGACAAATTTGTTTACAAGTCCATCAAAAATGCTTAGCTAATATAACATGGAAACTGTCAAAACTAATGACTTCGTTTCATATTAACACCATGCACCAGAAAAATAGACATTCCTCATACAACATAACTAGTCTTGAATAATTCAGTTTTTCATCAAGGCCGGTCAGAACACATTCACATTCTTATCTAATAAAACATTACGATTCGTTAAGGAATAAGTTTCGCATCAACACCTCAGGTCACTAAACACAGACATTCCTAATAAAAGAACAAACCGAGCGGAATGACTCAGTCTGGAGTTGTTGCTGTTGTTGTGAAGGAGCGGCCGTCGCGGTCACGGATTCTGCCGATCTGCATAATTCTTTGCCGATCTGCTTACGGTCAACTGCGTCCCCAATAGGATATGTTGGGCACAGCAGATGAGTTCACGGATGATCCGGATAGATTTTATTAGCTAGTGTTGGGGAGCAGGTCAAGGGCTAAGCTGACCCCCTGAGTCGTGTTTGTAGAGGCACATCAAGATAATAAGAGGCATGCATTTGAAAATGAAGCTGAGGATAATAATACACAGGCGGCGTGATGAAGAGAGTCGTCTCGCCGTGACGGCCGAGGTGTTTGGCTGAGGAAGAAGCATGGCGAAAGCAACCGCTTCGTCGCAACAATAAGACGAAACGAAGAGATGGGAAGAATAGTAATAAGACAACAACAGGACGGCACAAATTCTTGGAACACTGTCGAAAATATAATGGAAAATAAAATGAAAAGCTTGTAAATAAAAGAAAAATGCAACAAAAAGAGCACAGAAGAAGAGTGGTAAAGAGTTGCTGGCAATAAAAGGGAAATAGTAAAGTTGCTTTTACAGCACACACCAACTAGGAACCCAAATGCACTGGTTTGTACTGCCGATGAATCCCATCAACGCCCAAGAGGAATATACGGCTACAGTCGACCACAGATTGTTTGAGCTATTGCGTCATTGGCGGAAGGTTCTTGACAACTGTGCCCTGACCGCCCATATAGCTGAGTAAGCCTATGCTTCCGCCAGTGGACTAAGAACTGAAGAAATGCTGAAGCTGCGTCGCTGCACAGCATAATTTCTTTCCCTAGCTCGGATATAGACCGCCTAACATTACAGCAACAAACGAATCAGCAATTTTCTTCATTCGACTAGTTGGGGATAAATTGAGGAGTGACAATGCATACTTACTATGAAAATTAAACTTATATACGTAAAAGTAAAGTCAGCGTAACCTCACACCCAGTTTGGAAATTCACATGCTGCAGGTAGATCAATGCTCGCTAGCCCCAGATGAGTGCACGGCTGTTGCCAGCCGAAGATTATTACAGCAGAAGAGACGAAAGGCTCATGTGTCAACTGCGACCCCCCGACTGTTCCCATTTCTGGTTGAGTCAGTGCACTGTAGTGGGCTGTAACCGCCAGAAACACTGACGCCGCCACTCGAGTGGGACAAGAATTCATCTGCCTAGCGATGAGGTGAACGCCCGAATTCCAGCATTCAAACTCAGCCCTCTAGCAACCCGCCCATTGCCGGTATAGTATGCAGACTCCTACGTGCGTCATACACGGTGCACAGAAAAATACGTAAGTTCATGACACCGAAGTATACTGCCATAGGGAAGATTTTGTGCAGGTAAGTGCCTTGTGAACCTCCCCTCTCACATCACTTAAATTCTAATATTGTATGCACTTTCGATGATTCCTCCATGAAATTTAATTTTGGACATAACATATCCTGCAAATATTTCTACGCAGATCTATCATTAGATTTTAGGGTTAGTAACAGAAAAATACTACATATTAAAAAGTTTAACCTCAGGATAAAATCGTTGAGCGGATAATAGAGAGAAAGACTAAACTCTGAACAATTCACAATATGGTAAAGAGTGAATAGCTCGCATAAGTTTCGTTAACTGTAGTAGAAGATTAAATAATTGGATGTCGCTGATGTGAACACTGGTTTAAGTAGAAGGCCTTATAGGTTCTGCTGACAGAAGAAGCAAGAGAATGATCATAAATGATGATCATAATTATGTCCTACGCAGAACAAACCACTATGCTGTAGTGAGTAAAAGGCTCAGCATAAGCTCTGTTACCTGCAGAAGCGCCAGAGGATGGACACGCTGAGAACAAGTACACAATGCTGTGGATGGCGTCGCAGTTTGGCGAAGAGCTGTCTCCGTAGGGGCGTGGACTTGCATCCCTCCGATAAGAAGAGCCTAGTGGGCGGCCACTCCTCTACCGATAAGCCAGCAACAGTTTAGCAATGATATTCCTACGAGATGCTCAAGAGATATTCGAAAACGCAGCAACATTGCAAATAATACAAGCGTTGCTATAGAGCTGCAATTTCTGTAGTTCGCTGCATGGGAGAGACGACGGTGAGTTGGGTTTGCGTGACTGGTTTGCGGCGAAACGACGATTTTCGTTGGTCGTAGTTGCTTAAGCAGAATTAAAAGTGGGCATTTATTCAGGATAAAAATCTACGTGGAAAATTTGTCTTGCTATAAGGCTCAGGATTAAAATGAGTCAATATCAGGAAACTTCGGAGCATATTGCGAACTGCAGAGACTTTCCCGAACTCCAAATGCCTGCAGTTCGCTGCATTCTGTATGCGAAGGCGGGTCGAGTTTGCGTGACTGACTGGAAGTGAAACAGAGAATTTTGCGGTTCGACATGGCAGAGACTTTTTTACTGAAGCGGACGTAGCCTATTGCCGTCAACATATAACAGGAATCTTCATAGGAATAGATTTATTTGAAAGATTACTGTACGATTCACCTGACGGGTGAAGGATTAGAAAAGATACTGCAGTGTGAAAATAAGCAATAACGCGAAATTGCTCAATCAGCAAGCATGACTAGATGCAGGGTGCATCATCAGTTGAGTTGAGTAATTTTTGATGTGAATCAAAATTGAAGCCTTTAACGTCCCCCATTTCCCATTTAAAAATCGTTTTTCGAAGAAATATTACTATTTCTAGCGTGAGCTTTTTAACAGTTTAATTATGCAGTATTGCACTTTATTTTCGGTAGAATTATAGAGTTGAATAGGTCAAAGAATGACTTGATTGTAAGTTAGATCAAAGATAAAATAGAACGCCCAGGGGATAAATTCCAACGCCGTCATTTTTGATGGCCAGCTTACTCTAGAGTTTTAGCATTTTTCACGCCTAGGTCAACCCACCTGACTTACTGCAAAAAAAAATAATAATAAAAATAAATAAATAAATAAACGCCGCTCAACTCCTTCTCCCTCTTTTTGGGTGGACAGATAAACAAATATATATATATATTTGAATATTCAACGAGAACATTATCACCGTTTTCACTTCGTTCGCGGCAGATAACGAAACAGCTTCTAGCAAGATGTGTCGCTTGCCTGGCGTATCAACCGCTTAACATACTAATCCGAGGATATTCATCTAGCAGCTTTTAGTATTTGTATATTATTTTCTTACCAAACTAAAGATTGCGTAAAAAACTCGTATGTAGAGCGGTTACGGCAGTAGCTCAGGAGGATTGAACCTTAGGGTTCATATTCCTTCTGGAAATGGGACTCTTGATCTCCTATTATCTCATATGTTATTTAAACAATACATAGACTTTGAATAAATATCACGGACAGAAAGTGTTTGCATTTCCCTGGTTTTCGCTAGTGGCTTTATGCAACAAGGAAACATAAAACAAGAAAGTACACAGATATTGAAAACTCTGTAATATGCAACTCCCTGGAAACTGATAGCCCAGCTGTAAGCCATACAAAAGAAAGGAAAAAATTTCAGACACCATTGCAAGAAAGCCTCGTTCAAGGCTACAACTCTGTGCCTTTGGTAGCGGGGAAAGACAAAATCTGAATAGAGAACTGTCGTGTGTACAAATTGTTTCTCTCAAAGCAATAGCCGAGCTGGATGCCAAGCAAAGACGGCATCCCATGCACGCCAGATCATTCCTTGTGCAGAAGCGGCATGTGGCCTCTAAACTGAAGAAGATAACATTTTTAGTTGAAAATTATCCTGAACGAACACTTGCAGTAACGAACCAAGGAGATTATGCCCAATAGTCCCATATGAAGAAAATGCGTCGGCTGTGTGAGGACTGCGTACGATGCTCTGGAAAATATTGATACGTTGAAATGCCATTCGATTAAGCTGAAAAGGAAAGTCAGCGGAATATCCCTTCATTCAACTGTAAATTCATCGAATGGTAAAGAGTTACTTGCATTAACCATTCAATTCAATTACTATTCGATGAATTTATCATACAATGATTTACCATTCGATGAATTTAGCTTTTGTTGAATTTACCACTCAATGAAACTACCATTTGATAAATTTACCGCAAGGCTTCGATAAACTTTCCCGCAATGAACTTACAGTGAAGCGTTTTAAACTTTTAGTGAAAATAATAACCAAGAAACTTCATGTACTCGACAGCTGTGCAATGGAAAGTTATCCTACAATGAATTCTGCCCGAAAACAATAGGAGAATTGCTTACTATGCAGAGCTGGCACATTTTTATGCCACATAATCTTTAATGATGGCAGTGCATCAGTTGGCAGAAAACTCAATATACAAGGACAATCTTAATCCTGTCTCGAAATTCAGTCCAGAGCAGCAGAGCCTCCATGAGTGGCGTGCCATGCACAGCTCGGGATGGTCCCCTTACTGGCATCAGGCATACAAGTACAATAGTTGTACATATCACAATGAGGAATCATTCTGCAATGAATTTGAGCCGAAAGCACTAACACCAAACACCAGTAGACCGTAAATTTAACTTACTCTGCTCTGGGTGATGATCAACAAGCATATGAGCTACAATTGCTGAAGGGATCTCACGCGGTACAATGGAGAATTATCCTGCAACGCGATTCTGTCCAAAACAATAGGCCAGTTGCGTGCGTGCCAAGCAGAGTGGCATCTCATTCACGCCAGATGATGTCTTGCAAGGAAGCGCCGTGCTCGAGTCTTGGCAACTCGGTGACAATGGCGTCAGAAAAGGAAGTCCAGGAAAGACTCAAGAAGCAGTGCAGTCGGTCGGAACTAATGACGCTGTTCTCAAAGGGGCAGTCAAACGTGGTACGCGTCTGAATTACATGATGGACCTCAGTTTTACAGTCCCTGGACAAAGTCCAATATTTAGCGTCAATTTTTGAAGAGAAGTTGAGAATGGGCCATTGGAACGCTGCGGGACGACTTTCTGTCAAATATACGCGCGATATAACGACTGATAAGAAGACAAGTGGGAGCGGAAAATTACAAGTCCATGACCGAAAATAGGATAAGAGGCAGCGTGTCTATTTGCAGGGAAGGTTTAAGAGATTCTATCAGATGAGAGAAAGTTGAACCCGCGCTATTTACCACTGACGCGCAAGTGAAGAATTCGTTCATGGCAGGTCGCCTCTGAACAAAATATGTGTAAGGAATACAGATGTGCTACAGGCACAGCTGGCTGAACTACGATATTGATATTCTATTGGCATGTGCAGCATTTTAGTTCAATCGAAGAATCATTAACTTAGATCATTTGGATAGGCAGACCTGAATTTGTTTTAAATGTCAGCAAATACACGACACATGATGGGCCTTTATGATAAATTCAACCGTTTATACCCATAAACGGTAACGGTGCCAAGCATCTACAGAGACTTCACGTTACGTAGTTGACGAGAACCGTCATTTTACGAAATTTAACATTGAGTAGAAACTTGAAACTGTTATCAGTGATATTTTGTTGAAAATATTTAGATTATTCGCTCTTTATGAATGTTTGAATGACCTCAAAGTAAGTGATCTTGCAGTGATCTTCCAGCGCCTGATACGGTTAGGAAATTTTCCTCGTTGTTTGCGTATTGGAAATATTACTCCTATTCCCAAGGGTCCGGTATCGCCCTATGTTGCCAACTATCGACCCATCACACTGAAGCCCATTTTGTCGAAGGTGTTCGAGAAATTGATCGCTGGTAAGCTTGGTCGTTTCGCTGAGGTTACTGGGTTACTGCCAGCTGATCAGTTTGCGCACAGAACTGGCTCGGGTTGATGTGACGCTCAGTTGTCGGTGTCACACCATTTACAGTCTGCCCTGGATTGAAGGTCGGAGGCACGCCTTATTCAGTTGTACTTTAGCGCGGCGTTTGACAGGGTTAACCACAGAGGTCTATTATACAAGCTGGATTCCTTTGGTGAGGGTGGTAGGGTTCTGTCAATCATTCGCGATTTTGTTTCTGAGTGAACGCAGAGTGTGTCTGTTGACGGCATTTTGAGCGCCTGAGTCGAGGTGGTGTCTGGCGTCTCCCACGGCAGTGTGCTTGGCCCGCTGTTGTTCGTTCTCTATACTAGTGACATGTTTCTTCGCTTGAAAACACGATGATCAACTATGCCGACGATTCCACTTTGATAGCAGTGATACCTACTCCTCGCCTGCGTGATGCTGTCGCTCAGTCTCTGAATAGGGATATGTCGCGTATTAGTGCATGGTGCTCGGCCTGGAGTATGAAGCTGAATGCCAGTAAGACCAAGTCGATGATTATCAGTCGGTCTCGGACACTTGTGCCGCAGCATCCCCAACTTGAGATTGATGACACTTGGCTTCAGGAGTCTAGCTCCTTGGGGATTCTTGATGTTCTCTTTGATGAGTGCTTCCACTAAGATTGGGCGCCTGCTTAAGGCGAATTCTAATTCTGTGTTTGGTGACAGTCAGGTTGTCCGCAGATGTTTTTATGCTTTTTTGCTGCCTGTGTTGGAGTATTGCTCACCGGTCTGGGCTTCAGCTGCTGACACTCACTTGCGTCTGTTAGACCGACTTGTTAGTTCAGCCAGCGTGCTGTGCACTGATAATGATCTAATGAACCTGTCCCACAGGAGAAGAGTAGCCGAGCTATGTATGTTTTATAAGGTGTACAATAATGAGAGGCGTTGGTTGTATTTTTCTCTCCCTGCCCTCAAGGTATTTGGGAGGGATACTCGTGGTGCGTGCGGAGCGCACTCTTTCACTTTGGAGGCTGTCGTATGTCGAACTAATCAGTTCTGTCGGTGCTTCGTGCACTGGTCGGCTAAAGTTTGTAATTTGTTGTCGGCATCGGCATTTGGTCGTATTGGCCTGCAAGCGTTTAAGTCAGCTGTTAATGGTTTTTGCTGGATTTCCTTTAGCAGCCGTTGGGCTTCCCGGTATTGCAAGATGCTTCATTTGGGTTGTATAACCTGTCCGTGGGAGCTCTAGCGTGAAGTTTTGATAATAATAATAATGATAAAGTGAAGTTATGCTCTGTCACTTTAATCACGGACACATCGCACATGTAATAAAAGACTATTATGTTATAAAATAATAATAATATTAAAAATAATGTTTCTAGCATAATTTTTTAAGGATATGTTAAAAATGAGCAAATGTAGAATTGATGAATAAATTCTTTAGCGTGTTTGAAAACCTCGACCCCCAGCACATCGGAGCGGTGGTGTTCTCTGTTTACAGTAGAGGCGTCACATAGCAGCTACAACATGGGGACGTTGGTGGTCAACATGGCAAGCTTCCAACATGGCAATACTCCCACCCAAGGCAATCGCTTAACCCTGCTCAAACTTAACTTGTGTCAGTGATTATGTTTATTGTGAAAATGGAAAAAAGAATTAGTTTAATAAAACAGCAACCAAAAATCTATTAGTATCTTTGCAAAACCGATGGTTGGATCGACACGGTAATAGTCCTGAATCTTTTGACATTACTTACTACTATCCCTATATGTATCTACTACAGTCTATCTAAAGTAATGGTTATACTTGTTGGTACAGTATTGTTTTACAAAATCCACAGACTTTAAACTTTCTCAAGTTTTGGAAAGTCAATACCAAAACTGCGACAGATAATTCAATACAATCCATAGTACCAACATGCATGCTCATATTTGCAGCTAATTAACGTTGCAATAATTGAACGTCAAATTTCATAGGGATAACGCTTGTTGACACCTGGCATAATTGTCTCAGTTAGGTGTTAGCTTCAGCAAAAGATCTACGCAAAAATTAAATCACTTCAATCGCCACCTGAAATTCAGAGAAAACGAACAACAACATTGCTATAAAAAATTGGGAATAATAACTGGAAACATCGTCTGCAGGGAACTCAGTCATCAACGTTCTGTATTTAAACTAATTTCGAAAGGTGGGCACCTGCGGCCTCCTGCGGCCAAGCCGCATGAGCGAAAATAGCAGGAGACTGTAAACTTGCGGCAATTTTTAATCCAGCTTCTGGGCTGCAGGTGCCCACCTCCGCTAATTTTTCATTTGTAATGCTATATCTATTAAGAAATAAATTGCCATCAAACTTTTTGGACACTTTCTACAAAATTTTGTAAAATGCTTTCGAAGAAATTGAAGAATTTAGGCAAGCGAAATAAAGAGAGATTCTATCTACTGTAAAACCTTGCAACAGTAGTATATTTTAAAGTAGAAAATTCTACCTTAGTCCCTGTTTCAAAGAAGAAAACGAAAGTAATTCACCGTTTGTATGTGCAGGAATATTGCAAAATATTGGTTATATTTCGAAATAAGGGATGTTCCAGCTGCATGTGTTCAATTGTATGCTTAGATCGTAACTGTTCTCTTGGAGTGGGTCTTGGTTCATCCATGGTCCAGTATATAGTCTAATCTGCACTAAACAAGCCAGAACAAACATCATCGACGAGGACTGCAATTCACTTTGGGTAGAGCAAACATCAGTGTAGCGAACTGCGTCGCCGTTTGATCGTCGGAAACATGGTGCTCTGGGCGAACTCTTTAATTCTCTTGACTCTGGCCGAATAAATCTTACGCCTAACAGACGCAACACCAAATCTAGCGTGAAGGAGAGTGTTCAGTCCGTAGCTCTATACCAAGTTAGCTTGCTGTAGGTTGTTATGTGTGCTTTGCACAGGACGTCAAGTCTGCCAGCAAATATTGAATGTTTTAGGCAGGGATTTCTCAAACAGATTGGAAACAGCCTGTAGTGTGGCTCTTGAATATCTTTGAGAGCTGCCACTTACGTGTCAAGAAAATCTTGAGGCACAAGATACCTTCTTATACGAGTACATGTAAACCTCTTACACAGTCACGTGATATTGATAACTGTATGGAGCGCGTCTACGTTTTGACTAAGTAAGATGTAATTACTGAATAGGAACTACTTTAATGGTCGCTATTAGCTCGACTGCTTAACATTAATTTTCTTTTCTGTGCTACATAATGAACAATTGAGCTAGGATGGGATGATTTGCAATCCATCATTTACTAACTATTTGTTATTATATCTTAGTAGATTGCCTCCAGTAACGTATATTGCAGGATCTGCAGATCCGTTCCATATTTCTATGTGAGGAGGGTGCACAACTCGCTAGAGTATGAGCAAAGCGGGCTAGGAACATTCCTAAAGCAGTTCTTAAAAGGCGGGGCAGCCTTCCGCTATTAGCATGAACAAAGGTGGCTAGGAACATCCCTAAAGTCAGTTCCCAAAAGGCGGGGCAGCCGTCCGTTATTAGTATGAGTAAAGTGGACTAGCTGTGATTCGCAGGTTGAGCTCCCACGCACATGGCTGCCTCACGATGGCGGCCGAAGATAAAACATCTGTGGGACGCCTCCAGGCACACCATTGCCAAGGGTCCAATTATTATCAGATGCACGCACTTGACAAGAGCAAACAAAGTGCTGCGAAATGCAGCGACGCGACCTGTTACAAAAAAGCTGTCCTGCACACGCAGCGTGTTGTCTCGGCATCGAGTTTTTCATGCTAATTGTATCTGAACGCGGGCCCTTCGCTCCACTCGGAGACGTAGTTACAGAAAGGGAGCGGCAATGAGCGCTAATTTGAAAGGTATATTAGCTTCAGTCTTTAAAGAGTAAGAACTAAAGAATAGTTTATTTCGAGAACGAAAGACTAGGAACGTTAGTTTCCCATATAAACGATGCGTACTTGCATGAAATAGTGCATTATTTCAATTTCTTTCTTATATTTAATACCTATAACAAGAACACTATATAGCGTAAAATAAAGCTGCTTAGATGTCAATGAATAAGTACTAACCTTCTACGATCAGCTCCCCTACAAAAAGATGTTGTGCTTGCATGTAAGTTTTTTGCTACAGTAGAACATGAAATGTACACCTGGCGCGCCCCATGCTGAGGTGCCATGCAGCTATACTACATGTATTTAATAAAATACAAGTACCTATGTGACGTATATTGACTGTCATATAATATATGTCTCTTGAAGAAATAAATACTTGGAATATTAGGATTTTATTTTGTTCAACTGCGGCACATATTGCTGGCACAGGAGCTGCTTTACTTGTGTTACGTGCATGTTATTTACAGAGTCTAGATTGCTATTATTGAATTCCGTTAGACTTGTACCAAAAGTAGGTACCAAAAGTGCCAATACACGCTTCATTATATCTTTCTCGATGTTATTGCGTTTACTTACTATAATACCAATTAAAGGAGGTCAATTCTAGCAAATTCGAAAATGAGGAATATTAAAAGTAAGCCATAAAGATAATCCATGGACTTGCAACGCTGTAAAATTATTTATAGATTGTGGATGAATGCATGCGTTGCATTCTAATCATAAATGATTTGACCTTTAAGGTGTAAAATGATGTATAGTGTATGAAAGTGTAATTAACCTTTCTATCTTGCGATTTTTGAATTACACAAAAATTTTGTATTCATTGTTGGAACTTATGAAATTAAGCCTAGCCATAGCTCGAGCCAGCGTTGCTACTTCATGTTTTTTTCTTACAGATTTGTTGGAAAAAGGCCCTTGTGAAAGAGTTTGTGGTAGCTTTCTCAGAATAGCTATAATTCGTGGAAAAATCTGGGGATTTTTTGTGAGATATTTTCCCCGTCTGCGGATATGTGCGAAAAAATTCATCGCACTTAGGGCAATTAATTTTGGGGAGGATGACCACACTGGGGGATGGAGAGGCAGTGGCACGGCTCGCCACACAACAAGAGACCGTGAGCCACATTGGATCTCAAGTGACTGCGGCGAGGCTGCGGATGCGCCGCGGCGCGCCTCATCGCGCCACAGGGCGATCAAACTGCCACGCGAGAGTCACGCGTCTCTGAAATACGGAGCGGGGCGATGGGACCCACTCCGGGGACGATTTCCGTGCGCACGGGGTGCAACAATGACCCGCCTGCTGCATGGGAGACATGGGCACCCTATGGTGCCAGTCTCTGGCTAATTGTAAGCATATACCGTGAGGTGCTCGTCTCGGTATCATTGTAAGTTGATAACACGAGCCAGTTTCTACCTAACTGCCTAGCAGGGTTAAACTTTCGACTATCTCAGGAGTAATCAGCCTGCTATCACCGACTGAAACTTGGTTCAAAGGGGCTCATCGAAACTCATCGATTGAAGTCCGGACAAGCCAAAGCTCAGCCGAACAAATTATCTCGCTCCCGTCGTAAGAATTGAATCGATGTGATCCGCAGGCTGCTGTGTGGGTCATCCTTACGGTATCTGACCTTGCCGCCTGCCAAGTTTCGACAAACAAATTGCGCTCATAGGTACAAATTGTGCCGACACATCTATTATGTATAGATCCCTGGGTAACGAGTAACTAGAGCCCCGGTGTACATCGTGGTCTACCTAAGAGTATGTGTCAGGGTAGGTAAGGTTAGGTTAGGTTAAGTGAATTCTTCGGAGCCTCAAGCGTAATTGATTTGTCAGGAGCGCCTGAAATTCGTTCGAAAGTGACACATTGAACTCTTGGGGGTGATAAAGTATGAGTTGATCATTTTCGATCAATGCTGGCTAATCAGACACCCCTAGCCTTTAGGAGGTTACGCTTCGGATTTAACAAATCCCATCATTTCTCAACGCAAAATTGGAAATAGGAAGAATTTACGGCACGGGCCCAGTCATTTAGTGTGCAGCCCACGTGTTTATCTGCTAGGGACCTGGAGCATCTGAGAGCGACGGCGTGGTCAAAAGGCAGCACACATAGGGTCAGGTGACCGACCAAATATGTGTCCGGCACTTTACAGGTAATGCAGGAACTCCACTAAAGCCGTGGCCACCCAGCCTAATGCTCGCTTTCTGCGCCGACCACGCATCTACACCGCGATGGTATCTACTCCTAATTCTACTCACAGACGCGAGTGTTTTAAAACCCAAGANGTAATGCAGGAACTCCACTAAAGCCGTGGCCACCCAGCCTAATGCTCGCTTTCTGCGCCGACCACGCATCTACACCGCGATGGTATCTACTCCTAATTCTACTCACAGACGCGAGTGTTTTAAAACCCAAGAGCCTGTGCAATACTGGGTAGAGCTACTGCATCTATGATAAAAGCCTCGTCGTTCATGTATATCTCTTAGTATGTAAACAACAGGTGTTGTTCAGTTGATTACACATAGGAAGACGCCGATGGAATTCAGTACGTCTTGGAGTTGTGCCCTACATGGAGGTGGTTATTCGCTGCAGCCAAGATTTGACCAAATGGAAGTGGCTGAAGAGTGCAAAACTTTTCAAGAGTAATTGCGGGTTCAACATTTGATGAACTGCGACCAGAGTGTGTTACTTCATGAGGTTTGATGAGGCGCTTTGTGGCTCTTGTTGCTTGAAGTGCGTAAATACATTCTGTGATTTGGAGGCTAACCCTTTCGCTACTTGCCTTGAGAGAGTGTAGTATCCTCTTCCTATAGAAAATATTACATATCTGTAAAGAGGTTTTTGATAATGTCGCTGACAGTCTACTCTTGCAAGTTTCGCTTTTTTCTAATAGCAAATTTTTATTGCTGATATAATAGTCGACCTCAATTTATTAGCTCGGTCCATAAACACTTATGGACCATCTTTGTTGAGATGAAAATTGCAAAATGAAATGAATATCTACCGATAGCGAAAACTATTAGAAGGTTCAACGTAAGTGTGAAAAATACTAACTAAAGCATACAAGGCAAGCTTGGAGCTGTACACTCAACACTGGCCATGCGCTGCTGACTTAGCAAAATCCTACACTATCTATATAATGGGAATGAGCTCATTATATAAATACTAGCAGCGCCCATGGAAATTCCACGGTTAATTAATGCTTTCACTTTCTAAAATGTTGGAAGGCTAAGCTGCACACCTATTACGTACCCTAGTTTGAGTAACTCCAATTCTTCTAACCTAACCTACCACGTCTAAACTGCCGCCCGTCGCCTTACCCTGACGAACTGCGTCAAACATAACGCAGTTCGTCTCAGTAATACAAGTCGTCTTAACTTACGTACGTGACCGTCCCAACACACGTTATGTATCCTGAAAAGCATCGTTCAATTCCTAACGCATTTCATCTAACTTGACCCACTACAGAATTGACCAAGGAATTTGTGACAGGCGAATTTTTCCAACAGACTATCGAATTTTCATTTGCTCTCAGGAGTAGAAAACAAACAACTTGGCTCTCGTGACGTGCTGATTTTACGCCGTTATTTAGTGACAGGTTCTGCTCATGTGAATTAAAACCGTCAGCCCTTATGTCTTACGACATTTTGAGTTGGCCGTTGTAGCGTAAGCATTTTTCAGAAGTATGTACGAAACTATAATCAATCAAAAAGGGTTATCGTTAATTCATCTCTGGCATTTTTACAGCACGGACCCTCTATTGAAGAATATTTCTCTACTGCATTTTGAATAATTTACGTGCAAGTTCAGTTTTCATTTAGATACTTCCTTTGCACGCTGATAGATCCATACAGTAATATTTTCTATATTAATGGTAAAGTATTATAAATCATTAAATGCTACACTGTGATTCATTCAATATATGGCCGTTGCTAATGAATACACACATTATACCTTTAATACGCTCAACATATAGGAGTTATATGAAAAAGTGAACTGTTGTTATGGTGATATACAAACCTCGCTTTGAATTAGAAAAATTCTATTTTACAATGACTTTGGATGGAAGAATAAAGTCTTGATCAGTGGAGGCGAAAGAAGACCGCTCAGCCCATTCTGTTTAGTGGGTAAATTCGGGTCAAAGTTTTGTGTGAGACCACCAGGGCTTGCTTCCCTTTATCATTTGCTACCACTACCTATAGATATCAATAAGATGATGTGGCTCTAATTACGCTTGAAGAAATAGGACATCTTGTGTCCCGACATTGCAGCAGCAATGATTGCTTCAATAAGGACGGCGTTCGATGTCTCGTCATCGCTCACTAAATTCAATGACCATTAAAAGCGCTGATTACTGAGAGAGTTCCTTGTCGAAAATTCTACGACAGACAAAGCCAGATGTCCTAAGTCGGCATCTGGGCTGCAATACGAGGATCTGAAAATAGAGAAATTCTTAATTTGTAACTTTATGTAAATTTACCAAAATTATGATTGTTGATCGAACTACCAATGTGTCGAGAGAGCTTAAAGTCGGAATTATAAAACGGTCAAATGTGTAATTGTCCTCAATTAATAGTTCAAACGTTCTGTTTAACCTCCAAATACAACTGCATTTCTATCAAAGAAGGACCAAACCTAACCTAACCTAACCTAACCTAACCTAACCTAACCTAACCTAACCTAGGTATTAAAATGTTAGCCGTCCGGTTAGTTTGCTGAGCAAAGGAGACTAGCGAACTCTTGGATAGCTTTTCACATTTACAGTTATGCATTTTGCCATCTTAAAACGAACTTAATATGGCATTCAGGAACTCTGCTCATTCGTCTTAAACAACTGTAAGCTAATTTGTTAGTAATTTGTAGGAGTTACTGCTTCATGGCCAATAAAATGCAACTTAGAAAATGTTTATCAATAAATATTAGATAAAATAAACATTCCGTAACAAAAATTTGTTCATCGAGAAACCTTTCTTTTCGTTGGTTCCTTAGTGACCTGAGATGTTTTTGACTCCCGACTAATTGTTTCTGATAGCGGTGACTTCGTCACATTTAAAAGGTGAAATTTTATCGAGCCATTCAGTGTCTAACCATTACAGTGTGGGCCAGAACTCATAAAGTGTAATCGATTTTGAGGAAAAAATGAATTTAGACGTAAAATACTTCATTGAAGGACTGATACCTTCGTTCTCAATTACCTTTCTGAGTTTTCCAAGCATGTTCCCAGAGAAGGATTTCGACAGTTCAAGTGTCAATGGATTCCGCCGATACTGTAGCTCAACCATTAGCTTGAAAAATGAGTTTTTATTCCTACCAGAAGGTTTCTCTTTCAAATGGTTCCAGCAATTTTTGAGAGACTTAGATCTTTAACTAAATATTTTCAAATAAGTGTGTGCACTTGCAAATGGCTATTTCCAAATTGCGAGTGAAGTTTCTTAATTTTTTAATGATGTCCTTTTATAATAAAGGGTCCAATGTTCCTAAAAATGTTAAACTTGAAGCCTTTATAATATACGGTTGGCCGATATCGCCACATCAAATTCACGCTAAATGGGACTTTTATGAAAAGCCTATCATATAAAAACTTTAGTTATTATAGAGACTGTAGAATTTGCAGTACCTTCACATAATTTTAGAAGGTCTTAATATTGCTAATTTGCCAACACTGTATATTGAAGTTAATTAGGTTAATTAACTAATAGTTGGCACACAATGTTAAAAAATTCTATGCCATCTTGTATTTCATAAAGAGGGTAACGAAGGCAGTTATTTTTCCTGAAAAGCATAAAATCTTCAGTGTAACCTATCGCTTTTTCTAAGTGTTCAAAAAATAACTGTTCAATTCTTAAAAGTGAAGTATTTATTCACCGTCAAGCAGAACCCATATAGCTACTGACCCGAAGTTGCTTTTCTCTCGCCTAAAGACAAACAGTGAAGGGAAGAGAACCAACACCTCACGGTAACCTCAATTACGTTTCTTTGTTCATCAGATCCCCTCCAAAACATTGCCTTTAGTTAATGGGACCCAAGAAGCGCTTGGGAGATGAATAGGTTTGTGGTAGACACACAAAGCTTCTACCACTTGCGAGGTGGCTACTGTGAGCGACTCTGCAGCTGAATACTAATGGATAAAAGCACGTAACTCAACCAATAAACAAAATTGTTTTGCAGGGTAATTTTGAAAGTGAGGTGTCCCACAGTGGCAGCTCTAGCAGCTGAAGCACATTCTAATGTCGCTGATTATTATTCGCAAAACATTTGTTTTTATTATATTAATATTGTTATTTTATATAATAATACCGTTACTGGTATTCATCGATATTTTTCTTAGTCCAGAAGCAGTCCAGTATGTATATATATAAAATAATATATATAGTATTATAATCTATTCTCTCAGTGTTACGAGTCATTTTCTAGTTCACTAGAGCATATCTTGGCACAGTAGCAGCCCCAGATATAAGTCATTCGTGCTAACCATTGCAAATCACTAGGAAAATAAACTAATTCTTCTGACAGTCACTGCACTTAGGCAACACTTAACCCTTAAATGCCTGATTTAATCATAGCACACCCGTAGAAATAACACTATTGGTATATGCTGCATATATGGCACGCTATGCATTTAAGGGTTAATATTATATCGTCAACTTCTTATCTGCAATGCAGGGCTCGTGAGTTTATGGGGATTACAGCAACCTAAGGCGCTATAGTTTAATGCCAGCGTAGGAGATATTGGAGTGATGCATCAAATTAATACAACGTTATACACATAAATAAAATTGAATTAACATGGATAAACAAACTATATACGGTATTGCTAAAGAGTGAGAGGTAGCGAGCCAGATAGGTAGTTAGCTCCTGGTCACTGACAAGGCTAATTACGTTATGTATAAATAAGCAAAATTTCACTAAAGCCATACAAAGAGAACTATATACTAATAAGAAGTTAACTCGTATTGTCAGCATGATATTTTCTCTGGCATAATGAACTATTTATAGACACAAAAGATGCGGACTAGCGAGACCGGTGCCCAGTTGACGATAGGCTGCCCAAGGGTCCTGCGAGTCTGCTATTTGCTATGACCCCCAATTACAGCGCCATTGAAGGGATCAACTCGAGGATGGATCAAAAGGATGAGAACGATTTAAATGCAGGGATCTTGCCAGCTCTCCATATCATTTGTACACTATTTACACCTGCATTCTCTGAAGATAAGAATGACCTCTGGAGGTAAAGAGTTTATACTGTGTGTGAAAAAATAACAAAAACTCGCTGATACAGATTAATATTCTCATTACTAGAAAATTAATCACAGTTAATAAAGCTGGTTTTTCAGGCCTCTGTGTTTTGTAATTTTTCCATATTCTACTAGCTGTACAAAAGTAATACAGAGGAACATAGTTGATTACGTAAAAGTGATAAATGACAAAAGATGTAATCGATCTTCAGCATATGGGCCTAATGATATTCAAGAAATTTAAGCAGGCCTGCTGGTCTACCGTAGGTTAAGGCTGTTTATTAATAACAACAACACCAGCGGGAGCTTAATCATTTTTAAGCCAATAAACAATTTTAGTACTTTTAAAAATCTTAAACCTGAATAAACAGAGGTCATGATTACCAATATTCCGCATGTACAGTCACACTGTGATAATACTTATGAGTGTCTCTGTCTACAACAGACGTAGATGCAGGGAGTCCAGTCTAAGCTCGAATTAGGAACTTCGAGATTATAGAAACTTTCCAGAAGTATCTGTAAAAAAATAAAGGTGTACTGAGTCTTAAAGATGTAACTCTCAAAAGCTTGTTGGTGGCACAGCCCTAAATGAGCAATTCACAACCAGTTCTGGTAAAAAACTTTACACAAACAATGTAAAAAGAAAAGAAAAGTCTGTCATGTTTGTCAGTCATTAGTTGACGCAAATAAATGGGAGAGACACACGTACGATGGTAGCAATAAGAGTCGTTGCCTCACAGTCAGCAATGCAGCAGCAGGACGTATGTTGCCATAGACATGCCCCCGCGTGCAAAAGACGACTACTTGCCATGTGATTGAGACATAGGTGCTTCAGGAGCCATGAGGCAGCTAGCACGACTGTGAAAGGTCAAATGCTCTTGCACAAAGGGAAAAACAAACATCGTGGCCAATCGCTGCACGAAGGTCAACTTCATTGCTCGAAATCTGAAATAAATCGAAAGCTTGCAGCAAATTGTAATCGAGTTGTTTTGTTGGCTTCTTCATCACTCAGTAATGAAGAAGATCAACAGAAAACTAGTTTTCTGCCTCATAATTGGCGATTAAATCTGAAAAGTAACAGCGATATAAAGTAATAAATTTCGGTCAGATATTTCTCGCTGAAAAAATAAAAACTTACTGTATACTTGTGAGGGAATGATTGCCGTAGAGAGATTTTGTCTCTTATATAAAAATTTGAAAAACCACCTTAATATTTGTCCGTTAATGGAAGACGAGGGAAACTGTATCGGGTTACATCCATTCCTCAATAGAACAACTACAGTGCACGTTCTTTTACTCCCTTATAAAGAAATACATTGATTTGTATCATTACAACAGAAAACAAATCCATACTAACTTTAATATCATTTGAAAAAATGGAAGTTGCCTTAGCTGCAGCTTATCACTAAAAATAAATGAGAAATAATAAGCAAATAAATAAATAAATTTACAATTTTACTTCAACAAATGTACATCGATATTATGTCTATCAGAGAAAAAAAAAACATTGCTTTCATGTAGACAACAACTGGAGTAAAAACTGTTCATTTAATTTTCGTTGTTCCCTTAAGAAAAAAAATGCTTGGATTACAACCAAATACCATAGACCAAGTGAGGAAGGTTACCCTAGCGGACTCCAGCCACCAAATCGAAACTCTAGTCTCCCCCCACCAGTCGCTGAGGCTCACGATGAGGAGCGGTCGAGCCGAGCCGAAGCAAAGCGTGACTGGAAATATCAGAGCGTAGAGAGGCAACTGTTCCTCCTCAGTGATTAGCGTCGAAGTCTCTTTATAAATTAGTCGCAATGAAGACAATGTCATGAGCATAAGTGGAGCCTTGGGAACGAAGCGTGCTCTGTGGATGTCCAACGACGGCGGGGCTGCTGCCCTTGCTCTACAAAGCAGCTAACTTTTGGTCCCGATCCTATCCGCTGAGGGCTGTCGTTAGGGCCACGTTCGGGCTATATTTAGCTGGTACCTATGGCTTTGTCTTACATGTAATGAGGGTTATTAACTGACTTTGCTTTGTCTTATGACATTTTTCTGGCTATTTTTATCTGGTTACTTGACATGCTGCGATGATGATGATTGACTTTGCTTTGGGTTTTAGCTATCGTTCGACTATCTTAAGCTGCCACCTATGGCTCTGTCTTACAAGCTGTGATGGGTATTAGCATACACTTTTTGTGTTGTGGTATTTTAAAAAAATAATTATCTGGTTTTGGCAAGCGCATGGTGAGCAGCAATGACTATTATCCGACTCTTAGAGTATTGTATTTGATGATAAACATATTCTGTGTCATCTTTTGTTGCAGCTTCTGTATCTGTATATGATCGCATAAAATGAATTCTATTTTATGAGGCATTTTACTTCCGGTATGGTTGCCCATAGCTTCATAAAACTGCCTTGCAATTATTCAATGATCGAATGAAACTGAACGACACTATTTTGTTCTGTATTATATGCATTTGACACTTTTATTGAAACTGTCTAGCAAGGGGCCAGTTACTGTACTAGAAGACATGGCTACAGTAGTAGACATTAAACTTGACATTCCTGCTGTGAGGTTTTCCCAATTCAATTCTTGCGATTTTGCCATAAGTCGTTTTACGGGGAGCACCCCAAATCTTTGATACATTTTTTATTTACCGTGCGATTGCAACGAAATCTGAAAACACTATGTAAAATTAAAAAATAAAATCTTTTTGTTGGTGGAAATTTTACCGTTTTCTTCTTAGTTTTTATCGTCTAATTTCAGGGTAAACTTGGATATGTTTATTGTTTATCAACAAGCATCATCTTCTACAGTTTTCATGCTAAGAGAAAAACAAAGACACTTTTAAAAAGAAAAATTCAATAGTTACAAAACTACCAAGTTACTTTTTTCATTTTTGGCCTTTATTTTTATTTTTGTTTAGGCTAGTGTGTAGGCAGCGAGAAATTATGTACTTTGAATTGCTGGCCAGCGCAAGTGAGCAGTTCAATCTCAATTAAAATTATAGAGCACTCTGAGAGTGCATGCCTCCGCCAAGCAAGTCAAGGTTACGAAAAATTCAAATTAGTCTTGAGACCATGATTTTCTTTGTATGAACCTTAAAATTCAATCATTTGTGCCCTTCAACAGTATTAACAGATTCAGTAATTTTTTTGAAGATCCGTTCCAAATTTTTTTAATTATGTTGCTAACAATCATTCTGACAAACAGTAGTCAAACTGACAAACGGACCAACCGATCATCACCAAAATCGAATCATCTATGTCTCTTAATATTACTAACAATTGTAAATTTCGTAAAAATCCATTCATAATTTTTTGAGTTATTGTGCTTACAAGCATAGCGTTAAAAACAGTGACAAACTAACGAACGAACAAAACAGATCATCACAAAAATTTGGTCATTTGCTCTTCGTGATATACCTAACAACTCATGTAAGTTTCATAAAAATCCATCAATAAGTTTTTGAGTCATGGCATTGAGAAAAAAGAGACAGACAAACAAACAAACGGATGGACGGATCTTCACCAAAAGTTAATCATCTGTTCCTCATCACATACCAAACAATCCCTGTAAATTCGTCAAAATCCGTCCATAACTTTTTGAGTTTTGATCACTGACAGATAAAGAGGGGGACAGACAAACCCGACGAAAGCATAACCTCCTTGGCGGAGGCAATTACGGCGGAGAGCTTGAAATTTTCGGTTTCAACATGGATTAAATATCTTTTGTTCGAACGTGTGCAGTCTATATGGAGGTCAACAACAACCACTGATGTTTATTTGCCTGTAAATATCTTGACACATGTATTTTGTACTTGCAATATATGATATAATAATAGTCCAGTTCAGCGAGTCAGCCAATAATGACACGGCTTTAATGGAACTCGGCCTGCATCTTACTAATAGCTGAGGAGGTTACAGACAATTACAACGATATTATCACAGACTAAAGAAGATACAGAACGGCAGTTCTTCAGTATTTCTCCAAGAAAATTGTGTCTGAATAATGGCGTCACATTCCTCACTTTATTATTTTCATCATTAGTTGGTAAACAGGATACAAGGTGCATTTACATAGCTCCAGCCGCTCAAAATCTGGTCGATGGTTTAAGGCTAAAAAACTCTGAATCAAGAAGGCTTTTTAAAATGAAGTTACCTTAGGAGTCTTCTACTTTCTAAGATGGTAAGGATACGGAGTGCATTTCATTGATTACATTGACGACTTGTGAGTTTTTTTTCGCTGATGTCTGAATGATGACGTCACAGGAATCTCGAGGCAGAGCTGAGCTGCACTAAGAAGCAGTCCGTCTGTGTTCTCATTAGTAAGTGATATGATTACCTGGGGTGCACCAATCAGAGCAACGCTCGCCACATCCAACTCCAGCCCGTACAGTGTACTTGCTTTAGAATATTATCCCAAATCGGTGTTTCGGACAGAAGAGTCGTTTTTAGTCCTCCACACCAAGGATGATGATACGCAACGGGTTAGCGCACTGCCATAAGTGGCTGTTGTACGTGGTTATTCAATCGTAGCATAGTCGATGCGTAGCAATTGTCTATCATAACTTAGATATGAACTATGAATACCACAGTTAGTTTAGAAAAGGCAATGATCGATGTGATACTGATTGCTAAAATATCGCAATACTTAACAACTATCTACGTCGTTTTTCCATAACACGCACGCACCCGGTAGGACCGCTTGTTTGTAAAATGTTGACCTAAGATGTGTTGTTAATAGATCCAGTCCTCCTCTCCTTACCGTAAAAACTTCAGCATCATTGAAAAAAATACGGATTTATCCTTCACCAGTTTCAAAGATATATATCATTCCTTAAGATACCGGTAGTTTAGATGTGGGGAACTGGTTCAGTATATATATATATTTTTTTGCAACCACCAGTCGGAGGCGACTCTTTTACTTAAACAGTCATGTTGTTGTACAGCGCGCAACGTATACTAGGTGATATATATTTTTCTAATTTACCTAGCCCTTTATTTCGCTTCTGCGAATTATGTATAGACTTTTGCTTTAATTATACTTCGCCGGAAGGAAAGAAATTGTTTTTCTGATGCTGTAATGTTTTCTATAGATATCCCATTAAAAATTCTTCTATCTCGGGGTTTAATCACACGCATCTGAAGCAATTTTTGTTGCAGCGGTTTGAAATTATACCATAGAAGACTGCTGGTCAAAAGTAGGAGACGAAAATAACTCGAAAGCATTAAGATATTCACTCCTATGATTTCAGTTCCGGAATGCAATATTGCTTTTGATAAAATTCACTTGATTTATTCCATTTTCAAGAAATCCTATTGATAACCATGATACTTTTTTTTGCACAAACCAAGTTCCCAATGCTGTTTTTCCCTTTTGCTTTCCACTAGGGTTATACATCACATTAATTAATTAGGCTTAATTCTGTTGTAATCAGGTTGTGTAATAAGGACATGTACCATTGGGTCGTCAAAGTCGATGTAAACCAAGCGCACTTGACTTAACTTGTCCGAAACTTTAGACAGGTTCCCTGGCTTCGATCCGTTTATTGAATTTCAGGCGCTTACTCAAAATTGGTCATCTGTGAGACTTCAAACAACTCAATCTTACTTCTTAAAATAAAGATCAGATCGGTTCAACATAATCGAGCTGCTTTCTAACACCTAAAACACGATTCAAAGTAACAAAGCCAAAGTTCCTGTCTGCAGGACCGAACAAGTTAAGTCAACTGGACTTGGTTTTGATCGACTTTGACGACCCAATTGAACGTACCTAAGTTCACTGCAAGGTTTTATTATCCCTTTTCACCCCTACGGGGAAAAAATACCGTTGTCGCATGAAAGGACATGCGTGGTAAAATAAGTGTCGTCTACACCGGAACTCGCGCCGACGGTTCCTTGTGCACTGAAAGTAACGTAAGGATTCCAGACAAGCTAAAAATAAGGTTCCGGTGTCGGTTTCTCAGCACTTAATAAAGAAGTTAGAACGTGTGATAAGTTTGGCGGGTAGCGACATGGGGCTTGTTTGTGGCAGAGGGCGTGACGATAGTTGTAAACAGCCCCGGCGCTGAGATGATAGTCCTACAATAATGCTAATAAATGCGGCAATGCCTAGCTTTTGCAAGCAGAATGTTCGTCGATGATGTTGTCTCGTTAAGAATGATATACGAGGAAGGCTTTGCAAGGGAAGAGTGATCCCATGGCCGGATGGTACTTCAACTTTTTCTCCTGTTGGATATTCTCAAGAAAGTTACAAAGTTTCGAGAGGATATTTGCCTAGACTAGGACGTTTCTTTTTCTCTTTCACTCTGAGAAGGGTGGAAATAGAATGGGCAGTAGAGTTTGGTCAGTACAACAAAATTTCTTTTTTATTTGAAAGCACATGTTCTGCCTAAAGTAGACATTCTTTTAAAACTGCTGCTTACGGGGCACAAACGCAAAACTTTTTCTACATCCCATCCAAACGTAGCCTCGGGCATAGTTTCAGCTTGTTTAGGCTGAAACTATGCTTCACTTTCCAAAAATTATATCAATTTTACAAGACATAAAAATATTAGATAGATACAAAGTGCCAGTATATATAGTAAAGTTTCGAACATCTCTCTAGAATTTGAGGAAACTTAAATTTACAAACACGCTTATTGTGACGAGAATTAAGATTTAACGCGTTAAATTGTACTCATGGTGGAGAAAATTTTCCTGGAACAACCTGGAACGAGATGTATTTCCTGTGCTCACGGGCAGCGGTAGTTACAGCGCCTTATAAAAATAGTTACATGTTTAATAATAATAATAATAATGACAGCGGTATAATGAGTACGTACCACACGTGAGTGATATTATCCTGTGCCAGTGTAGTTCTTCTAATCGTAATTCTCATCATTTCCTGCAGTAGAAGGGCATACAGTTTACCATATTGAATAAATATGCTATTGTAGGACGTACAGTGTTCCTTTCAACGCGGAAAGGTTGCAGGCTGCGCTGCAAGTGCAGACCACTCAGTCATTATTTATTTAGGACGTCATCTATAATATGGGCAGATAAAAACAATCACTGGATAGAGGGCACAGTATATAAGCCTACTTGTACAAATTTTCTTACAGTGCGGAAAAATACGAGCTGTTAGGGAGGGTAAGCAGCGGTTAATTTCTGTTGAGATGTTACTTACGATTCATAGGAAAGTAAAATCAATTAGTGTGTAAACTGCACAGTGTACACTAACATACAGTACTTGCATGGCTCTCCACAGAGTTTTCTTACAACGTAGAAAGGCACAAAGCTGTTAAGCTTCTATAAGACCAATCTGTCCTCTTTTGATGCTGATTTTCAAATGGAAATCCAGTTATTAGCGGAAGTATAGAGGAAGACCTTGCCTGGCAAGACAATTTTCGTAATGCACAAAGATACAAAGTTGCTAAAGCACATACTTCGTTGTGGCTATCCAGGTTTATTTGTTTGCCTTAGCAGAGGGCGTGCGAGATACAGTATGGCTGATGCTGCGGCCGATACCCGCCTACAGTGGTGACCATTACCGAAGCAGGCTGCATTCTTAACTAACTTTTTAGTGCGGTGGACATCCGCTTTTGGCTAATTTTCTTGTCTTTTAGAGAGAGAACGTGTAGCGTCACTAGTGAATGCGAAGCCTAGGTACAGCTAAAATGACTAGCGATAGTCGAGAATGTTTAAACGGCATTAGTGAATGCGAAGCATCACTAGAGCTTTGATAGTGAAACTGGTCATTTTTGGCTTCTAATTACATTAGGGTACTGGTAGTGGGCGGTAGTTCCCTAAGAGTAGCCGAGACTCACGCCCTGGCCCTCTGTGAGCTATTGCTGTTATATCAAAATAAAAATACTTAGATGTATTAGCGAAAACCTTCGCCAAGGAGGTGATTGTGGAAGTGTGAGTATTTGCAGTAGATTATTCGGGGTTATAGGAGACGTTAAGTTAAATGAGGTGCAATAATTTTCAGGAAACTTAATATTTTCATTAATAAATGTCAGTTCATTACATAACACTGTGCACAGTAGGAGTTAAATCTATCTCTCCCATATACCAGCGCTTGCCAAAATGTGGTTTACTATCTGAAGAGATTAACATTATTCAATTTGCAACTAGAAATATTTTGGTTTCAGGAACTAAATGTTAATAAGTATCATATTAATTGGTTGTTTTGTCTCAGTTTCCGGAACTAAATGCGAAAAAGCTTAGTTCCTAAATTTGGTTGCTTTGTCTCAAAGTTTTCCACTGAAATACAGTATAATAATAATTGAGAGAACTGAGTAGGGCAACACATGTCATTCGTTGCTGTATAAAATACACTCTTTTATAAGCAAAAATTTACTTATTACGCCTAATTTTTATGCTGGTCTGTTGAAGCAACTCACTGAATAAGAGCGACGGGTATCCTTCAATGCACAAGTGCAAATGAATTCCAACTGGGCTATCCACATACTCTGGTTCGTGCTGTATATTGCCACCCACTAATTCTAGAAGAATGCACAGCTGCAATCGACCACAGGTTGCCAGATCTATCGTATTTGCAACAAAAGGCTCACGTGACACCTGCGATTGCCCAACCTTCCAGATTTTTTCTTAGGACCAATGGAATGTGACCGCCAGAAGTTCAAGAACTCTCCTGTCTGGTGAAGAGATAACGACGGCACCAACGCAAGCGAGCGCAGCGCTTCAACATTCTGCCGCTGAGGGTAGAGTGCTAGTCTTAGAAAGAAGTTTCTCAGCCATCCGGCAATGGATAATACGCATCGTCATAGTTCTGGCTGTAGGTAAGTTAAATGCATTACATAAATACCGTAGAGTTTTCTCATTACGTTGTACTGTCTTATATTTCGTGGATGTTTGCGGCACCAGTTACAGATTTACAGTCCAACAGCGTGTCGCCTTCACTGATTACCATATAGTTCAAAACACATGAACTGCGGCTTACTTGTCTGTATGTAGTTTCCGTCGAGGATTCAATCTTAATGTAAATTGGCTTTGAAGAAATATTGGATTTCTTTCCCGAAATAATGATATCATTAAAAAAATTCTAATCTGTGAAATTCTCCGTCAGTGTTTATAATGCTTACAGCCTTGCTCGTGACGGTTGTTACTAACGTGCACCTAATAATAATTCTGATAAGTAAAGATGCAGTTACTAAAATGGCGTATGTTTTCGGAAGTATTTATTTGTTTTTCGGAAGACTGATAGTTTCTTCGACAGTTATTTGTAACCTAGGAAAGAAAATCGTATAATGTTTGACCAAATTAAAAAATTAATCCTGAATACCTCTTTCTGAACCATGCAAACAAATAGGGGTGGAATGAACCTGCTGTATCTAGCAGAATCACAACAGGTTGAGGTAACACTCGGCTTCAACAACAAAACAAAAGAAATCGGCTGAAGCAAATGCGCCACCCTCATTTTTGACGACGGATACACAACCTGATAAGTTAGTGGTAAGACTACCTAGCTATTGTTGCACACTTGGCTAAGTGCTTAAATTATTGTAAATATGTGCTAAAAAGAATAGTAAAGTAATAACTGCATATATGTATGTATATATAACGCACGATTTCTATTGCAAATCTTAGTCAATTCGCTGGAAATTCGCTCTGGTCAATGCCTCCTAAAGCACAAGTCTGGGTCTGTGTCTCGAACATGGTCCCATCACGTATAGTCTTCGGCCAAATTATTAAATCGAGCCTGATATATTTGATACTTTCTCTGCATATTTTGGACATATCTGTATAGAAAACTTTATTTCAAATACTTAAGGGTTACACATTACGATAATTTGAGTTTTCTATTCCGATAAGCCCGAAATATGAAGAGTAGGTACCAAAATTATCAGGCTGCGGTTATAATTTGCCCAAGGACTGTACTGGCTGGACCAACCTCATGACGTACACACCCAGGCCTGTACTTTAGGACGCCTTCTCCTAGCAGCCAAAGCGCTTGCGTCTCCGCTTACGAATTTTTCAGCCCACCCTCGCTCCCAGAAATGCCCTGCTGCCGTCAGTGCCGCACATCGGACGGCAGGGGGAGCGGCGCTCCCCAAGATCACAAACCTCAAGTGAGGCAACAAACCGAGGCAAAAGTTCAGTTAGCGCTGAACTGTGGTGTGAGTTGTGTGTCGACGCTCCCGGTTGCTCTGTCTGACACTTGCAGCCCATACAGACCGGTGCCAAGTGGCAGGATTTAACTGGCAGTTAATAAAAGAATGACAAAGAAAGAACACTCGGTGAAAGCGAAAGTTGAACTGGAAAGATAAATTTTATTACAGCCTCTCGCGAATTTTTTTTCAAAAACTGGCGTTTTTAAAATAAATTTTAGTTACCTGTGCGTATACGGAGACGGATATCATGCTGCATTGCGACGCTGGAGGCAGTTTTTGTTTGTAAAGGATATTTATTTAACATTCTACTACCAGAAAATTTGTTTTTCTTCTGTTAGGAGACGTAAAGGTCAATATTTAATTTTTAAGCTTATGTTGACGTCCATAAGCTTTTCGAAGATTTATTTTTCGAAAATATTTTCAAGCAAACATCAACGTTTCTTTTGAATGACAGCGTTTATTTAGTTTCCATTTTAACAAAATTATTAGTATAATTCGGTTTTTCTATTTCTAAATGATCATCGCCGAACCATATCTTTAGCACTGATATTGACAATAGTTATAAAATACCACTCGTAAATAACATTTTTTAACTGTCGACCACTCGATCAACTTAATCTCATTTTGAAAAAGGAGAGCATACAGAATTTACAAGTTTAGCTGTCGAGGAGGAAGTGTATCGGAAAGTTTGCCACGACCCACGTGCTCTCGCTCAACTACGCTAACAGGCTCAAAGATCCCCAAAGTTTTTCTCTAAACTTAGTTGTAGGAAACCGAGCTTCAAAGTTTTGTTTCTTGTTTAACCTGGAGTCGTGATTTAAGAAAGGAACGTTTCGTTGAGCTCGTTCTATCATGCGCTTGCCCAGGGAAGTTAGCAGATGTTCTAATGTGACCCACGAACGCATTTAATGGGTAATCCACTTTACTCTGAATCTGGGTGTGTGAATTTGACAAGTGTTTCATAACCTATGTTTCTCAGCGTGACAAATGCGGTAAACTTTTTTATATACGATGCGAAAACAATTTCTCACGGTTACAATACTTGTGCAATATCCCTACAATTATATTACATACGTAAGTTACTCAACGCCGGACGCAGTCAAGAATCTTGAAATTTTGCATAAATCTAAATATGTCAAATCAGCCAGACTGCACCGCTGAATGTATTGATATATGCTGTTCTTATCTGATAATTTCCCATACCATTGGTAATGAAACTGCGTGTTTTGTCCATTAATTAGATGAAGATTTGATAATATTTAGTCACCATATAGTCTAAACCTTGAACAGATTATGTTGTTTAATATTTGCGTTTCAAGGTGGATCTAACTTATTTTTCTATATTTACGAAGATATACCGAGTCTGTTCTGGTAATGACGTAATTAGCACACTAACAGGCAAATCAAGTATCTCGTGCTCTAGTAAATATAGGGAACATACCGAAACATCGAGAGTTACCATGAACCTCACAGGGATTTCTGCAAATTGTTTAGAGTGCTAAGGTGTATTAAAATGAAAGGTGCCCAATCTCGATCGTATCTTTAAGGTCGGCACTAGACTGCTTGCCGTTGATGTATTTTTGGCATCAGCACCCGACAAATTCACTACTTGTGAACTAATCGTTGGCTTAAATTACGAGAAACAATTCGGCTTTCACTAGGCAATAGTTATTGGGTCCTGCTGCATAAGTATAAAAATTTCCGGCTATATAGTAAGTGGTGCCATACCGGTACAATAGGAAACACCGTCAAACCAGGTCTGCTCTTTACATATTAGGAAGTGTGCTTCTCCGTCAAAAAAAAAGGCATGGGCATTTATCCGGCTGGTGGGTTTCAGATAATTTGCAGAATCGCCTAAAATTTCCGATTGGGGCGTGTATTGCGCCATGCGAGGCTTTAGCCCCGATATTTGTATACCCGGTTCCAGAATGTGATCCAGCGTTCATTCAGGTCTGGAGCAATTAAGTAGTCCAAACTATTTGACCGCCAGCAATTATACTATGAGGCATCCAGAAAGGACAACATGACCGAGCAGTCGTTGAGATCTGGAGCATTCTGACCTCAGCCTATGTTAAAGGACCAGGGGTCATAGACGCAGAGCGTTGCCGGGCGTGTGTACAAATCAGGAACTATATCAGACAATTTTCCTCGAGTAGAACTCTCCAGATCGCAGAATAAGTTTCATAGCCTCTTAAGATTTCGACCTCACTTTCTGACTAGCAGTTACTGGTTATAAAATATGGCTGAATGATCTTCAAGATCTGGAGCAATTACAGACCACACTCGGTCACGGGGAGCGCGAATGCTGGCGCCTGTAGGCCATCAGGTCATTCAGTATGGCTGAGATCGCATCGAAATTTTTATAATTTCGGTCGCACACATTTAATTAACACTGCAGATCGTCGCTGAACGCTCGTCAAGATCTGCAGCGATTCGGCCACTCTTTTCAACTAGGATTACACATCGGTTACGTGACGCCAATCAGTGATCGCAATGCAACGCCTTCTCATACCAGCCTAATTGCGCTCCAGTGATCATTAAAGACAAAGACTTCATGAAAATTTGGAAATGCCAGTCACCTGTGAACTAAGAGTGTAATTAGCACGGCGACCTGAGGAGGCAAGTGTCAACTGCCGTCTACGGAATTTAATAGAAGAGTGCTATGTGACGCCGCCGAGCCGCCTGCTAACAGGTAAGATCATTTTCTGGAATTTCATTACATCGATGTTGAGTATTTTGACTGTAGAGGGAAGATCCCGGCCTAGTTTGTCGCTCAGAGAATTACGGTTCACTAGACACAGCAAACGATAGGTATGTTAAACTTGCCTTTAAAAAAGGCAATTCTAAGAAGACTCCTACTTGGAATAACTATTTTGTAGAAAAATTTAAACTATCGTTTAGTTAGTTTGTGAAGGAGATCGCTGTTGCTCATTACAGCGGCTGTCGCTGTACCGTTTTGCTCACTTCCTACGGGAGCACAAAATGCGAAACGTTCACCCAAGCATTACTGATTAGGTCGCTGCGGGAATGGCTTCATCTTGCACATTGCTGCATTCTCTAAAATAACTCAAACTCTGAGCTGCCACTCTGGTATTCATATCATCCTGGGTGTAAATTGCAAAGTTTCGAACATCTCTCTTAACTTAGAGCGAGTTCCTATTAATGAAGATTTGTATTTTAGTGGGATGTTTAACCACGCCAAATTGTAGTCACGTACGGTCATGGAACCTGAAACGTTTTGCATTTTGCGCTCTGGTGCGCAGAGGCTCAAAGGGCTTAATTCCACTTCGATACCAGTGCAACCGCCAGTTTTACATCGTAAAATTTAATTCCTTTCAACATTTTATCTACTAACTCCATGAAAGTTTATACCTTGTCCCTTAACAATGACGCGTACCGTATTATACGTCACTCACCCTTTTTTTAAGTTGACAATGTTAATCAGATTTGTAATTACATTTGAGTAACATAATAGGTATTTATTTACTTTTAGGCGCTTGCAATACAAATCTCAGAGAACAGAAATTTGTTAGGTACCGCTTTGGTGTGTGTTGAGACTTAGCATGATTGTCACACTCAATATTTGGAGTAGTTCGTAATACAGTACGCATATGTAAAGCGAGTATCGTATTTATTACACTTATTTTTCACACTCCTTTAATTTTGTGAGTAGCCGAATTGTCCTGCTTCAAAAATGCCGTAAATACGTAACTGAATGCCTTAAATGCAATCAAATATCAAGAAGAGTGCCGTAGTCTACAGAAAATACCCACGGTCTTTGGGTTTTGTAGCTTATAAATTGCTAGTTTTTTCGTTATCCCCAAGTAAATATTTGGCCGCCACAGCAGTTGAATTACGATTTTAGCTCCTCGGGCGGGCAAAAATTTTGTCATATATATCCATTCGCTCACACACACTACCGTCCATTAAAAGAAATAATACTGGTAATTATCATCATTGTTTATGGCTAAAATTTCTGCAGGCGGCGCCGAGAGTTGCCTTCTCGCTAACTTTTCAGGCTTCGCAAAACAAGTTGCCTGCAGCTGTTGTTTTTGTTGGAGAGTGAATGGGCGAAGTTGGATCGCCGTGTGGCCGTCTGGCTTCATTCATGAACTATCCTGCTCGTACTATGATTAGCATCATTGTGATAATAATTATTAACGAGCTCTAAGTTCACCATTTGTTGACCTGAATACAGAAACTTTTATTAAAGTGTGTAAATTTTTTAACGCAAATGGAAAAAGTCTACCGCTTTTGTAATTTGCAGTTTTGCTTCCATTGCGTCTAAACGGGGAAGTTTTCTGTAACTTCATAGCTGTTATTGGTAAATAGCTAGTAATAAATTGTCGATTCATTGTGCTTTCATTTTGCGTGAAGAACATAAATTGTTGGCCCATTCTATTTAGTTCTTGTCATTATTATTGCTCAGAAAATTGTAAGATTAGTTTTCCGTTAATTGCAATGGTATACTTTTCCATAATTCTCGTATTTTTTACTGACCGTATCTGTTAAAACAGAGAGAGAAAATATTCATTTACATGCCATAAAACTGTTTTATGATTCTACAGCGCCTAGCCTGCATTTCATTACTAGAATATGTATGGTTGTTTACTTATCCAAACTCTCAATGTTACATAAACGCATCATCAGGTATTCGTAGCGGTGTACGTGTCTGTACACCTCACTAAATATAACAGCAACTCGGCAGGAATATGCTACATAACTAATCGTAACGGCCATAAGCACCAACAGATGGTGCGACAATGCCGTCCCGCTTTCATCGTAACTTTAAAGCTCCTGAGCTGCGTTCGCTATAAAGTGAGGTTGACGAGGTAATCGCCGAGACAAAAGCCCAAAACCGCTTGACAAATGACGACCAATACCGTTTTTGTTATACCAAACAATTAAGTTACTAAGCCACATTCCTGAACTTAATCATTATCAACAGCAGGGCCTTAAGCAGCGGGTCGCATCGTATAAATGGGGCAAAACTATGCGTGCTGAGATTGGAGGTGGCGGATTCTGAACAAGAATGCTGCTCGCAGATGCCACTGATGCGAACCAAATATTTGTGTGAGACGTACACGCTTCCTTGCTTTCGGCTGCGCCGGTTTTTGTTTTTTAGACGAGAGCAGAGTTGCAGAGGTTTTTGGCAGTGGCAGAAATAATAGTTGGAGTATAGAGATTCTATATACTGATACCTACATTCCTGGCTCCTTGCAGTTGAATCGTCTGCTCGTGGGAATCTTTCTTTCACTGTTTGTGTCTCGTCTGGCTTGGGTGATGCGAATAAAATATTTTTTCGTGTGCAAAGCACAAGCTGCCATGTTTTTGGCTAGGGTATTTTTTTAGATGAAAGAAATAAGTTATTTGGCTGTGGCAGAAATAATATAAGGAGTAAAATTATATGCTGATACATGCACTTAAGGTTTCCTTTGAGTTTACTTTCCATTTCTTGTGTGCTGCTTTGTAGCAAGGGTGAATTAATTGGTGGCCAGTTCGATAGAAGTGGGGCGTTTTTCGTTGGAAATTTGGCTATCTTGTGTTCATTTAGCAATATTTAACCAGGCTACTAAAACACATTTCTTGATTTTCACGTGAAAAGAGTTGGTTTTGTAGCAAATATACACCAAACCAAACATACCTACCATTCGTGAGATTGGTTTCGTAGCTGGTGTGGATCGAATACAAATATGACAAAAATACTGTTTGTTTTTGTTCAAAATAAACCAACACTTTGGCCACGAAACCAATAATACTATTTAAAAAAGCTGTCCGTATGTCTTGCAATGCGATGTGTTAGATGCTCAAGAGACAAAATTCAGTATTTAAATCCTGATAAGTGAGGTGAATAACATATGCTATAGATAAAATACGAATTAACAGTTTCGTCCAATACAAACACTTTAATTTCTCGCAGCAACAGTACTAGCATTACGTTTCTTAAATAAGGATAAAAATAAATAAACAAACAAACAAACAAATCTTTTTTCATCATTGCCAGTTAGCGAGCAAATAATACTATCAAAATAAATTTCTCCTAGTCCCGCTTTAGAAGACTTAAAAGCCCATCACTTAGGCTGATCTTTATGATAGCAGCAACGAAGTCGAGCTTCCGAAGGAACTGTTACTGTGCCTGCTTGAAAATCATATTAATGACAAGGAAATAAAACTTGACCACAAAGTTTTCAAAGTTTGCAACCTGCTCAAGCTATTGCTTGTAGAGTTTTGTTGCTTTTATCTTGTTTCAGTTCTTCAGTGAAAGATAAATGCTTTTGATTACTTGCATAAAGAAAACTGTGAAATATCTCAATAAAACGGATGTTTTTAATAAAAGCAATGCAATTTTTCTTATTTTCTTAACGTAAATGCTGTTAAACTTTGTTAGTGAGTCAGGAAATTAAACTAACATGTTATATACTAATGTGATATATAACAAGAAGCTGTGGGTGTATCAATTTTAGTGTCTTTCAGGTATAGTTTTTCAACGAATGAAAATGTTATCGGTTGCTAGAGCGCAATACCTATTGGGTATGCAGTTATATTGTGAAAGCTGTACCTGGTTTTGCAAAGTCTCGGTTGCACTTCATTTTACACGTTTGTAGTCAGTTTCTAACTGAAAATTGAATTCCCATCCAGACAAACTTGAAACCCATCTTTTTAGGCAATTTACACTAGCAATAATTAGTGCTGAGGTGCGTGTGTGCCTCAATGGAAGCAATTACAATTGAGGCCCCCTGCTCTCCTCTACGCAGGGCTACAACGAGTCCGGCATCACCATACGGCCTAAGGTCAGACGGATGACCGTCTACAGAGGCGTAGACAGAGGTGGATAGGTGACGACCTCAGGATTTAACTTTGTTTAGGTTCGCTACGCGTCCACAACCAAGCAACCCTCCTCCATTATGCTTGAGCCTCGATACTCTCCTTGTTGCGGTCCGCGCAGAGGAACGCAATTTTCTCTTCTTTTTTCTTCTATTGAGGCATCCACACGCTCGTCGCCACTATTTATTGTCAGTGAAATTGTCTAAAAAGATCAATTTGAAGGTCGTATCAAGAAGAATTACATTTACTATTTAAAACTGGCCACAATCTTGTAAAACGGAAGTGCAACAGAACGTTTGCGAGACCCGGTATATGCATGTCCGTTCAATTATTACTGCAGCGAGGTAATGGGTGAACTAGGGAAGAGCTGTTGTGTTTAAAGTGATTAGACTTTAAGCACGATAATAATTTTATGTACATTGTCCGTCAGTATATAATTATGCTATTTTTATCGGAAATGCTTGGAATCGCACTAGTTTGAGAACTGTCCCGAAGTGCGCGTTTAATTAAATTCAACGATACATAGTGTTGAGCTTCTCAAACATAAGTTCTGTAGAGGCTATACAGTAGTTAAAAATCAAAGAAAAATAATCGGCTAGCCGAAAGCGCAATAAAATTGGACTGAGATAGAAAATTCTTAAATCATAGTTTGCTTTAGTTTCATATTTGTGAAAATTTGAGAGAAAACCCAGAGTTGAAATCAGAAAAATATATAAAGAAAGGATTCAGAGATCTGCTCATCATAAGTTTCCTCAAGCAAGAACAAGAAGTCGAAATAAATAGCATTCACGTCTATGCAGTATTATCTTACCTTAGCGTTGCCTATAATTTAATAGAATACAATGACACTGACTGCAAAATTTCCAATACTATATACCTGTCAGCACTATCAGCGAATCAGTACACCTAGCTACAGACATACTCTCAGCAGATAGAAGCGAAGCAGTGGGCTACAACGTAGTCCAGTATGTAAAGGCGCTACCTATTTTTTTCTGTTTTTAATTTAATTTCGGGTTAAGCTACGCTCTGTTTTACACCATGTACTGCAATGCTTTTCATGAGTACGTATTTAAGTATTAGGGTCATCATTAAAGGCTTTCAAATATAGCACCCGGCATTATGAGGAAGGACGGAAGCAAGTCTAGGTTTTCCTTGCGCCTCTGAAATTTCGTTCTCTTGCGGTGACATCAATTTGATGTCTCCCCAGCCATTTGTTAGCTGCTTGACGGCTATTACGGGCCACGGCTGTCGCCTTGAGACGGCGATTTTGTGATGAAGAGTTTGGACGCTTTACTATGGCGCGCTTACTTGAACACGAAGAAACTTGCAACGTCGCGCACATACGAACGCCAGTCCGATTTTGATCCCGGATGTCCATCGATATAAACTTCAGTTATTCGTAGGGATAGCATCGTTTTTTGAAACGTGCTCGATGCAAGCAAACCGTCGCGGTTAGTAACGACACGTGCACGAGTAGCAGTCAGTTCTATTTTCGTCTACATTGTATGTTGCTATGAGTACAGTTTATCACTAATTAAGCATCAGTCAAGTCGATAGTTTGTCCACATCTTCATTGCCGTTGTGTTGAACTTTCAACTGCAAGCGTTTCGTCAAGTTTACGTTTATCAATAATGCTCTTTTGCGAACAAAATGGAAATATTCTAACTCGAAAAGCAACTTATGGCAGAGTGTTAAGACCCATGCTTAGTTTTATACCACAGATTGTCAGTGTGAACTCCGTCCAAAGTATTACATGTAGGTAAATCCCTTCGATATCTCACTTGTTGCAAAGGAATAAAGTTTGCGTTGCAAAAATTCAGAAAAGTTGCATTTGCAAAGCTGATGTTATTTTGTAAACAACCTATGAAAGCTTCTCTACAGTAAGAGTTCGTAGGATGTCTCCCTCTAAACTTACGAGAAGAGAATCCGCCTCACTACGTTCATCAAGTGATTCACTGAAGCCAAGTTCACGATTTTTCATTCATATATTTCTTTGCGTCAGTAATGCCTTCGAGGTCCAGCTTAAGAATAATAACAGTTTGGAAGTTTCCGTGAAATAAAAATTGTATTGTGTATCTATGGTTTGTGTTTCTTTTTCTATACAGAGCGTTGTGTGCGAATTTTTGAAGCTCATTGTGGTGAAGCTATTGCGGAGGGTGGATCTCAGGTTGTGTGTTTGTGTGTAGGTGCCCCCGGCGTGTTATGTACGTATGTTTGGAGCTCAGTGCGCATTACACTGTACTCCTATTTGGTTGTGCTGCGCTACAGGCTGTGGGTTTCCGAGAAGACTCAAGTTCTTTATGATTATGTGCGCAGTTTTTCTTTACGGTTGGCGATGTGCATATAATATTGCATAGCTAATCTTTATTAAAGAACGCGGTTTGAACCCGCCAGCAGGTTGGCTCGGAAAGCGTGAAAAGTTTACTAGGGCTCTAGAGTTACCGTTTGCGGTACCTACAAAGAAAAACGGACTGAAGCAATTAATTACAGAACAGGGTACCGAATGCATTATTTTATACTTCGCGTTGATGAACACAAGTTATCATTTACGCAACACAGGTGGAAACATATCTGTAATTTTACTATTGTCCAGAGGCCCCTCACGTTTCATTCACTCTTTGTATTTCTCGTCTTTTGTTAATTGGGAGGTCATTTGGGGGAAGATATGGCATAACTGTGATAGCGTTCGTTGAGAACAGTAACTGCAAAGCACTGCAGATATTTCTGTCGAAATTTGTGTGAACCAAGAATTTATCTTTTATAAAAAATTGTTATTTTTTCTCTGAAGGAAATTGTATTGCCCGTTCAATGACGTTTTCTCTGAAGCAATAGTTTGCAGTTATTGTCTATGAGAATCATGTGAGGAATTAATAACATTGGAATATGGAAAGTCTGTTCACCAGCATCCCAAATAAGCCTAATTTTTTTCAAGTAACACATTTGTAACCTGTTATATTGGGCTCAAATGATACTGAAGCGGCAATACCACAACAGCCTGGACAGCGCTTCTAACAAGCATATCACTTTTGCACCTACTACAGTCTCATCAATATTAATGTATCCACGGAAAATTCTCTAGCTATTGTAACCGAAACATCAGCAAACACATTTACTTATGTGGACCAAATACTTGAATGCAGTACATAGAGAGAATTTCATAGTAAATGTACCAACTAATTCAACTACAAACAATTTAGTTTTCATTGGTAAAAGACCTATCATGTGCATTGTATTTAATACGAAGAACTTTATTTTTTAGTACCCAGAACCATGAGTGTTTGACTGATACCTTTAGCTACACTAACTAAAAAATTTTCAATAGCGCACTGTGCACAGAATACATTCGATGCTCAAACGGATGTGTAGGGACCTCTGTTATTGCTCCAGCAGAAATTAATCTTACTCTTCACTTTAGTTTTTTTTTAGACGTAATCGACTTTTCACAGCGCATTAGTCAGTAAGGGCCCAATTTCTTCTGCATTTTAAACCGTTGGAAGTGGTGAACTGTGACCTTGCTTGACCTTGGCGCACCTTGCGGCTTAATTCTTACGCAGGGCATCTGCCGCTCGATGGCACTGAGGAAAACTGATCCATTGGAGACTAGTGAAAACTAATCAAATATTTTAGTGCAGTAATGTTCTCCCTGCCATCCTGCGGTCAACGCGTACAGTTCCTACAGTGATCTCGCACGGCTCTTATTTGCGTATCAAAGTGGCTTATAGTGCCCATCCGTTCATAATATGCATCAAATAAAACATGTAAAAAAATGAAATCGACGTCGCTGGAAGCTTGCCTTCGTCGCTGCATCTGACAATTACATACTTAAAGCGCGAAGCTTAAAAGTAGCGTTTATGTAAAATTGTTGTTTTGTACGACCATCCTGAAAATAGTTTCATCTCGGTTAGCGGCTCTCTATTTCTCAATTACATATTCTAGGTACTCTCTGTTGCACCATTGCACACATTATTATGTTACATATTTCCAAGAGAATCGCATGTTATTATAACGTCCCTCAATTGTGCAGTGCAGCGTCCCTCAGCTGAGGTGCAGAGTAGCGTCCCTCAATTGCGGTGCAGTGCTGCGTCCCTCAGCTGTTGTGTAGAGTAGCGTCCCTTAATTGCGGTGCAGTGCAGCGGACCTCAGCTGTTGTGTAGAGTAGCGTCCCTTAATTGCGGTGCAGTGTCTCGTCCCTCAGCTGAGGTGTAGTGCAGCGTCCCTCAGCTGAGGTTTAGAGTAGCGTCCCTCAATTGCGGTGCAGTGCAGCGTCTTCAGCTGTGGTGTAGAGTAGCGTCCCTCAATTGCGGTGCAGTGCAGCGTCCTTCAGTTGAGGTGCAGTGCAGCGTCCCTCAGCTGAGGTGTAGAATAGCGTCCCTCAGTTGCGGTGCAGTGCAGCGGCCCTCAGCTCCCTCAGCTGAGGTGTAGAGTAGCGTCCCTCAGCTGCCACGCGGTGCTGCGCAGCGGTACTGCTCCCCGACCGGCAGCAGCGCTGCCGGCCCTCAGGTGCGCCGCAGTTACCTGGACAGGAGCGGCAGCACGTGGCGGCGACCTCAACAGGTGAGGTGCAGGCGGGCGACCCCCTCTCTCTCTCTCTCTCGCTCCTGCTCACACGGGCACAGTCCTGTGCCGCTGCTGCCGCGGCTGTGGGACGCTCACTCTATGGGAACTTCCTCGCCTGTCCGACCCCTCTGTTCTCCAGCCACCTGCATGCGCTCGCCCTGCTTTGATGCTGCACGCTAGTTTGTGCGTAAATGGTTTTCTCCGATGACGCCCGTTTCTGCAATACTTCACTTGACTGATTTTCTTTGATGTTACACGCTTGGTCCTTCGGGTGTTTAGCTATTTTGTTAGTATATAATCCTCTTTGATGATACGCGTTTATACAACTTCAGGGCTTGTGAAAGATTTTTTTTTGTTGTTCAATGATGCACGGTTGAGCAATTGCGTGCATCACTGATATTCTTTGATGTCGCGCGGTTGCACATGTACCGAAGTTCCGTGCAAGATTGCTTGCTTTGCTGCGTGCGTGAATGCTTCTCTTTCGCAATTCAAGCGTTGACAGTCAATTAATATTCTTTTGTGCGTGGTTTCCTTGGTGCGATGAGGTCCATTTAATAATCTCAGTCGGACAAAATACATAGCATGAGTGATGGCCCCGCTATTGTGTACAAGTTTGAGGTTACGCAGAAGCCAGTTGATGCCATATTTTTACCAAGTATGTCGTGCAGCTGCTCTGTGACTTTTTGTGTTGATACAATTAGTATGCAAATTGCGGTTATGCCAGGCAAGAACTTTAGCCAGTCGGTATTAGTGAAGCCTTCCTGTCGTGTGCTCGGATACACGCCCTTATATGGGACGCAACGGTACCGTACTCCCCTGATTCATTCTGCCTCGTCTACGTTTAGTGTATGATGCTTTTGTCCACAGCATGGTGGTAAGTTGAATATTGTACGAAATTACTCTGATTATTTTATATACGTTTGAAATATAGAACGTAGTGTCGGTTTATGTTGAGCGTTTCGAGTCGGGCTGAATTATGGACTTTTTCTATACTAAAAATTTAGAAGAGACAGAATCGCTTTAATTTTGCATTAAGCATTTAGCATAACGTGGAGTAGTTTTATTAAACAATTTAATGCAGAGCACGGAATTACTTCTGTGACAGGGTTCTGGTTGATGAGTATGGTTTATAAGTCACTCCGCTACTTCATGTACTTGAACAGTAAGTGTAACAGTCGTGCATATTGGTACCCTAGGGAATCAGTAAACCCCGATAAACGGTACGGGATTTAACATGGATGGATCAAATGGAACACGCAGAAGCGTGCTTCAGGTCCACTGCGAAAAGTGTAGTCAAGTGAACCCACTTCAGACGATGCTGGGCTTCTTAATTCTGTTGGATCACAGCTAATGATCAAAAAGAGAGCCAACAGCGAATATTCTCCACACAGCACTTAACCGCTGATCGCTGGTATTCTTTGTAAAGGAGACGCCAGCAAATTTTTAGATTCTATTCCTTTCCTATCAGTGGCGTTTCATTGTATCAATTCATCAAGATTTAGACTAACTCCATTTTAACAATATATATGGCTTTATTTTGCTACATTGATGTCTTGCTAGACGGTCTTCCTACAGGGAAAATGGCCTTTGAAATTGAGTTCGTCTTAGTAGGTATACTGTTAACGTCCCAGTAAAACTAGAGCGTCATAGTAATATTTAGTGTTATTTGAAATAGTACAATAATAGTGCCTGTGAGCTTAAGAAGTTAAGATAAAATATGTTGAGGGCAGACATGAGCATACATTACGTTGCAAAAAAAATATATATATCCCTTGAATATTATAGGAAAATTATTACTGCAATACTGCTGAAAATCCCCGTAAACTCTGCTTTCGTTCCGTGAATTTTTTAAACAGAACTTTTCCATTATATTCTAGTGAAATGGTCCTTGACTTCTGCAGTTCATTCTGCAACAGTAACTAGATCTAAGTTTATTGTTTTCCTAGAAAACTGTCCGTTATTTAAGGTATCAATGTAATAAAATTCATTGCTTTTGTGCTGAAGGGCCTGGCCTCAGAATAGCAAGACACGTTCCTTAAAGTTAACGAAGTTTTTCCAGATTGTAAACGTCAAGCAGCAAAAAAAATATATATTTGTGTTGATAATTTTAGTATAATTTTTTATCACCACCTACTTCGGTAAATTACACTGCTGCATGATTTTTTGTTAATGAAAGATTGCCGATACTGGTTTCTTCCTATAGTTGAATGTTATAACCATTATTATAACCATATTATAACCATTTTGAATTTAGCTACCATTGACCTTCTTTTTGTAACTTAGTAGAAACGTGTATTTATAGCTTGCTAGAATAACGTACTTACGACCTTCCCACGCTCTCCCTTTATCAGAACGTCCATTCGTTTTCATTTAATTCGATTTTTATTCTATTACCGCGAGTTTCTCCTCAATATTTTCCTTTCATTTTCTTGGTCGCCTTTATATTTAATTGCCTTCGGAGGTATTGCATCGTACGTATTTCTAATTTNTACGACCTGCCCACGCTCTCCGTTTATCAGAACGTCCATTCGTTTTCATTTAATTCGATTTTTATTCTATTACCGCGAGTTTCTCCTCAATATTTTCCTTTCATTTTCTTGGTCGCCTTTATATTTAATTGCCTTCGGAGGTATTGCGTCGTACGCATTTCTAATTTTAATTTTTATTCACTACTCGTCGCGAGAGTCCTTTGCGCTTCGTTCTCTCTCTATAGCAGAGCACGTGATGCTTAAGTCGATTTAGTTGACGGAATATTGTTTTCTAGGAAGTTTGCGCTGCAGGGAAATCACAGTATTTGTTGTTAGTATTTAAAGAAACAATACTGAGTATAGTCATGTAGGTCTCGGTGGTAGAAAACTGTCTAATTGTTTACTTTTTCACTTTTAAATGCTAAATTTGTCATTTTTCTGCTTCAGACTGCATTTCTTTCCTAAACTATACGTTCATCAGTCAAATTATATTAAGGCAGAAGTCAAGGGACAACAGTTGACAGATTTTGTCAGCTCTTGAAAAGACAGTGACAGACTCCAAAACTCTGTATATCGGTACGTCATCAATTGGCAGATTCGTGAACAGAGTGACAGACTGAGGCGCTCTGTATGTCCTCAGTTGACAGATTCGTAAAGAGAGTGACAGACTATTACGCTCTGTACATCATACAACAGCGTGACAGCCATGCAGACCACGGGGGCTATCCCATCTACATATCTAGTCCGTCAACTTTTCGTCGTAGCGAAATGAACTCTGCTTCATTATTAACAGTATTGAGTGGTGCCATGACGGCCACTGTTTTTGGCTCAGTGTAATGAAGGTTTGAGAGGCGTATGCTCCATTGATCCACTCTAATATTCGCGCAAACACCCATTGATTTTCTATACGACCCACAGTTGCCTCATGCGCCCTGCCTGAACTATTGCATTGAGTCATAATTTATCTCATGCATGGCGATAAGTGCACGATAAAGCAGTGTGCTGGGTTTTAATACACGGTATCATGTCCGCATGTCAATCTCATTATAATGATAAACTAAGCATAACAATCTAGTATGTGGTGCTACCATAAACGGAATGGAGCGAAACCACATATAAATCCTGTTATGACGATAAACTAAGTATAACAATCTAAGCAGTATGCTACGATGTCATCGAATACGTCAGACTATTGTGACCATACGGTACCGTTACGACGTTAAAAATTATGTATGACATTTTCATGAGCAGTGTCACGTCACAACAGACGATAATGTTTACGCATATTACTCTTGTCATGTCGAAAAATCTACACAATTTGGCTCTCAATTTTGCGTGTCTCACGTCACACTTGCTAATCTTAGTAGCAAAACTCTTAGTTTTATGGTGTCAGGAGATGTGCTGTATTAATGTGAAACCTTCAATTGGAATGTTTTCTAACGTCACCTGTTAAGTTCTTACGCTATTGATCGATATGTTCCTCATACTATTAATGCCCCTTTATGTTTACCAAAACGCTTCCGTTTTTTCTTCCTCTGAATACTTGTACTTTACAATTTTGTTCACTCGTGTGTTGTGTACCAATAGGCATATTTAGCATTAATTGCAACTTGCATCTGCTTTATAATTATAGGCCTTTAAGGGTATTTAATGCTACCACACGTAACATATGTATTGTGCATATACACAGTACTGATGTAATACGCTAGAACGCTGTAAACAGCCATAAAATAGAGCTGCTATACAGCAGACTTGTAGGTGTGTTGCGGACTTTAAAAGTACCACTGATCTCTGACAAATGTGCAGCTGTACAGCAGATGTATATACAGTGCATCAAAAGAATAGATGTATCACTTTAGCTCAATGCGCAGGCGCCGTAATAAATATTATGTTTACAAATTACTTATAAAATTGAGTTATGATGTACCGCTAAATTAAATTCGTTTAAAGTGCAGGTGCAGTACTTGTGTCGGAAGCAACTGTAAACAACAACTACAGTACAGAAAAAAAGTTATAGTATTGCAAAAAAAAAAAATACGCAGCTGCATTATGAATGCGCGAAGAAACCGCGTGCAGTACTTAAGCCAGGCAGAGCGTCGCGTTCCTTAAGAACAGCGCCTCTCGACAGCCGTTCGGTCTTCGGTAACGAAGAAAAAAATCCCACTAAAACGGATGATCTGACGTCGCGTACGAACTGATGAGTTCTACTCAAAAACTTTCCGTGCTGCGCTTTGTTGCGAGAGATGAACCGCGTCGTGGCTCTGCGATAGTGCCATTTGCAGATGACCGTAATGATGATGAATGCAAAAATGGTTCAATTTTTATTGCAAAAAATCTTGACTGTAGTGCAGAAAAAATATTCTGGATGACGGTATACGAAAAATAACTGAAGATTAGGGTTGTGCTAATGAGGATACTGAGAATTTCAGTGTGCAATAACAATCGCATCTGACGTTCTTATTATTAGACTTCTACGAAAACTAAAGACATTGATTGCTCTATTAAAGTGGCCCTCTGACACACAGCTGTAGCTAATCCGGATGATATTTCTGTTGAAATTAGGGCAACGAGATAAATGATTATTGAATTTTAGCATGCAAAATAGGAGTAAAAATTTATTTTTCGTAAATTTTCGATTCCAATGCCCAAGTGGAATATTCAACGATAATTATATTTCCGATTATTGCAGTTAAAACAACATCCAATTATTGTGCAGTGCTTCCAATTCTCCAATCGTATTCCTGTAAAAGAAAAGAAAAAAACCCTTGTAACAAAACGATACTGCCTGAGTAACATATGACTAAAATAAGAATTTAAAAAGTAAAAATACCTACTAGTCAAATTATGGTAGAGCACTAGGAACTTACATTGCTGTCACCATGTGACGCATGTGCATGCTGCTGCAAAGCTGCCGTTACTTTCTTCAGACAGCAACTCTGGACTAAGTGTTGCGCATGTTCCAAGTTCGCTGGACTAAGTGTTGCGCATGTTCCAAGTTCGCTGGACTAAGTGTTGCGCATGTTCCAAGTTCGCTGGGCTAAGTGTTGCGCATGTTCCAAGTTCGCTGGGCTAAGTGTTGCGCATGTTCCAAGTTCGCTGGGCTAAGTGTTGCGCATGTTCCAAGTTCGCTGGGCTAAGTGTTGCGTATATTCCAAATTAGTTCCAAGACAGAGAATCGATTTGGAATGGAAACCTGGATTCTCAGTTTACCGTCATAGTGTAGTACCACTAGGTCAGTGAATGGGCCTGAATGGCAGCATACCCGTCATCTCCTGTAACTGACAGACATGGACTCTTTGTCTTATGTATTCTTGCTGTAAGAGTGTGGATAAGCAATATCAGCTTCTGCTGACAGCAAGAGTGGAGCACCTACCATGCATCCGTGCTCCAAGTACTTTCCAGCCAAGGCTGCGTACTCCGCCTGCTAGGGTGAGATGACAGAATTAAGAGTAATAATCTTTCACTTCACCTTGGCTTTGGTTTATACTTGATTGCATAGATGCTTGGCAGCAGGTGGGCCAACAGGCCTATTTCCATAGAGGAGCTTAGGCCCTGGCTCCGGCTCTCTCCAAGTTATATAATGGTAATACTATCTGCATCAGCATGAACATTTTCTTTTCCTATGCATGCAAAAACTTTTGTTTAGCAACGTTTTAAAGTGCGGTAGGCAGTACCGTACTGTCTAGAGCGCCGCACTGGTGTACACGGAGGTACAGTACATGTAACAGTGCAACTGAGATCGCCTGTATAACCTGCCCCAGTGCATGTCCTGCACCGTATAGGCAGTCTGGGGGAAGCAGTATGACGGACAATGCAATCACAAACTCGTACAACAAGCGTACTTTTGTGACAGTAACCTTTACGACAGAAATAAA
>LQNS02278091.1:71667928-71719882 GCA_001587735.2 Parhyale hawaiensis | reverse complement strand
ATGACGGACAATGCAATCACAAACTCGTACAACAAGCGTACTTTTGTGACAGTAACCTTTACGACAGAAATAAAAGCTTCCAAAGGGCCCCGTTGGCGAGGATCGACCAGCTTCTCAGCACTGAACTTGGAAGCTCGAAGCGGCACCGCCACTTTCGCCCGTCGGTTGTCTATCTCCCCAGACACCCACAGCTGTGGGCGACTATCGCGTGGTGCTATGCACCACCTGTTACTATAATTAAGGCTAGTATTTATTTAGTGTCGCAATTTCGTACCTCGGTATCTTTGTTGGAATAGGCTGAATAAAAAAAAATAATCTGAGCTGTGGGTGACTGGCGAGCTATCGGATCTGTCGTCTTACATTGTGATTAATAATAACAGTAACTTTATTGAAATTATTAAATACAGTAAGAAATGCAAAGTTTATGAAATTAAAATTTTACCAACAAATTCATGCTGTGAACTGAGTTCAACGAAAAGGAAAAATATCGGGTAAGAATTTCACTGAAAAAGTTTGGACGAACAATGATGCCGACAACGACGAGCGACGGCGTAGTACTCTGTAAATTCCATTACTACTATGTCTGTTAATATTTATTTACTATCGACTTTTCGCATTGTAGTGAAATCATTGAGAGAGTCGCATTCCAAAGGGCAGCTCTCACCGCTTGGTGCTGTACAACGCATACTGCCGTGATAATATTACGGCAGCCTAGGCGTTGTTGATACCATTTGTGAACTACTTGCTGGTGTGAAGAGTTCGATTTTCTCGCAGACTTAGTCTAAAATATCTAGCGATTCTAATAACAGCTTTGCCATTACAAGGCAGCTTAGTCTGCCGCTATCGGGACACTGAACTGTAGATCACTTTTTTTTTTTTGTTTTGGTTGTCCGAATCTGAGACAGAGCTTGGTAGTCCATGAAGGTTTGCTACCCTTATTATACGTTGACATTAATTATTTTAGAGGTATTTTATACCACAGAAGCTTAACTGAAAAACTTAAATGGGATATATAACACCTACAGTAAAGGACGACTTGAGCGCTGCACGGCACTGTTTTACAGCTTGTTGCCGCCATGCAGAAATTGGGCTGTCGAGCAATCAGTGTCGTCCTCTACCGTATCTGTGTTCGAGGGCGTCAGACAGCGTCGCCAATGTGGCTGTCCGAAGCCGTTGCATATCTGATAGCTGCGGTGAGAGGGCGCGCTGTGCTACAGAAGCAGCTTCTCTGGCTGTGCAAGCCCCGTAGCAGCAGGTTTTGCGTTTTCACACTGACTTTATCTGCAATTTATGTTAATATGATTATTGATTAATGCTTAAGAAAAAAAGTTGATCAACGGGGAGTCAGACGAGCGTTTGTTTGTATTCCGCACGTTTTTGTATCCATTGACTTTTCTGTCCACGTTAGTACTCATTTTTATCTAGAATAGTAATGTATTATTGGAATATCCACTTATATTACCAAAGCTTCTGTTTTGGAACTGCTTTGCAAGTTTTCTCACGCTAAAAAAAACAGATGATATTCCGCATCGTTGTCTTAATTTCAGGGAAACAAATCATGTAACAGTTTCTGAATGTATTTCATACACTTCTCCACAGACGAATCCTTCGTAATTTTTCTTAGCTGGATAGCAGGCGATGGAATAATGCGATCATAAAGAAATATTTAGCCTTCGAATGTTCAACCCTACATCAAGTGAACTATCGATAATATTATTAATTATTAATTGGGTCAGTCGTTCACTAACACCCTGAAAAGGAAAAACTATTATCATTAACATTAAGATTACTCGGCTGGGCGTTCATGGGCCGATATTAAAACCCAAATCTAGTATAAGCAGCTCCAGGACGCCCAGACCTCCCCTAGAAAATATCACGAAAAAAAAGACATTCACAGCCGCTCTGAACGTCTGCGGATATCAATACGGCCGAACTTAAAAATGAATGTTCGGATTTCATTATAGCTCCGTGCCTTCATACCAAAAGGTCACTGCTCTGAGATAGCCGCTGAAGCGAAAATTCACTAGGAAATAAAATATGAACAAAGACTGAAATATCTCTATACCTCCAAGTGAAGTTATTTAGGTTGTAATACTGGTACAAGGTTAGCTTAAACCCATCTTACTTTGGTCATACTAGTTTTTTTTCTCCTTTTGTGTTCGTATAGGAGAAAGAGCGCTTCATTACAGCGAGCTGCATAGCCACAGTATGATAGGGTTAAGTAGCTGTCAATTATAGAGACAGGGTTAACTGCCAAAGGAAATATGTCTTTGTGGACTATTTAATTTTATCCTAATTGTTGTTCTTAAGCGTGTTCTTAAGCGAAAGCCTTTGGTTTTGAAGCACAAATCGAGTAGTTTGAATTATTCTATTTTTTTACGAAAAATTATTTTCAAACTTTCCCTAATTACGATGCAGTTCTATTATCTTCGCTGTAATAGCGAAGGAGATTTTGCTCCTCAAATGTGTATGTTTTGGGCACAAGTTCTTCGTGTGTATCATGTGCGCATATTTTTTTGCGTACTGTTATATGTGTCAGGTTTTTTTCAAGGCATCTCAAGAGTTGAGGACTCGATGACGTAATCCCACAAGTAAAGTGTAGCTCGTCTCTGTTCTAATGGCGCTTCACACTGCTGGCCGTGGTCGTAAATTTCAGCCCTGCAAGCAGACTGTGACAAGAATACTGATGATGATCTGCTCTCATGTAGTCTGTCATAATGCGCACTTGTCTTCAGTGGATACTAGGCAATGCCGAGCAAGCATATGGAGGCGTGCGCATTGATGGATTGAATTGAAACCATCCATCCGAGTTGTGATTGACTAGCGTACAAATTGGTAGCTCTCGACTAGAGGCTGTGATAAGCACGTCTCGGGAGCGGCCAGGCCCCCGCCATTAGCATTATGCAAACGAAATCAATCATTGAGAACAGTAGAATGTTTTGTTGAGGTCAGTACAGAAGGCTGGTCCCTGCCATTGGGGTGCTAAGATCTCATCGCAACTTTGATGTCCAGACTGCATAATTTGTTCAAGTTCTTCGCGGTCAGCTGACTATAATAGAGACGACGGAGAGCGATTTAGAGCGAAGCAGATGAGACTGTAAAGGTCTGCCGTTTTGCATCAATAAACTGCAAGCGATTAAAATTTTTGAAAGGTAACACCTACTGCTTGCATCAGTTTGCAACGTCGCCGACTGGAGCTCGTAATTTGCTTAAATTATGGCGTCAAACTCGTTGTAGTGAGACAAGGTGAGTTGCTTCTTAGAAGCGAATGGTAAAATAACTGAAAGTAAAACTTACTAGTAAATTGTCTGAATATTGATGCACGATATCACCTGTAGGTACGTGTTTAATAAATGTAAAATGCCAATTTGGATGAGAAGTGCTCAGTCAGTATTTATTTAGCTGTAAACTTTTTTTTCTTTACAAGAGAGACTGTGGAGCAACAATACTTTTTATTTTACTATATTGGAACACTTTATGATTTAAGATATCCAGATACAAAGGTGGAATCACAATGTCAGAAGTGTATTAAATTTTCTTGTTTTCAGAATTGGATATTTGTTTGATTGAGATAAATATCGTGTTTGTTGCTGTGATAATCTATCCATCTTCATCGATATTACGAAAATAACTGCGATTTAGCTTTGCACTAAACCTATGCAATGCTTTCAAAATTAATTCCCACCTACGGTAAGTTGAAACAGTGTATAATAAAATGCACACCCATGTACAAATATTGGTTAAGGTCCTGTGAACGTAGAGGATGTTCTTTAATATTGCTTTTTCCAATCTACCTGTTTTCAAGAATTTTATGTAAATCAAATTGCACCGCTTTTTAATCACTCTGCTTGTACATTCTTCCATTTTGCTCATTTAGCCAACATTTTATGTACGTTTATGGGTACTTTTCATAACACTCTATTTGCACATTTCTCCATTCCTCGTCTTTGCATGAATTTTATGTACGGTAAATCATTTTTACGTTTTTTAAATATTTCGTATATACCTTCTTCCAATCTTCGTACTTGCAAGAATTTTATGTACATTAATTTGTACATGATTTTAAGTGCTCTGTATGTACATGTTGCTCTCAATGTATATAATTATTTGTCAAAGGTTGTTCACTCCATCAGTAAATTAACAACATTTCGTGCTTGTGTACTTGTGAATTTAAAAAAGCAAATTACTGTGAATGTTCATTGCCAGGGCGAGACGAGAGCATGATCCTTGGGTATCATGTTTATTTAAACTGCAGCACCAACATGAGCGAGACGTCTAGAGTTCCAACATAGAAAGCGTCATCAAGGTTTTACTATGGTTAGCAGCGACCTGTCTCCGCTTCACATCTGTTAGTATGAATAAGATGATCATGATAATATGCGATGTGAATAAAACTTTGTTTGTTTGCCAGTCACAACCTCAATGATCAATACCAGTGCTGTATTTTATCATTAGGCTGGAAAAAATTCTTCTTGAACTACGCTGCAAAATTTTAAATGTAAAAAATTTTACTTCGGAGATATTCTTAGGTCGGTAGCAGAGATGTGCTTGGGTGTTTTGGCACGAGGCTCTGACAATAATACAGATATTAATATTCCTGTATTATTTTGCAAATTCTCCTTCATTGTAAATCTATAATTTGGAAGAATTAGTTGTTTGGACTCAGTATACAAGCTAATGCAAACTTATTTGGAGATCACTCTTAGTGTCCCCTACTTTCCTCAGCCCAGGCGTTCTAGTGACAAGTTTTTCTACAGTAAGTGGATTTGAAGTCGACTAACCAGATGCTTGAAGTCGTAACATTCAATTTACCGTCCAGTATGCCGAACAAAGATAATAAAAATTACGTCTCGTGATGGACGAGATGGTCTGCGCTGGGTCCATGTTCCAAACTCAATGAGTGACGTCTGAGATATGTTCGATAAGTGTACACTGATTGAGGAATTAGAGTCATGTACCTCTGATAACTATGCTCCCAGAAAAAAAAATTCTTAGAATTACTTATTGCTATTGAATCCAATGCACGTCTTCGGGAGAAAATGTTGAATATTTCAGTGGTATTGATTTTTATATCTTTGAAGACCATATTTCTGGTCAACCAGAATGCTGCTGATTTGTAGTTGACTTGAACAACCTTTAATTCATGAACTGGAGCAAAACTTCACTTTCGAGTAAAATCATAAATTTTAAGCAGCAGTTTTGATATTTATCAAGTAAACTATGCAGTATAGAGGTTATTGAAAGAATTTGAAACAATATATACATATATGATAGATTGAGTTGAACAGACAGGCTGAAATCGTGTAAGTGTACGCCTGTTTTCTGAATGGAAGACTCTTTCGGTGGTACGGATTCCTCAATCATCTTTCTTGAAAGGGTATGGTGAAAAGATACAGTGCTTCAGTGGGGTAGTGTGGTTGGCTTATGAAGATGCTAAAATTAAACTGAGAAAAATTAATACCCAATATGTCAATGAACTATGTCATGTATATATCTCACTGGCTACATTAGTTACTGTCTGTAAAATCTTTGACAACTTCTCCCTCAATAATTTTCTTCTGCTTCACCAAGCGCCTCATTATTGCCGTCATCAACGAAGGAGAAATTTAATTGTTGGACTGATACAAAGACAAGCAAGCCACACACCTCGTCAGCGCAATAAATGAAGTAGTCTTGCTTCTCAATTACAATTGTTTTGATGTACACTATATTTAACTTGAATGTATTTGCTCTGTGACTCATCCATTTCGCTCCTCTGATATTTCTTTTATGATTTACTGAAGAATAAAAAAATAGATGTTGCGTGTAGAGAAGATTGTTTGGCCATAAATTTTCTTGCAAAACTTCGATAATTAACTGCCTTTGTGCTAGTAACTGCATTGAGTTTATTCTTTTCTAAGTTTTGTTTATTGCTTGTGCCTTTATATTAACCATATATTACGCAGACCATGTCAGCTAGTTACAAGGGTTTTTGCTATTATGGCAATATAATAGGGCAATGAAATCTCGTTGGAAAATAACACAGTCTGGGAAAAAAAGGGTTAACATACATTATTTCTGCATGTTCTACAGCCTGATGTGTATTTTGCATTGGATCTTTAATAAATTTGTACTCTTTAAGTTTATAAGGTCTAGTGAGCTTCGTAGACTATGCTTCTAACAGTACCACACCTGCGAGACACCGCCGTCGTAATTGGTCCAGAGTACAAGGAGCGTTGCGTGTTGCTAAATCCGCGTATAGTTCACCAGTTGGGGCTAATGCCGGTATAGTTTGTGGCCGACGTGGCCTACCAGAGATTTAGGTACGTATAATATGTGCGCCTATAAGATAGGTTAGGTACCTATTCTAGTTGAATTGAACCTATCGCGCGCGTAGCCTATTTGTAACTAACCTAACACATACTTTTAGATAAGTCACATTCTACACCGAGACTCCTGACCTATACAATTAAGGGATTTGTTTCTATAAATCTAGATGTCCTCATATCTCATGTCCTGCTGCCCCTTGTGGTAGTGGAAAGCGCTACCACTTTTTTAATCTTGCTCGGGAAGCTGCTTTAGGATGCATGTGTGTCTAGCCATTGTGTACTTACAAGTAATTGAGTGTAAGTTGGATCCAGTTTGACATATCTATAGTGTTAAAATTGACACTGGCTGAGTGTCTAGAAAACCTCTATACAGCTTGATATAGAGTTTCTTTTAACAAATTCTAAAGGAACTTTACACATCCGGCCGCCTTTCATATATTTATATAAATGTGTTAATTAACTACCTACAGACTGAAAATATTCGTACTAGCTGCGTGTGCAGAAGCAGATTGTCAAGCGATAGACGTAAAAAGTTCCCGCTATAGATTAACTTTCATTTTTGTTTTTGTGGCCTCAAATTTTGAAATTATCTTGTTGCTCTACATTTGTTCCCCTTTACATATGTAATTATACACCAGGACTTCAGCATATTAAACATTTTAGCTGGTTTAAAACTACTTTCCTTTCTGGTTTCTATACACCTGCCCAGTAAATGCACAGCTTAGACTTGACTTTTACAAGACTATACTGTCTGCATCCTCGTCATCTGATTATATATTGTGCAATAGACATTAGGCGTTTACTGCAGCGAGCAATTTTTTCGTACACAACACAGAGGTGAGAACTGGAGTAAAATTTACCATGAAGTCGATATGGTTCTTGAGGAGCAGTGGACGCCAATTTGAGCGCAGATGAGCACCAATTATGCCTCCATTATGACTCTTTACTGCCGCTGCTTCCTATTGCTGTTTGGGATCTACGGAGACTGTATCGGATGGTCTCGTTTTAGCTTTAAGTAGATTCTTTGTAAGTTCTGCTTCAGTACATGAGTTTGGTCTTCATAGAGAAAAAGTTAGCCCGGTATTGGCTACTGTTTTATTGCTGATAATATTTCTTCCGTTCCTAAATATAACCATTAACTAGCGTATATAACCTTAGTAAAGGGGAGCTTAGTAGGCTACCTAGTAAAAAAGGTAAAATTGCGCTATTTAATTTCTTAAGATTTTCTACAATTACTATCACGTCAAATATGTAGGCTTGAGAAATGTAACTTCCGTTAAAACAATTTGCTACAGTCCAAAAATTGTGTAAGTGACGAGGCCTTGATAAGGGTATCACCAGTAGCTATTCGACCAACGATAACGACCAGGTTTCTCGAGAAATGTCATTACTACTGTAAAAGTTACGCAATCATTAATCAATTGGCAACAACACAACAGCGCAGACTTATTTCACGAGTTGATCGTATTGCAGTACGACAGCTTCACAACATCACTGCAAAACTCAAAGCTACTAAGTCTACCTGTAATGATGATGGGTTGCTGAGAACAGGTTCTTAGATGGCATTTAATCGAAGCTTTCCACAAGTTTAGCGAACGTAAAGCTGCGATTAGCCGCTTGTCGTTGTTATCAGGACGATTTTAACTGAAAACTTGAAGCTTAGACAACGAGGAGACGTTTGTTTTCGCCACAGCAGTGTCTTCAGAAGAGAGACAGACAACCGATGGGGCGGACCAGCATCTTGTCATTCACCTGTTGCGAACATAATTAAGCGAACGCTTCAGAGTTTATCTTATAAATGCTTGCTTCCCGATATCTTGACACGAAACGACATGTTTGTCTAATAAATTATCGATCGTATGACGTGGATGAGGTGCTCCTATGACACGCCTTCTGTCGCACTGTAGCTTGCGAAGGCAAAAATATAAATAATATAAATAAAAATTATATATGCAGCGAAAGTGTGGGGTGGTTTACCTGGTCGCAGGTATGCTGTGCGGTGAAGAGAACGATAAGTAATAGGTAGTTCAGAGTGAAGCGTGATTCTTGTCTATTCTATGTAACCTTTCGCGTGAAAACGTCTTTATACAGAAATTTGTAGATCTCACTGCAGCCATGGGTTCAAACCTATAGAGTTCTGAAATTTCTGCAGTTTTATGAAACCTAAGTTTTTGTATTCAGTATGCAACCTCGGTGAAATTTTTTGTTCTCTGTCTGGGATCTTGTCTGTGTAATTAATATATATAAATAATGGAGTAAAACTTCTCGATTTTCGCAAACTTGTAAACGTGGTTTCTGCAGAGTTGAGTGAAAAAGTTCGTGTTTACTCCTAATCTGTAAGCATAATTTCAAAGTTGTTGCAATCTTTCCCGTAATTTACTTGTTTCTGCAACCCATTGTGCACGTTGGGGGGGGGGGTAGATTTTTCCACTTACCGAGCACAATTTTCTGGTTTCTGCTATCTTACCTCCTTACCTGCTAAATTTTTTAGTTTCTAGAACTCCGTGCGTAAATGTTCCCCGATTTCTATAATTTTAACTCAAAATTTCGTAGTTGTCGTAACCTTGGACTCACTTTTTTACATTCCACAGTTGTGTTCGAGCAAAAAGTTTAATGAAATTTTTGTACGTGGCTACCTTGCGCGCAACAGCTGGCTATAGCTATAACCTCCGTGCTTACAGCAGGTTTTGCCACTGGTGATGAGCTGCTGCAGCTGACCTGTTCTCTCCAGGTTACGTTAAGCAAAAAAATTGCACAAACGACATCGCCCACCGAATTTCGTGTGGGCTCGTGTAGTAAACCACTGTCGTCCAGCACCTGTTTGTTACTCGACTGCTTTTTATGAACTCTGCCCGATTAAAAACTTGAGGAACGTTCTGTCAATAACGATTTTTAATCATTTCACCGATTACAAACATTGGGGTTATTTAATGATAACCGAATGCAAGATAATTATGAACTTTGTCATACAAGTGTCTATAATTAAAAAGGAAAAAAACATGTCAGTTATGCCTTCAGATGACTTGAAATTCTAATGGAATATATTTAACTAGAAATTCTGTCCGATTTATTTATTAAAAGTATTTTATCTTTTATTAATTTTTTGTTATTTGTAAAGTAGAGACAGGGGACATGGCATATAAATTATAATTGATCTTCGTAATGATTCTTTAATGTAATCTAAAAGTTAATGTAATTTAATATTCTGACAATAAATATTGTCCATGTAATTGTAATCATTTTAGTACCTATTTTATGAACTTTGCTTGCCCAGTGGACCGGGAGTAGAGTTTGTCCTAAAGTTATGATCTGTTTATTATTGTGCCAAGTAAGAACACTGGGTATAGCTTTAATCGAGTGTTGTTATTTCACAAACTCTACCAATCTAAATAGGTAGGTATCGACGTTGCTTCGTCTCTTAGATATATGCCATAATTTTAACATTGACAATGAGTTCTTCGAACCCACTTAAATAAAAGTAGTGTTGGTTTTTTCCGCAAGCCAAATACTGAAAGTGTTTTGTTTCAAGGTTCATGTCATTGTTACTCCGTCTGATAGATCGTTGCGTATAGCAAAATACACTAACAAGTGTAGTTGGAGTTCAACTGTACCACTTAATATAATAACAGGTTACTTTTACTAACTCCTTTTTATTTTCTGTCTTCAATCATTTTTAATTTGGCGTTCTCCATTAACGTGCCTCTCATTAATTCCAGTGTTTTTCCTTAGTTATATTTTTTCTTGAATTCATCATTTATAATTACAGTCTTCACTTAGATTTTAATTTAGTGTTTTTATTTGGTCTTCTTTGATGAACAGCGTTCTTTAAACTTACAGTCAACCACAATCACCCTGTATTTTTTCTTAACTCAACAGTTAAGCATAATTGTGTGAGGCAGACATGGGTTTTACCCAACTTGCTTTAGCAATTGATTACAGAAGTCGCAATTTACCATTCACTCTACCACACACTTAAGCAATTCATATACTTGGCTTCATTACTCGAGTAATTTATGGAAGATCATAAACATGTGCCGAGGGGAAGCTACAAAATAATGCATCATTTTCCGTTGCGAGGCCTGGTACCTATACGCTTCGACTTTCACTTGCTCAGCAACTGCCGCTTACACAATGTTTAGGTCTTCTCAGTGTCCAACTTTCAGCACCACTTACCGAGAGATATTGAGCCACGTACCGCTGTATCGTATCGTTGTCAATCTCGGCCCTGTCCCTTTTAGAATAAATGATTTGGAAAGGGGCTAGGCCTCGCAAGGGCAAGTTTTTTGCGACCAACTCGGCGCGTCACCCTGAGTCTCTCCATCGTCAGCGAAACCATTTACGACAATGATATTCTAACCTATAATGAGGGCGCTCTGTCTTTCTGGCTCTTTCTCGGTGATGAGTACTGATTGCACCCTATTAGGACTGGGCCTGGAAGGCTTCACAATCGCATTCTGTAAGTAACTAAATATTATTTTGCAGGGGCGATAACGTATACACAGTTCACGTATTTCTGTATCGAGAGCGAAAATCTTAGGCAAGTATGTTTTTTTTTTTCAGCACAGCAGTGCAAAGAATTTTCTCACTGCACCAGAGCATGCAGTGAATTACTACTGAAGGTCAGTTTTAGAACTTACAGCCTAGCCAATTAACAGCTGCCGTCAGTAAATACTCGTAGGTACCTCTGCCGTCCGCAAGATACTATAGGATATTGGCAACCACAAACACGGTCGATGAAAGTGCAGCTGATTATACGAAGAAAAATAAGCGAAAATATATTACCTCCGTATATAAAATACGACTGTCTTTTTTATGGTGTTTACCTGTGTCAGTGTTAAATCCAAATCATCAGTATAGCAGTAGATTTACGGGCAGACATAAAGAGGGGTGGGGCCAACTAGTGCCATATGGCGAGATCATACTGCAAATAAGTAAAAGGAAATTGTGTAGCGAACAAAACCAATTAGCCTTTTCCCAAAGGTACCAGATTTAATCAGAAAGACATCAACACCCACTTCATGCAAAAGCTTTAACAAGACGCTGTGTGCTCAGGGCACTTTCAAAACGTCACGTTACCTCCTACGTACAAGCAGAATACTGATCTGGAGCTGCTTGAACGCCGATCTTTAATGTTTCCATTGTTTCTGGTGCGGCAAGTCTGACATTTGCATTAGAGCGTTGGTCGTCCTCTGTATCCATGCTAACGAAATAACAAGCGAGAGACTTTTCTGTCCGATGCAGAACTGGCAGACGGCGGTGCTTGCTTTCTTTGCGTATATTCTTGGGATGGCGTTCCATATTCATAGGATTTAACCTCAGTACGATAAAATCAGGGCCTTACAAAGCGCTGATAAACGTGACAGTGGCTGGCTTTGCCGGGAACATGGCGGTTTCCTTATTAATATCAGTGATATTTTTCTTACATACGTTGATCTTTAGCTTAGCGGTCCTGGTGTATCGTGCGTTTCTTGTCGTTGAAATGAACTTGTGCAGTGATGCCGTAGAAATTCAGTTTGTCTATGGTTTCAATTTCGAATGTGCAGTAAATTCAATGTTTGGGTGCTTGGAATTTGCGTAGTCTAAAAAGTTATCTGCACTGCATTCGAACACTACAATAAAGTTTCCTTAACAAACCAATCCTGTATGAAAATTCAGTAATGTGGTAACCCTATACAGAGAAACCGATATCGCACGCACTCATAGGGTCGAACACCTCTGGTTAACATCCTCCAATTTATGATATTTCAGATAATATTTCACTCCAAATGCGTCAAAGAGTTTTCAGAAAAACCCAGGGCCTGCATGCTGCGCTGATTAAACGACTAGAAGATATGTAGCTGAGATATTCCATTTACGTATATACTGAAATCGACGTTTCTGATTTTAGACTTATTTAACTCTGTGCAGGATTTCAAAATTTTTCGTATCCATGGAGCAAAACTAAATATTTTTCATGGATATTTCATGCTTTTCGAAAGTCTGCACTTTTCCTCTTTTCTTGGACGTGACCGAAGGTTTGATTCTTTCCCAGATTCTGGGATTTTTTTGTTAGTATCGCTGTTGCATCTCTAGTGCAGCGCAGAGATATGCAGGCAAGGAGGTTCATGGTTATTTCATGCCTGCATTATTTCCTTAGATGCCGGGTGTTTGGACATAGCGGCGTGTCGGCATATTTTCTTGTCTTTGCCTTTTGCTGCAATTTTTTTAGGATTGCTCTGTATTTGCTGTTGCGTAAGTTTTCTATAATATTTTTAACCGCGCTGCTTCATTACTGTATTTACATGATGATGTCATTGCTGATTAAACCAGATTGAATTCTAAGTACGAGGCTATAACTCAAAAAAAAAAAAAAACTCTGCTATTACTAGGCCAATTAACAATTTTCTAATCTTACATTTTTTCTGCTGATCAACTACAACGTATCGACGTAAATATTAACTGATACCTACGCGTTGAAATGAGAATAACAGTTTGCCTGTTGAACAATTTCTTTGTCAAGTGCATTATTTCCTCAGTCAAACTGGACCTAGTGAGAGATATGATTTCCTTCGTAAATTATCCGAAACGTTCGAGATGCAAGACTCCTTTCTCGATCCAGACGAGACTTGAGCCAAAACGTCATCACGACGACCAGTTACTCGATTGGTTGCGTGCGCACACCCAGCATTGGCCAACGAGATATTGTCCCGACTCTTATGACGTCACTAAGAGAGATCTGCACTGCCGTATGGACATGAGTTCCGTCTGGCTTATGGCTTTTGTATCTCGGTGGCTTCGCCTGTGCACGCCTCTAGTGACGTCACCAAGGGAGGTCTGAAGTGACGTTTGGGCCTGAGTTCCGTCTCGCGGGCAGACCATGTGTCTCGCAGGGCTCAGGTCACCTCAGGTCCTGGAATTGTCATGACTCAACGAGGCAGCTGGGGGGTCGTTTGCTGCACCTGTCGTGCCCAGTGTCTGCTGCGGTGCAGGTTCCCTGCGGTACACCCCTAACGGTCACCTGGTGTCAGTGTTTTTCTTTTGGGTATTCGGCTAGTTACTGTGTATTTATCTAATAATATTTTTTAAATATTAAGTTTTAACGCTGCAGCAAGAAGAGGAAACCAAGCCTGAATAGACAACATAAGAAGGTTGCTTCCGGATATGTTTATATGTTTTCTCCACCCGCTGGGCTGGTTGCGTGAGGGTTTGTTAACCTCATGGAGTTTCTCCGTTCCTACGTCGCCAGTCTGGTGTGATTTAATAATAATAATAACAATGATACGTTTCAATCATTTTCCCCAGATTTATAAAAATATATTCCTTTGCTATCACTAATATGTGCTAAGACCAGTTATCAAATAGAATAATAGTCATTCTTAGGTGCGTCTTGTATTTTACTGAAGATACAAAATAATTATTAAAACCTGATAGTAAATATGCATGCACTTTTCGAACATGCTTTTTTTTCTACCTGGCCCTAAAGCGGGACCTACTGTATCTCACATCGAGTGGTTGGCGGGTATAAAGCTATACCTAAACCTCATCCGATAATTACCAGGGTATTCTTGTGGCAGTGCTGGCGCATTTTGGTTACTGGCTAAGCCACCCTTTCTTGGCTTGCGATAGTTGAGATGCATTTTGAGTCTTCATGTTTTATCGATGTTATACAGTTAGACGACGCAGTTTTTTTTTTCAGTACCCATCATTTGCCTCTCGTGCGGTGAGGTTCTCTCAACCTGCGGATCGTATTCTGTCCTGGAAGCGTTTGGATAGCGTAATGCCGCAAATTTGGTAGCAGTGGAACGATTTTTTTTTTTTTTCGAATATCGCACGACTAGTAACTTGGAAACTGTCAACTTTCTCTCAGCCATTTGTTATTAGTCCCATCTACCTAGAATCATCGTTTCTCAAAATATATACTTCACGAGTTGACTGTTGAGCTTTTGTTTTAGACAGATTTTTGCATGGGTAGGAGGTTATATAAAATATGATGTTTTCTTATTTCAACTTTTAACCAGTCGAACTTCGCACAAATTTTAAAGTTATGAATCGAACTTTTTCGAACATCCCATTGCTAACTTTGCAACTGTCAGTTTCGTATCAAATACTTATTTTAGTACCATCTAGTAGCACTATTTTACCCGTTGTTTACATCATCACTATATGTTGCTAAGCTGACTGTTCTGCTCTTGTTTACACGAGTTTCTGTATTGCATGCGGTGCAATTGGAGGTGACTCCCCGTGTTGCGCATCTGAGAGGTCACTTTCACTATACGAACCATAATATTTACATGCATAGTTTCCTAATCTTATCTGGGTTACTGACTGCTTGATGGCCGCGCACGACTGCACAGCACAACCTTGCTTGCCTGCCGCATGGGAAGGTTTCGCAAGGGGTATATGACTTGCGTCGCCTTTTTTTCGTACTTCACCTTTCAACCAGTCGACCTTCGCGCAAATTAACGATAGTAGTAAGGGTGAGTCATCACTCTCACAGGTTGTACGATACTACGGGCTGCTGTGGTGAGTATTTCTTGGTGTGCCGACAGAGGTGAAGGTTTTTATGAGGGACTTGGCTGCAGTGTTGATCTTGAGGAATGTTTAGGGTGAGAATAATCTGCAGTTGCCGCGGTGGTCCTAATAGATGTTAACGTTAGTCTGTCTGATGATTGTATTTAGCTCGTAATATTCAATCAGTTAACGTTTGTCTGGCTGGGGATTATGCTTAGTATGTAATATCCATAAGTGTTGACGTTTGTTTACCTGGCAATAACGTCAAGTATGTTACTATAAATCGCAGGAAACTTTTATTTGTTGATTCACTTTTTGGAATTAAGGTGCGTCAATGCTAATTACCTCTGCTGCTCCGTTTTTTCAATTACTCCAGGTTTGCTCTTCTTGTTATGTACAAAAGACCGCAGTGAGCTCAGTGGGCTAGGAGGCTCTAGGTCGAAACATAATAATAATAATGCTAGAATTGCTGAAGCTGACCTCTGACCGCAAAGAATATTGGTGTGCAACAGAGTGTACTTGCGAAGAACGAGTTCTCTGATGCTGAGGATTAAGCACAATTCGCTCTATATGTCTGATGGCACTATAGACTCGCCGAGGGTTATCGCAATGTGTGTCTATGTAGATCTATTTTTCATATATTGAAATATCTATATCATAAGTAGTGCAAATTAAAGAAGCGGCAAAATTTTTAATTACAAAAATATCCCATTGAAATAAATTCTAGAAATCGACTAGTTACAATGAACACCGCTTAAAGTTGTTAGAAAATTAGGGGCTGTAGACTTTTCTTTCTACAGTATGTGCGCTGAGTACGTAGAGTTCAGCACTGTTAGTGCGAATAGCGCAGTATGTCGCGTGCCCACCTTTATAAGGCCACTTCCTCGGCACTGCCGAAGCAGCGACCCACTTTATCTAACACAGTTTCCAGTGAGTCTATTGAGGTTTCCCAAATTCGGTAGTTTGGTTTTCCATTACAGCGTTTTGATCTTCAATTCCCATAATATCCATTGGGAATTTCGATGCGGTGTTCCAGTGAGGTGTTTGCTCTTCAGTTTCAAGTATCGTACTGATGCCACTGAATCTAATACGCTGTTGAATTAGATGCTTTAAGTAACAGTCTTATTCATGTGGAGTTTCCGCGTTCTCTCTTGTAAGGACGTTCCTCAGCCTGGGGATTATCGTCAAGTTGTAAATGGTGTGCGGTAAGCTGCTGAGTGGCTGTGTTTACACACTCTAAATAAGCTTTACTTCTTGAGGCGAGCATCTTGACATTAGTTTATTAAAGATATATAGACTACAACACTTCATTATTTAAGTGCTGTTATTTTATACGCTATGAATTGTAATATTTACTTTAGCAACCTTATATTACTATGCATATGTTATCACAGTAAATAAATGTTGGATATTGATCGTGGCGAGACGTTTTTATGGAACTACTTTACAAAAATGTGTAATAACGATTAACTAAAGACAAGTTTTACTATTCATAGCAGAGCTGGAAAATGCCAGCTTCTCCGAAACAAGGGAAAGAGGTAAGAATTTTCTTGAAATAAGTTCAGGAAGGTTGCTGTGAGTGCTAGTCTTGGAGTTAATGTGACATTTCTATTTCTGCAGTTCTCAACTTATGATTTTATAACGATACTGGGTACTTTTTATTGATGTGGCAACAGACATGAAAAACAGCTTGACACACACTAGTTTTTGCTGTTATTTCTTACACTTTCGATAGTAAAATATAAGGTATTTCAGCTGCATAACTGTTATAGCCGAAACTATCAATGCAGTATCTCAAAATATTTTGCAATGTGCTTAGTAATTGACTTTTCTCTGCGATCCATATTATTTTTGAAACTCTATAACTTTAGAAATGTTGGTTTTGAACAATTTTGGGCAGCTGCTTGAGCTAAAATGCTAAATACTAACAATTGCAAGACTTGAATTTCTGTTTAAAAAAAAATTAACTGGCTCAGAATATGTGTACAATTTTGTAGGTTAAAAATTTCAGGCAACGTACTGCATGGCATTTGAATTATTCAGAATTTTAACAAAATTAAAAGTTTAGAAAACTCCATTGGCTATTTCTTTATCAACCTCTTGGGTTACGTGGCAGACATCGTGTAGTTAGGTGGGGTTAGTGCCATGTGCAGCTGGCGAGAACAAGAGTCTGCAAGAAGCAAGGTATGCCACGTGCGCAATCGACTCATGTCTAACACAACTGGGGAGACGTTCACAAACAAGGCCACCTTGTTCTTTGAGTGACGCCCCTCTCTTAAATACGCAAAAAGATAATATTTAATCTTATGTAAATATTTTAATCAAGTTAAGCGTAAGTAATATGCTTGGAATAAAACCATAAGCACTTTGTTTCCGTAACTGACTCGCATTATTTAGAGCATATACGTGTGATGACATTTGTTATACTCCTCTCGTAAGAGCGTACACCTTTACTCGATGTGCATTATTTAATAAAGTAGCCATCAGTAATTGGTTAATATCAGATATTTACGACGAGATTTTAATATAGTTGTTACGAGAGCCTTATACCGAATAGAATATTAGATGGTTTGAATCTCTAAATGGTAGCGCGTTGTGTGCGTGAAGACCTAATGGTTTGCTACCGACATCGCACCATGAACGACAGACATCACTAGATGAAAAGTTTTCTTGGAGTCAATTGTATTCATCACAGTGTAGTGAAAAGTGCATCTGCTACAATTGGAATGAAGTCTACGTTTGATGGTCAGATAAAAAAAAAAAACTTGTATGATAGGAAGGAAAATTCCTGAAATGCTGGAACGTAGAAAGGAAAGTAGATCCAGAAATAGGACTGAGAGCTCACAACTGCTTGATACAGTACTTCCATGGAAACATAAGCAACCAGCATACAGTGATTAGAATTCGTTAGTGTAGTAATGAGAAAACAGAAAACGAATTCAAGGTGACCAAAGATATTATTGCAGCCGGTCGGATACGAACCATTAACTGAAGGAATCTCAGCAGTGTTGCCCCACCTGGGGTCGTGACGATATCTGAGTTCCCTGGGTGTGGAAAATAAATGAACGATAGCTACAAAACAAAGCTGTCGGAATCCAACTGTATGGCAGGGAATAAGACGGCGCAAGAAAAAGTGGAATGAGAAACAACGGACAGAGCAGCAACTCTTACACAGATCGCGATGACCACACAGGCAGTAGGAAGAAAATAACTCTGAAGCCAACTTAAGAGCCGAGCAACACCTGACGTTCAGACGCCCCCCCCCCTCCAGCATGTAAATTTGGCCTGTTTGACACGCATCATTACACAACAAGCCGACTGTCACGGCCAGGGCTCTCTTCGATCCAGGTCGAGAGGGCTCTCTAAATATCTGTTAAGTCCAAATGCTGCAAAACTGGAGCTCTATATGGAAATGCGGCGCTGTCGGCAACGTCTGCTGAGGAGGTACTCGCTTAACCCTAATAGATGACCGTGTTTGTTTTGTAACTTGGGTACGTGGAGTCTATCTTTGGTTGTGGAAAATCATAAATGTACAAAATATTCAGAACATGCTTGTCTGACCAATAGCTAGAGGTTGACTTAGAATGGGCACGAGATTTGCCACTGCCTCCTTTTGTACACTTCGAAAAAAGTGAAACTGCCAAAGATCGTCCACTTTGTAGAGCATGGATGGCATTGATGCGTTCTCTTGGAAAATGAAATTGAAAGAGATTTAGGAGTACCAAGTACTAATTGCAGACTGTTTCGTATCGGTGAATCTATAAAACAATAAAACATTAACAGTAATAATTAAGTTAGTTTAATGCCATTTCCTTTATATTTCTCTTAGGCAATATTACAGATACATTTTCCATGGTTCGTGCAACTGAGGACTGAAATCTTAACATTTTGAAGGTTAAACATGTCTTTTAAAGTTGAAACAGATATCCATGCAAAAGGTAGCAGATGATACTTTATGTTAGAAGAATACTTATTAATTATATCTGCAAAGATGCAAAACTTATTGAAATCAGCCGCCAATATCAAATACGTAGCATGTTTTAACAAATCGTCCCCCGTAGTATATTTCTAGGAAATATTTTACTTGGCAAAAGTAATCTTCACATCTCTATATTACATTGAACGATGTTACAAATACTGTATGATATGGTATGGACTTTGAAAAGTTGTCTATGCAGAGGGGGCAGAAGACACTTTATCTAGAAGACATTTAGAAACTTACAAAGCCAGTCTTTAAGCACGCGAAGACCTTCTCACTGTTTCACGAAATGAAACGGCTCGAGCTTCAAGAGTGTTTTAATAGATGACCGAAGACCTTAGCTTCTCATTGTAAAATTATAATAAGTAAATCTGCACCGCTGTAAGCTCATAGAATCATGCCGCGTCGACGTGGGTGGTCTCTATATGTGTCCAACAACGCTAGACTCATGGAGTAGGAAACCATTTATAGAATAGGAGTCACTGCTTAATCGTAATGAACTTTATCTTCCCCAGTATATGCGCTTAACAAAACGGTCAACAGTTATCTTTGTCGTCGAATATAATGAGCCTTATTGCTCGGAGAAACGTTTACATTTTTTTTCTAGACTTGTCAGCAAAGAAATGGTGGAGAAGTCGAGTCAACCCTTGATCTGCTCATGGGACCGTCATGCCTTTAAAGTGTTCAAGCCACGACTTCGAGGCGTGACATTGCAAAGGAGAGACTCGACAATACCGGCAAATGTGACAATTGTTCCTAACCCTCGGTGAAAATATCTGCCAGAGAGACGGAAAGCGTCGAGGATTTTGCTCGAGAGCACAGAAGAGGCAATTTTTCACAGTTATTGATAGAAGCTTGCAGAAAGAAATGGCAAAGCTAACTTTTCTCAAGTGAAAAGATTTGAGTCATTGAAAAAAAAGGTAAAACGAAGTGCTTACCATTTCTGAAAAATCTTAGTTTTCAGCTTTTTTCATTGTTGGTAATGAGCTATAATCTCTCAGTAAGCATAGCATACCGTGTTTTATCCCATACAGAAGTGCTTTTTCTGTTGCAATTCAGTGGCAATTTCCACAAGGCATATAAGTAGGGATGAGTAACAAAAAAACAATGAGTGTAATTCTTACTTTCATATAATTGGTATTTAATGACACATTACGTCGAATCTATAGTCGAGTCCTTAGTTCTAAACACTAGTTGGAATACATATATGATGTACATACGTCTGTGGAGATTTATTTGTAGAAACTATGTGTTATCTACTTGTGTAACGTAGTTATTAGTTGTTTTTATAAAAAATAATTTTAAAATCGCATCTCACTTAATTTTTGCAGTTTTAGTTTTCATGAATTATCGTTGAAATTGCTTCTTTTCTAGTTTTTATAGCTTTATTTTAATGGAAACAGTGAATCACGACAGCGTCAGTCTGTGTATGTATCAGAATTATTTAAAAAACGTGTCCCAACCCATTTTCTATAACTTTTTCCTTCTAGTAAATAATTTCAAAACCGTGTTATACTGCTTTACTTGTTTGTTTACTTTTATGCAGCTTCCGAAAGGCCTCTTATCTATTTCCCTTCCCGAAGTTTCTGCAAATTATGGAACTACAAGCCGGCGAAGATAAACAAAAATTACAAGCGTGAGTTTGTAGTAAATGTTGGATATTCACCTGGGACTCGGGAGTAAAGGAGTTATGACGTAGGAAGTTTTACAAGCCAGGCAAAACAGATGTTCTTTATTGCTAAAGTTGAAATTGCTTTCGATCATACGTACGAATAGAGTCCTTATGCTGAACCTGAGCAAATTTGTAATTTAGCTTGTGTTTCTTGATAAATATCTTAAGCGGCTTGTAGAATTATATTGTGTGCATTGATATCAAACTGTGTTGAGTTGAGATATCCTTTGGAAAGTTCGAAATGTTCAAAAGAAATCCTCTAGTTAGGGCGTGACGTCGTCAAATGCATACCTTGATACACGTCCATATACATTAACGGCTTGCTAACAGAGTAATTTTGATCGTTGCATGAAGTTTTAATGCTGTATTATGAAGAATTTAACTTTCCAGAATTTCTGACTTTGTTCATCACTCGCAAAAAAGCTTTTAACCTCTTCATGCTTGCAGAGCTGGGCACTGACGCAAGTATTTGCGTCGTTGCGTCATTGCGTCATTAAGTGCAGAGAAATGGCCTGCTTAGCGGGAAGTAAAAGTGGAGATTTTCGATGTATTTATATTGCGTTTTCATTGTTTATCGTCAAAATTTTGGCAAAAAATGCTGTACTACATATTAGGCGAATATTTATAGGTTCAAGCTACAATGGACCTGGTAAAGAACTAAAAATTTACCCTAAATTAGCAAGTGTTGTCCAGATTGGCAAAGGCCCGGCATTTTTATGAAGAAAAATGAACGTCTCTGAAAATTAGCCGCAGCTTAAAACTGCATTTTAAAAATATTTACGACCAGTTTAGAGAGATGTTGCAGGAATGCTTGGGCGTCGCTTGCATGCAGTCCGTAAGGGGCCGACGATGTGGCTTGTGTAAGGCATTGCTCGTTAACCAACCTGACACGAGCGCTTATAAACAAACTCACAGACCTGTACAATGTACATGTTCTGTACACTGTGTACAGTTTGTACACCCCCTGCGGTGCTGTGGGTACCGCGATCTTTTTCCTTCTGTTCTCTGGGTCATGTGTTCTGATCTCGGTAGAATAGTTAACGTTACATGGCTATAGAAATTCTAAGTTTAGATTAATAAGAGGGCTCTTCATTGGAAGGAGACATTTAGTTCCCAATACTTATACTATAGCGTTCCTTCATAAGCAAGTTGGCCATCAAAAGAGAGCTTTCAAAGTTCTGGAATTTAGGAAGAACTGACTTCAGACTTACAGTCGAAGATAGAAAAAGTAAAAAGAGAAACAAACGTATGTAATCGAATAAAACTAGAATTCACATGGAAACCCACTGCCCGCATCATGGCACAACTTCACACAGCGAGAATGTGACAGTCACTTAGTCAAGTTCCTATAGACACGAACTTGATTGAGTCCCAAACAGACATTCCGGACACATCTACGCAGACACTCGGTACTGTCGCCTGAAATCCCTCGCATTCTCTTTACCACAAAGGGCTGAAGCGAATTACATGGCTCAACATTTTCTTGTTTCTTTGCCAGGCTTTTCTGTTGTGCTCTTATGAAAAATGACGTAGGCTTGTTGGGTCACTTGTAACTGCAACGCGTTCTTGTCAGTCATAATAAGCTTGCTGCAGACATAGTGCTTTATGACCTCGCAACTAACGAGCCAAATGTACTAAGCCCGCGTTCTGGGATTGGTTGTTCTTGTTGCATATTTTTCAGTAAACTCGCATAATGCTTTCAGTAATATTTTATCACTCTGTTTGTTTGATACCTGACCCGAGTATGTATATGTATTCGGTATATATTTGATAGCTTTTACTATTTATTATTTCCTTATTAGGTTTTTCAATTTTCCTAAAATATACCCTACATTCTTACTCCAGAAATGTTAAATGTTCACCTATGCACTGAAATTTAAAATAGGTCGACAGCTTTCGGCAAATTTACCTTCATGACGACTAAAAATAAACGTTTATTGAATTCTGAGCGTAGTAAGGGTAACGTTGACACAGTCCATCTTCGGAGTGCAATCAGGGTGGATTGTTGAGTCACGAGGCTCGTCTTTCCGGAAGAAAGAGAGAAAGAATGAAAGAACATTTATTTCTCCTATGATGTTGCGTCCAACAGGGTTAGGGCACAGCGCCCTGAGGTTTTCATTGTTAATGCTTACATAAGAATAATACTAAACACTAACATAAAAGAGAATTAGCATTTGGTCTGTTGAGAGTCACTGGTAGAAGGCCTACATGTTATCCAATCTCTCAGGCAGCGCTTCATGCGGCTATATAATTAATGCATTGCTGCGCCAGTACTCGTTGGCTTAAGCACGAGAAAATAACAGAAAGCTGCAGTAATAAGCAAAATGAAATCTGTTGCATGACGCATTCCCGAAAAACTGATCCCGAACATAAATCTAAGTCACGACAATAAAGAGCGCAAGAAAAAGTAATGACTCGTAGGAATCTTGAAAAAAGTTAGGTAAACTAGGAATTATAAAGTAACAAGCTTATAAGGGTGTATCACGTGGGTGCTTTTAGGAACAGCGTCAATATCGTATATAAAAAAAGGCAACTATGATATATATATAGTAACATGGACTGAAAAATACGTGTCAAGTACACGCACTCCAGAACTACGCAAAAAGCGTATACATAAATCGCGGGAGAATATTAAATTCCGAGAGAAAAGTTGCCTCGCAAATGCAAATTTTTCTGGCAGCGTCAACTGCATTGAAGCTGCGCATTCCAGCACAAGGCACAGCTACATCGTTTGTAGATTTGCAGAAATGCACATCGATATGGCAACACCGACCGGCCTGCAGCTGTTGCCAAAACAAATATTGACCAGACGTGCCCACCCCTAAAATAAGCTTCCTAAGCTTTTGTTTTGGTGAATTTTATTGCCTATGAACCGATCGTTAAAAATGCATTACCTGTTAAATGGCGAAGCATTTCACGTTCATCTCCGCGCAGCTGCCGGTCCAGATTGGAAAAACTGGGCCGGGAGTGCTGTTAGCTCTGCAGTTTAGACGCTTTATAAATTAATAAACTTTCTTGGGAAATACAGATGGAAAATTTTCTGGGGAAACAAATGTCGTTGTAGGCATTTAGCTTCTGTAAAGCCAAGCGCTGAGGTCTGGAAGCGCTTTCAGAATTATGCTTCAATACTTTATTGTATCTTTATGGTTTTTGACAACGCGTATCTCAACTATTGGGGTAGATTCGGTGCTAACAGTGGTTGTAGTTGCCAATTCCACGGGGAACCGAGATTTAGATGGCAAAGAACTGTGTATCTCTGAAAAGGGTAACACTGACCTTATTTTGGGTTTCATTAAAAACCTCCCTCTAAAACAAGTTTGTAGGTGATGAGGGTTATACCAATATTATACTTATCCTTGACTGTGTTCTCAAGAATTGCCTAGAAATGGAGTTTAGAGGGTAGTTCAGATGGAAATAGATTCAAAATAAAGTCGATGTGAACCCTCCGGTAGAATTTAAGAACTACTCTTTATGATAGTCAATCTATGTATGCGGATTATGAAACTAGAAGTTGATGTGCGTATGCTATTTATGAAAACCGGTAGTTGATATGCGTTATGTGGACTATGAACTGATAGTTAATATACGTATACGGACTATTAAAACAAAGAACGTACAGCAACATTTTCGCTCTATATGTGCTTAGTGTTTCCTGACTGTTGCTGGGAATGTGGGACCTGGCTACAAACGTCTTATGTCCATCTCCTTTTCTATCCAACGCCGACAGCTGGTGATAAATAATATTACTTCATGCGCATACTGACTCCTAATCCATTGCAATTTGAGCGCTTAATGCAGATATGCGGGTCCCAGATTTGACAGACCTAAGCCAACCCTGTCTCAACACTATACCTGATTACTTGAAGATTGTGTACAGCTTCCCCACAGCAGCAGCATGTTAGAATGTTGAACTTTCAGCACGAAAAGCGGAAGTTAGAACTTTCTTGTAAAGCAGGGGAGTTCTTGCTGTGCTTGAATTGCTGAGTCACCATTCAGTATTCCGACGCAACTGCGGGAACACTGACCCGAGTCAGAAGTGGGGATGCTCGGTGAAGAGTGAGGGGTCGTAGTTGTCGAATGAGAGCCTCCCGTCTCTGATACTATAGTTGTGATAATCTGTGATCGACTGCAGCCGTGCATTCCTCTAGAGGGCCAGTGGCCATATATCTGCAGCATGAACCAGTGAGTGTGGATTTCCCAGTTGGGGTGTGTGGTCAAGTTGACCTATCCGTGGATGCTGAACTTACTTGTTACTGCTGCTCTCAGGAAGCTCTCAATGATACGCTGTTCTCAACGCCCTTCTCACTGATTCGGAGTTCTCAATTCAATTCTCGATGACTTGTGTTTCTTAATTTATTTCTTATTGATTTGGAGTCCCAAATGCAGTTCTCAGTGATAAGAGTTCTTCGTACTTCTAGACTTTCAATTCAGTTTTCAGTGATTCGTGGTTTTCATTCCAGTTCCCAATGATACGCAATCCTCAATTTGGTCGTCGGTGCTGTGCTTGGCAGTTCTCAGTGATTGTATATGCAAGAATATCACTGTACTTCACAATGATACGCAATTTAAACACAGTTCTCAATGCTAAACCCTGTTAGGCGCGGTTCTGCATCACACACAGTTCTCACAACGTACCGTTCACAGCCCTCAGCTTCTGTTTGACGACCGAGCCAAAGGTACACAGCTAACAAAAGCTGGAAATTAAGCTTTTTTTAGAGATAACACGCCGGCATTTCCGCCCTGTAAGGCTCAGTAAACTTGTCGCAGCCACTCCAAACTGCACACCCGTTCTCCTTCCCCTTAATCTCTGGCTTTGTATATTAAAGAAAATTCTTATATCAATTGCCTAGGGGAGCAGTGGCGCCCTTGGCATATTGAAACCGTTCGTCGTCTGAATAGCATCATGTCCAGTGTATCGTATTTTGTATATAAGACCGCCCTTGCGGCCCTTCTCCTCTGTTTTCATTTATTTATTTCTTTAGTTACTTTTATTGAACTAAAGTTTAACCTCTCCCTTTTTGTCCGTATCTGTGTGCAGAACATTGTCGTCATGGTTGCAAAAAAATACTAATCTAATTGCTTGCACTAGATTAGTATTGTTTGCACTAAGAAAGCATCCCGTATTTTCATGGAAAAAATGACATAGTCCTTAACTCTTTTCACAATGTTGTAAACTTATAAATTACACTGAAGAAATCAATGCAATTCTTATCAAGATCTTTCATGATTATACACAGAGAACGCAGTACTTAAACCATCCCAATAATGTGACTACACGTATTTGGTTGCCAGAAGCCTTGTATACGCAATATAACTAGATCTTTACCAGTTAATTCAATTTAAATTGTATTTCTCTCAATAGGTATGTTTTCATCAATTGAAACTATCACATGTTCAGTACGAGATTAGAAAACTAAGCCTAATTCAATCTGATACTAAGAATGACCGAATTGTGCATTTACATATATATTTATGTTTTGTGTCACGCTCTTAACGAAATTGATAGGCGAAAAATAGTCCAGGTTGTAGATTATGTAATTAAGTAGCGTTTTCATGGAGGTCGATGACAAGGTTGAAGAAGATGGTAGACGTGGAATCCTTATCCTTTTATCTGGATACGTTTCTTGTTTGAAACAGCTTTTCTTAGCGCTGTTGCGGGATCTGATATTTGGCACTTTCTCAATACTTCGAAACATGCGTGTGTATAAATTCAGTAACTGATCCACAAAGCACAGACGAAGCGATGATTTTTCACTGTGTATCAAACACAAATCTTTCAGCTTGCTGTCTTCCTTTGACGGAGAATTTTCGCTTCAAAAGGAAAACTTGGATGTACTAATTGCTTATCGGTCGGTATCTAGGATACGCGACCGGAAATTAAGTTTATTAAGTAATAGTTTGCTGCTTGCTAATGTATAAGTTTTTTTGTGCACTGTTTCTAAGGTGGGGGACGATTGTGCTGCCTTAGATGAATTGACAGAGAGAGCACTAGTCTCTTATAAAAATTTTAGTCGGCCTTTGTCGCCTATTGTCGAGAAAGATATTAGTTACGGAAGTAGCCTATGTTGAATGATGACGGCTCTTCAAAAAATCTTTGCTATCATTGTTGACAGCGCGTGTACTTTAGTACACGATAATAATAAGGATCATAGGTTCAAATTACAGTTCACACAGTTTTAGAATGCATCGCCTTATTGCTGCTACGGACAGTGTGTATATTCATTAGTGTTAACCATCTACCATGCTATTCTGCTTCTCTCCCAGAAATTTTGGCACCCTTAGCAGCTGATTTACGATTTGAGCTTTCACGGCATCCCGAAATTTTGCTAAAGTTGTTGTTCCATCCATACGTGTAGACGCTATGTCGGGGCCAACCCATCCAATCGCGCGCACAACTTGATGCGAGGATATGCTACTCGCATGCAATCCCGAAATATATTTACAGTAGGTAGCTTAGATACGGCTGCAAGAACGACGAACGAGATGCGCCACATTCTCACATCGAGCGTGCGACTGCATTGTGTGAGCTCGGCATTATGCATTCATATTACATAGGTACAGGAAAGTAGACTATCGTGGATACGGTCTGAAAATAAAAACACTTGTGGGTTCTAAGCTGCTACTGTTCACCTTATAATAAATTCAGACGTGCGGTCTGATATGTGAAATATATTTTCTTTCAACGCATTGTAGCGATGAATGGCTCTGGGCATCAATGCTAAATGAAACTTCGTGTTTGTGGAATTTCCGCAGGGTTTTACCAGTAGTTGGTACTATAGCTGTTATTATTCGTCATTATGGCTCCGTCCGTTCATTCCAATTGTACGCTCATTGAGTCATCCGTTTACACGTTAAACGCTTTCTGAATTGCTGAAAGGAAAATAACGTAGGTACCAGCCATATTCGGGCTTGGGAAGAATAGGTGTCGGCTTTTAGGTGCTACAGGTCATAAATTTACTGATTTGCTATGTATTTCGCATTTATAGAGGCAATGATACGGACTGGGTTGTATGAAGAATAACACTTTTTTGGAATGTCTACTGGCTACGGTAGTTAATTATTGTTAATTATATATGTCGAGCACGATCGATTTTGCATTCTCGACTTTAAGCATTTATGACACAAGACCTGCGCACATCTCTCCATTTTATACATTGATATTCTAATACAGTACATTCATATTATTATGATAATGAGTAGGTGCACCTAATGGTGCTCGGCAACGAATGTGTGACAGACAGACAGACAGACATAGTTATTATTTAACTTAATTATTCGTGCGCTCTTATTCATAGAAGACTGTACACAATATTCTTTGCGATATTTAAATTTTCGAGGATAATTTGCGCTCTGCTGTCACTGTACTCATTATTTATTTACTACGCGTGAATGTAGACGTGAAGGCACAACTTTATTTTTTATTTTATATTATAGTGGCCCCTGTCGTCATTAGATACTTACAGTCAGCAATTATGCCCACGAAGCCCCCATTTCTTTGCTCCTTTTCGCGTTTCTGTTCTCAGGAATATCTTTTCTTTTCCATTACTGATTTTATTCACAGTTTGTGCATTAAGAAATCACAGAAAACTTTTGCAGTGGGAAGAAAGCATAGTTTATGATCTATGCTACCCCTTACGGGTGCTTTAAATATTTTTAGTACTTAGATCTTTAAAAAGTTGGTAAGACGATGGGTCCCCCTCCCATTTTGTAGAGATGAATAAGCTCTTAATACTTCAGATCAAGATGGAGGTTCCAAGTAAGTAACCATCCAACCAACAAATTTTATTATCATATACTGCATTGATTCCTTTTGTTTTGGTTGCAAGGGAGACTTACACTAACATCTATAATGACTCAGCTGTAATTTTCCGCCACGTATCTGCACGACGAAATAATAAACGGACAAAACAAATAATCAAAGCCACGCTGCAACTGAGCCGTCCTGACGGGCTGCTGCATGTGACCTTATGGTGGCGGTCCAACATAATCGGCTGTTGCTCTCTATAAGCAAGCAGCTTACCATTGATAACATTCCTAGCCTCGGTAACTGTGAATAGCTCCAAACATTCGTGCAGATACAGTTGCTCGTTGATTTTGTTACGGTATTCCGTGGCTTTCTTTTTTTCCTTGCCAAGAGCAAGAGGTCCAGGCTTAACATTTTATGAGGGCGACCTGGAAAGTTGAATCCTTTGCACCTAGAATTGGAGGCACAACTTGACAAGTGTGCTAACAACTACTAAATTACATTCTTGGAATCCATGCCTAAATTGGGGCGTGTAAGACCGACAGTACGTATTCAACTTTTATTGATTATGCGCTGGTCAACACGCAACATGTCATCAAGCAATTTGCTGTTGGAATTCTTTCAACTCCGCTTTCATCAACTGTATGCTAGGATTCAAATTTGAGGAGGATTTTTGTCTATTAGATCTCGTTTTAAAATAATCGCCTGTTAATCCTCCCGAGTATTCACTGGCAGGATTCTCTGACGCTTTCTAAGTATATTGCAATTTATAAAAAAATAACAACGAAGGGCATCAAAAAAGCCAAACCTGCTATAGCCTTCAGCTTCAGATAAGAAATAAGTATCCAATAGTGAACTAAAGCACTCTGAGAGCGCACACGTCTGCAAAGCAAGGCAACGGCAACGAAAAATTCGAATTGTTTCTGAAACTCTTATTTCCTTTGTATCGGCACCAAAATCAATCATCTGTGCCATTTGAAAGTAATATCAGCTGACATAATTTTCTTGAAGATTCTTTCGTTACTTTTCGAGATATATTGTTAACAAACATTCTGAAGAATATTAGTCAAACAGATCAAACGATCATCACTAAGATTTGCTCATTTATATCTAACATTTCTAGCAATTTCGGCAAATTTCATCAAGATCCGTTCATAGCATTTTGAGTTATTTTGCTAGCAAACATAAAATCAAAGACAAAGAGACGAACATACAGATCGTGTCAGAACTTTGGCTGTTTACTCTTCTGGATGTGCTTAATAACTCGTGTAAGTTTAATGAAAATTCGTCCATAACTTTTTGAGTTATGGTACTAAGAATAAAGAGGCAAATATAGAAATAAACATTCGAGTGAATCTTCACCGAAAGTTAATCATCTGTTCGTATTAACATGCCTAACAATCCCTGTAAATTTCGTACAGATCTGTCCATAGAAATTTAATTGTCTTTGTGACACATAAGCAGAATAACAGACAAACAAACAGACAGACAGGCAAACACGAAAAAAACATAGCCTCCTTGCCGTGCGGGAGGTAACTAGTTACAGTTCTTTTAGTTTGCATAACCTGGGAGAAAATGGCTGTATATAGACCACGTTATTGACAGTGTCTTGCGACTGAAAAGCGAAAGATTTGCTGAATTATAAAAATAAATACTTACCCAATCATTACCGTGTAAATCACCAGAGGTTCTGAGCAATACTTCCAGTTAGTGATGTGCATTTACTAGCTTGTTTCCATATTCCATCTGTAAGTTGCCTACCCCCGAAGGCTCAGTGGTAGAGATTGCTGACTCACTCATAATCAGGAAGTCAGACGTTCGATCTAAAGCCAAGGAGCAAAAGTACTGATACTCAGGAATGTAGCATCAGTATTTATGTCACTTATAATCACAGGGAGCACCGGTCTCAGAGTTTAGATGTACGATTGTCGCTCGTTCCTTCCATAAATCTGACGCCATTCTGTGATCGGCTGCAGTCGTACATTCCTCTGGCTACAAGTGGGCATTTATCCACAACACGAACCATGACTCGGTGTGTGGGTTTCTCCGATGAGGTATAAGGTCAAGGCGGCTTTATCTTTTCCCTTAGTAAAACACACCAGTTCAATTTTTGGGCCTTACAGTTGTTTTCCCTGAAAATATCGAAAACCTTGGTAAATACGTAAAGCATTGTGGCTGATGATGTTTGGGTGGGTGTTGGCTATGGAGCACTTCATGGTACAGTGCTATCAGTTGCGGTTTCCAATGTTATTTGCACTAAATATACGCTAAATTATTTATGAGCATAAGGGTTAAGGAGAAGTGTATGCACTTCACTACGCAAGCATGAACTGTTTCTAAAAATGAACACTATTTTTCCTTTGTATTAAATATAGTTTGTTTTACGATGATCAAAAAACCATTGTGTTTTGAAAAGTAGAATTGTCTGGGGTTCTGAACGTCTCTGTAAAATTTTTGCAGGCAACTTTTGACGATAAAGCAACGATCTCATTTAAACTTCAGCTTATAGTAAAGGCTTGATTTTTTTTTTCTGTGTACATACCACGTCTGCATGTTATGCCTCTTAGTAAGTTGACCTAAGCTGTACGGCCAAATGAGGGGTATCGAGACTAAGTCAAAGTCTTACACGGAGTATTTAGTCTACAAAACAATGTCTCAAATGATGCCAGGATCGCCTTTGACTTATTGCCACTGCTGCAGCTGCAGTTTACTCCCTCCTCATGGCTTGCTTGCACACAACTTGCCCTACATCGAAGTTCTCCTTTGACCTTAGGAAACCTGATATTCTTAAACCTGGCTGCTTGAATAGCAGCCTGCAGAGGGCGCGCATTATCAGGCCCAGCCGTCAGACGAACCTGCTGAAGCAGTACACTGCCGCGAATTATGGTCAGAAGTACCGAGGCGAATAAAGGGGAGCATGTACTGGAGATAGATATGTAAAAATGCTATACACCTCAGATAGAATAGAGACAAAATCTCCCGCAAAGAAACCGATGAACGGTCTTACAACAGCTTGGAGGATAAGCTTGCAAATGCTTTCTAAAGACGGTTGTATGTGACAGCCACTTATTCTAAGAGCGTCTGTCTATGGAACCGAGGCTTGCGGACTGAATAGAACTTCAACTAGTATAGAATTTAAAACAACCCGTGGCCTGGATATACAATAACTTTTCAGAGAAATGGATATATTTGTGTTCTGTAAGTTCACAAAGAAAACCCTTTGTTTGACGAGTCCAGCACGTGGAAGCGTTGTTCCTATTAAAGATAGTTAAAATATTGCAAGCTTTAGCATATGTACATAAGAGAATATTTTGAATCACGAACAAATCAAATTCTTCAGGCTGGACGTTAACTTTGCAGCTTCTGGAATTATTCTTGCTCGTTGAATCTAAAACAACTGACTTGTTATGCCCTCAGTTTCAGTGCTCTTGTTAGAAAAAACGTACTGCGCTAATTTCTGCTAGAACCTACCTACGTGACCGATACGTGTTTTGATACTTCATTATTACTTATTACCATTTATAAATATATTTGCACAGGAATACTCTATCACTCCTCATTATTCCACAGAATCTACATTGTCATGTATCACATACAGCTATTCTTACCAATTTTTTTCAAGTAATGCTAAAGGGTTGCGGGAAAACTGCGTAGTACAGATAATAAATATTGTGGCGATTTTTTTAGCCATAGACTGCAGACAGGTCCCGCTAACTGCAGTGGGCACTTCACTAACTGCGACGCATTATTCATAGGGAATTATGCAGCACCAGCCTGCCATTTATCTGTTGACCCTGCCCTCGATCAAGTCGATAATCTTTGCCCTTAGTCATCACTGGTTTCCCTCATTTACATAGCGAACAAAGCAAAGTTTGTGAGCCGTCGTTGGTGCACAGACGAAGATTAGTTTAGGCACAGCCGCGACGGGCTATTTTGCTGGAGTCATTCAAGAGGCTCCGCAATCTTCCCAGAGATGAAGATGACATGCGGGAGCCTTCAAGCCCTAAGGCTTCTTGGTCCTCTGCTCCGTAAAGATGAATTTTGAGCTGAGTGTTGCTGAGTCTCTAACCGTTGTCTAGTTCTCTCGCCTGGCGGTATAGTTGTCCTCCATCTAACTTTTTCCTTAACTAGATTTCTCGCTTGGCTGTTGATGGTGACCGCCTTAGTTACTAGTGCCTCAACTAGTTCCTTGGCGTGGCGGTTGTTGTCCGCCATGTAACCGTTACCGCGACTAGTGATCATAGTTAAGCATTTCAAAAATCTAATATCAGCCTCTAGTTCACATTACTAGGCCCTACAAGAGGGATTCGCTGCTGAGCTAGTAAGTCATCTAAGCTGCACTACCTCTTTGATGTAGTTACGCCGCAACTCAACAGGAGTGGCGTAGCCTGTGGTGGAAATAAGGTACAGTTTTATTTTAAGTTTGTATCAGAAGTTGAGGCATAGCCTCATTTGAAAACATATTTAATAGCAGCTGAGGGTTGTCAGTACGGATTAAATACCGAGGGTATTTCTCGATGATTTTTTCTGAAGGGGACCTTACTTATCGTCCATTTTAGACATGCATATCTACATGCATTACCGTGCAGCGAACACAACCGTAGAGCTGCAGCTTAGAACAACTGAAGCCCATTTTGAGATCAGCATGCAAATCTACGAACTTGACATGGCTCGTACATGGACTGCGGCCAGGTAATGCTGAGCGGAAGAAGGTGTTGTACAACGAGCGTGTTTAATACAAACTTAAATATTGCAAAAAAAACTGTCGCTTGTTTTTGTTTATACCGCCATGGTGCAGTGGCCATTGCGCTTAAGTTCGGGTTCGACAGCCCGTGCTGACATGCTAACGTCTCAAAAGTAAGATTACGTTCAACTTTGTGGTGTGAGTGAGCTTGAAAAACTGTGTATTCTTAAGAGGAATACCTTAGTAACAGAGCCCATTGGTGTGGTAGAGAATTGAATAGCAATTCAAATTCTAATATTCGAATGTGCACGTTTACTGTCGTTATATATCAATTTCATAATATGTACTTATGCTTGAGTTAATTGTACTGATGCTTTAATTCAATTGCCAAAATTTACTTTCTGAGCTGAAGAATGATACAAAAAAGATCAGGATAGTAATGTATACCTTGATTTTTCCTCGACGACGAAATGATATGCACCAGCCAGTTCGTTATTACATCTTGAAGTTATAGAGACACTGTATGCACTCCCCAAAATGTAATGTCAATAAGCACAGATCACAAGAGACGTAAACTATAAACCTCTTTTCCAAAGTCATTGATGTTTCAGATGCAGTTCTACCAGCTACCAGAGTGCAATGAGCATGAGGCCAATCCAGTCTTTGTATTACAAAGATGTAGATATAACACGAAGTCTCTGTGCTATAGCAATTTGAACATTTTCCCTCACTTTACTCACATTAATATTCAGAAAATACCTCAGTCTTTTGTATGCACAAAAATTTACCCTCTAACACCAGCAATTTTTTTTTTTTCGTAAGATTCGCATTATTAGAAGGGTGAAGCATAGCTAACATTCGGGTAATATTGGGTCGAAGGATCGTTAATTAACTCCGTTATATTTAAATCCGACATATCTAGCAAACCGTTTTCTGTAAATGGTTTACTTTCTATGTCATATCGCTTTTTAATTTACGTCTGGCCCTAAGATGGCTGCCATTCTCAGTTTGATAAAGTGTTAACTCCTTTACGGGGAGTCTGAAAATATCTATCGTGAGAATAGTAGTGTAGAAAGTGACATATTTGTTCTCTTGCCCTGTAGAAGGATGAAACTCCGTAGCATGTAATTCTATTTGCTTATATATTAACTTTTCGCTCAATGAAATTAAACCATTAGAGTGAGCTCGACATGCAATATTCAAATGATATTCCATTAAGGGGAAAAAATTCAGTTCGTCCAAATGATTGCTAGAAGTACAACGAAACCATTACAGCCCCGCGTGGTGGACCTCCTCAGCGAAACTCAAGAGTTACTCTCGAATTATTCACGACGCTGCGCATTTGTATGGGACAAGGAGGAAAGGAGTCTATGCTACTCAAAGGACATCTTCAAAAGTTACTCGAGCCAAAGTTAAAAATACGACTGAGATTCTCGTTTTATTACCAACTTTTGCCATTTTGCTAAACTTTTAGAAACAAACCGCAACTCGGGCCTGCAGAAATATACTTGTCTACAAACAAACGGAAACATGCGGCACGAGGGAAGCATTGGCGATTTGGTTAGGAATGTGCAAAATGCAGTGAAACCTTCCGCAAGCATTGCTTGCTGCGGAGCAGTTCTGTTAAAATTTTATATGACATGGATGATAGTTTATCTGTTTATCTATAATTCGGTACATCCTTGCTTCAGTATGTTGGTCTGTTCATTGGTCTTTCCATCGGTTCGTTTACCTGTCGGTCTGTTGGTGTGTCTGTGCAGATGTGTCACTATGCAAAAAGGTGTCTCGGATATGGGCTCTCATGGGCATTGCATTGTTCTAAAAAAAAAAAAACTTGGCACGTCCTCTGAGAATACGCACCGCTTTGCAGGATCCACATACGTGCGATAAAATTTTGAAATCTAAATTGGTGGAGGACATATTTTCAAGTCTGGTTGCGTACTAATCAATGTAGGCTGTGCTTATAATCCTCTTGAATGAGCTCCTGAAAGGCTTAGTAGAATTGCGCATCTATGAATTGTACTATGCACGTAGTCATACGTCCCGGCCGTGTGGCTTTGCTTTATAATTGCTCGGATGTATTCGGAGTTTCAAGTTCGAGTCTCCGCTGGGTCAGAGTCACGTGACATAATTTCCTGCATGGAGAGTAGGACACCTTGCAGCATACCCAGCATCCCCATTTGGTAGAAGTCCAAAGGGACAGTTCCATTTTAAACAGCTAATCTCTGATTTGGTAAAAGTCCAGAGGGACAGTCCCATTTTAAACAGCTAATCCCTGATTTGGTAAAAGTCCAGAGGGACAGTCCCATTTTAAACAGCTAATCCCTGATTTGGTAAAAGTCCAGAGGGACAGTCCCATTTTAAACAGCTAATCCCTGATTTGGTAGAAGTCCAGAAGGACAGTCCCATTTTTTCGCAGCTAGGCCTTATTTGGTCGAAGTTCGGAGGGACAATCCCATTTTTTACATAGCTAGAGTTCCTCATTCTGTAGAGGACACTGACAAGAGACGCTTTTGAGCTGATCGCCCGCGATGGACGGGAAGAATACCAGCTCCTGAGCCAAGAATGATAGCGGAAATGGAGAAACTTTGTCCGATAAAGCACAGGAGGACGACCGTATACTTGAATGTGAGCAACTCCGGGGATATCGCAGTACAGGAGACGAATGGAGGAGAGGCAACAGTAGTGGAAAGGGTGCATAGACAGAGGAACGAAGAAAGCGTAGAGTGAGAACCATAATGAACATTGATTAGGAATAACAGAGAGGGAGTAGATTAGATAGCTGGCAGTAGACGGACCAACAGGCCCATTCCCAGGCTGGAGCCGAATCATGCTCCGGCTCGCTATGAGCTATTGCCAATATGGAAGAAAACAAAGAAAGAGCAAGTAAAGGTCGTGTGAATTTAGTAAGAGGGAGAGAAATGCACTGAAGGAGGATACGGAAATAAAATAACGAAGAAAGCATAGAATGAGAATTTCAATGAAGACTACTGAAGAATAGTGCACATCAATGCAAGGCAGTTCCAAAAAAGGAGACAAAACTACGGTGAGTGAGTTCGCCAAATAAGCTTAACATGTGGCCTAAGAACAGCGCTGTAGAAAGACTTATAGGCAACGATATGAAGGAAGGCGTTGAATAAAGTTAGAAGGAGAAAGAGGCGAATAGAATGCTCAGAGACTGAGAGCTGTAGTGTAGTAACTAGGAAGACCAGCAGTGAATAAGGAAGTAGTGGGAAACGCAGCATACTTCAGGAACTAAAACGACCAGTGCTGTGTTAAAAATGGCGCAGATGCTCATGAACAGACAATATAAGGACCAGTGTGCTTCGGAAGCGGTGCTACAAACAACGCTGTTCCTAGGTGAAAATTGCTTTTTAGTTTGTTCTTACAGAGCTAACTCATCTGTAAATTTCGAACATAGGAGAACAAGAGCACCAAAGAAGGAACAGCACAGCCACATAGAAGCGAAGGAAGTGTAGAGCGGGAATGTGACTGTGCATGTGCTGTTCATCAATGAGGTAGCAGAGGGATACTGACCCGAGGGTATCGAACAACTATTGCTGAAGACTTCGAGAAGAATAGCAGTCTGGGTACGTGGAGGCAAAATATAATCTGTGCAGAATGCTGTGCCTGCAAGTCACGTTTACCACACATCGATAAAGGCATTCCCATGTCCATCAGTGGTAGTGAGAAGATAAAGGCTGTGAAATCCCGTGCCTGCAAATTTACCACACATCGGTAAAGGCACGCACATGCCCATCAGTAGAAGGGAGAATATAAAGGCTTTGGAATCCCATGCCTGAAAGTCAAGTTTACCACACATCGGTAAAGGCAGTCACATGTCCATCAGTGGTGAGAAGATAAAGGCTGTGGAATGCTGTGCCTGCAAGCATCTCGGCGGCAACAAAGCAAAGGTTGCCAGGTCTGTGACCCACTGCAGCAGGGGAGGTGCGGGCTGCTCCACCCAGAACATCGTAGCAAGTCATTGTTTAATTCCCTGGAAGCTTCTTGCACTGCCAACGGGATGGCGACCGGAGACAAATGCCAGTGAAAATTACTGTAGTGCGTCTGTTTTGATGTGATAACGAAACGTTCCAGTCAAACGAGCAGCCAAGCAAGAAAGTCCAGAACTCAAACTCACCGACATAAAATTAATGAGAACTGAAATAGCTTTCACTGAAGCTGTGGAGGACATAACTGACTTGATAAAAGAAGCGGCGGCGCCAACTTGAACGGAGTTGATACTGGAGCTAAACCAATGTTACTCATACAGAAAAATGTAAAATAATACTTTGTCTCACTTCGCTTAGTAAAAATACAAAAAATAATTATCACGACACTGCTACCGCCAATGGACCAACCCCTCGTTGCAAAAAAAAAAACATGTATACCACTTTACAGTCTTACTCAGAGCAAGAACCAATCTGCCCGAGTAATAAAAATAATAATGGTTAAACCCTAAGATTCGGAGTAAAAACAAATAACACAACCTCACACCTATATATATATATATATAAGAATAAAAACCACATATTGGCAAGTCAATGAAATAAAAATGCCTCCTGTGAGAATGTGTTATTCTACAGACGTAAGCATCATCTAAAATCGTTCCACTTCTCGTGCGTAAAAGTAAAAAATTAACAGTATTTACAAATATATAAGTATATAATACTAATATACAGTACTCTTAGTAACGTGTGAATTCTAATGTTCTAAAAATTGTGTGATCGATTGGGAGTTTAATATTAGGCTAAGAAGAAGCACCGACAGGGTCATAGTCCTTGTAAAAAGCATGCAATCCAGTTTACTTAGCAATCCACCAGCAGTACGTGTTCTCTTGCCTTTACCTCGTGTATCTGGCCACTGCATGATGTATTATTCGCAAGTAAATAATTGACTGAAATTAATTGACATATTCACCATAACGTCCACGGTGCAAAAATGTCATTTCGTGAGGTCGCCAAGCAAAGCCACAACTGCAGCATTCAGGCATCTGCGGTCTGTCCTCGCGTACTTGGCTCGATAACATCGACTTGATGGTTTGTGCTATAGCTATGCTGCGGGCACTGCACTTCAAGTAGCTGTACAGTCACCATTGCTGTACATTGCTTATTTATTTGATTGTTGTGTACTGGTATTAGTGTTGAATATTAAGTAATTAGGAATTCATTTTCGTGACTTAATCCAGTGCATCTACACCATCGAGAACTGCAAGTCGTAGCCTTAATCGCTGACGTCCTGATTACAGATGAAGTTCTCTTGCAATAGCTCGATTTAAAACGTCCCCAAGCCGCGCTCCAGGGCAATAACTAATTGGCTGTTTATTATTTATGAATTTGTTTGGTAATTTGCGTCTAGATTTTTTGGACTACTGTAAATTTTTGTAAGCTGTTCTTTATTTCTGATTTTAATTACTAATATTTGTATTGATTTACTGACTGCTGTGCATTGCTGACAAATGCTTATTACCTATGAACTCACTCACCTAATTTCGTTATTAATTTGCAAGTAAATGTTTATTCTTGTTCACTGCTCATTAATTAGCAATTTACCACTATTACCACTATTTGTTTTTTATAGTTTCGGCTATAATTTGGTATGATTTAATGTCACTTCTCTATATTACTAAGTAAATATTGCGTATATTGCTTGGCGCAACTACCTTACGTTTTTGTGAAAATTATGTATTAATTTACAATTCACATATTAATGAGAGGCTCATGGCACAAAAGAAGAATACCTGTTAATTTCACCTAAGAAAACATATAAAAGCGATCCTTCCGAAAGTTACAACACATGTGGAATCTGCGTAGCAGGTAATAGACTTCGTATATATTGCAGTCAAATGTTTCATGCTTTCAAATTATATGGACATGAATTTACGAAGTATTGGTTTTATTCATTTGATATCTGTATTTTCTGATTTTGAGGTCAAATAATATAGAACGTATTTGACAATTTGCACATGCTATTAAAGACTGAGTGAAGGAAGAATTGCTTTTTGTCAAAGTTTACTCAAAAATAAACTTAATATAATAATTTTTTTACTGTTTCATAGTTGTGCACTGACTTTTCATTTATTTGGATCACTTGTACTCAATCTATCGCGAGGTGTACTCTGTTACTGGTTCAAACGTCGATGAATTGCAACAGCTTATGCAAATACGTCAGTGTATGCAAAAGTTAAACTGAACGATCCTTACCTGTCTTTCACCTAGCTATGTGTATCTGTGGGTAATAAAGCTATCAAAGCTAGAACCCACTGACATCGACGAAGACTTGGCTCCATTGCCACGCAGTTTCCCATTGTAAAAGACGGACACAAGTCCGTTAAATTGGCTCCTTATCAGTATCAGATCAGCGAGTTTTTCGTGGCAGATAAGCGGCTAGGAAGAAGCGTTGGGCTGGCAGAAAGATCGTTTTGGGAGAGCCAAGCGATGCGTGTTTGAGGCTCATGAGCCGAGCTCGCTGTCAACGCGCTCTGACTCTCCCTCCCAGTCCTGGTCGGGCGATAGTTAAATGGTATCGGAAAGATATATTGAAGTAACGATTGTCTGCGAGGGCCTAAAATGCTGCAGTTTTGGTGATTACTTCCAAACGATTGGCTTTAACACGCTCATAACGGACTTTTTTTTGTCGTCAGTCGCCCTAGAAGTTTTCTTTAGTTAGCGGAGCGTCGCTTCTCCGACTGGGAAAAGACAACTCTCAGTTGTTTCCCTTCTCCGTGACTTCGACACCAGTCGAGTTCTCTGCAAAAAGAATTGCTAACGAAGTTTATGGCGGGAAGTTGCCAGCAGAACAGTCGCGGTGAATTGGTTATTACGGTTTATTAGGCGCAAACAGACTAGGCAATAGTTTCGCTTGGATCTAGATGCGTTAGAAAGCAACTCGCGATTGACTGCAAAAGTCTGTTTATTGAGCGCACATAAGTAAGGAATATTTTGCATGATATGGTGAATATAGCCAAATAACTTGGCCGGACAGTGGTTTGCATGTTTGGACTGGCGAAAAGGTTTGATCGAACTAATTCGCTATCGTATAATATATATAGTAACATCTGGACTGGACAGGGCTGTTTTACAGTGCGTCCGCAGCCTGACGAAATACCTTGACAATTTTTTGAATAGCTATACAACAAGTCAACTGATTCGATTATGTTGGTCGAATGAGTGTAAAGTGAACTGATGATTCATTTTATTGAGGTTTAGTAAACAGCTCAAGTAACTTAGGTTATTAAATCATTGTTTTTAAAGCCGATTGGAATATAACCCACCACTGTTGATTGAATATTACAGTTTACTACACGAAAACTAACTGGCGATATATATAACTTTTAGAAGCAGATTTGGCAAGTAGCTCAAATACTTGTGTACTGCGGTTCTACTCGGTACAAAACATTTAACTGAAAACATTTCTACCTGCCAGAAAGTCGAAAGTGAAGTGGGTGTCTGTGGGTAGTGTTGGGTGAAAACTTACATGGAATAATTTTTTGCTCTGCACCCGTTTTGCCAGTAAGGGGCTCAATTTCTCTGCTTGCATTGCATCGTACGAAGTGCATTCTGTTAATAAGGTTATCCACACTTCGCCCTCACCCCAGCTGGGGATGTGAGACCCCTGGCAGTGTATGCGAGGGATCATGATATTGCCCCTCGTCCGAGGGGACGACCCCTTCTCGTCATTAGCGGGAATCCCGTCATCATACGTCGCGCATGAGCAGAAGTTTAAATGCGCATCCACAATGGTCATTATTCAGGTCCATAACCGTAAATGCTGAACTGTATTGCGCTACACGGCATCTTTAACTGAGCATTAAGTTTCGACGCATGAGCAACAGCGTTGGAAATGTTAAATATTTGCGTGCCTCGAAGCTACCCTTACCCTATTTCCTGAGAAATAGCTACGTCTTGTTTGCCTGTATTCAGATATGTATAAACTTCGGAGTGTATACACACGTGGGCTTAAGGGTTACACCGTCCAATGACGAGAACGGCAAAATGTGAAAACTATGCACTGCTTGAGATAATTTTATATTAGTATTATAAAGTCACCATCAATAGCTCTGCTAACGTTATTGACGATGGTATTTGTAAATACCATCACCTATAGCGCTGTTGGAAATGATACTGGTAACAGTATTAACTATTGCATTTAGCAATATCACCACTAGCGCAGTTCCTAATGATATTGGCAATGGTATTTAGAGACCCTGTCACATATGCAGCGACTTCACTTCAGATCAAAGAACCATCCATGGTCAAGCTGTGAGGCTCCGCCACATGAAGAAAAAGACCGAATGTTTGCGGCCCCAATCCTATGTAATTTTTGTGACTGGGGCGCAACTGCCCGCAGGTGCCCACCTCTGTTATAATTTCGGACACCGGGTGTTGGCGTGGGGTGGGACCTTGTGTGTATATATATATATATATGTATATATTTTACTCGTCTCCTCGCTCGCTTAGAAGATTAATAATTTCGAGCCAATGCGTCAATGACGGTCCATCTTTCTCGTTTGGAAAGGTAAACTTTCGCTGTACCTGGTAATGCTAACCCCCTCCCTCTCTACGAAGGCTCCCTGCCCCGTAAGCATACAATAAGGAAAAAAAACTTGTAGTAAAATAACACAGCTTTGTACGAATATGATTAAGAAAATCACATGTGGATCACCGCACTAGGACATTTTGCTTGCTTGCTTACTTGCTTACTCCAGGCGTTGCATGAAGAGCTGTCCGATTTCACAAAGTTCTGGAGATCTACATAAGTGCATCTGTATCGGAAAAATGTTGGCATTAATCCGATATCCATGTAGAGGAGGCATCGGATGTTAATCGGATTACTACCTAAAATTTTTCGATTTTGTAGAGGCTTATAATTCTTCACTGGTCATGATTATTTTTAAGAATTGTGCCTTTTGGTGCGTTTTATGCCTTACTTAATTGGGTTTCATTACCTGCCAATGAAGTCCCTGGCGAGTAGTATTGATAATAACTAGAGCACTCTGAGAGCGCATACTCCGCCAAGCAAGGCAGTGCCTACGAAAAAATCAAATTGGTTCTGAGACCATGATTTTCTTTGCATCAACACCAAAATCTAATCATTTGTGCCCATTAACAGTGTGAACAGATTCTGCAATTTTTTGTTTGGAGATCCGCTCATAACTTATTGAGTTATGCTGCTAACGAACATAATGACAAATATGAATCAAACATACAAACGAACTTACCGATCTGCACAAAAATTTACTCATTTATATCTTTTAACATTCCTAACAACTTCAATAAATGTCATAAAGATCCATTGATTATTTTTTGAGTTATTGTGCCAACAAACATAAAATAAAAAACAGTGACAAACAAACGAACAAACTAACGGATCATTACAAAAATTTGATCATTTACTCTTCGTAATGTACCTAATAATTCATGTAAATTTCATACAAATCTGTCCATAACTTTTCGAGTTATGGCATGGAGAAAAATAAAGCAGACAAGCAAACAAATGGATGGACGGATCTTCACAAAAAGTTAATCATCTGTTCCTCTCAACATGCCTAACAATCCCTGTAAATTTCATTCAAATCCGTACATAATTTTTTGAGTTGTCGTGGTGACAGACAGACAGAATAACAGACAGACAAACAAAGCCGACGAAAACATAACCTCCTTGGCGAAGGTAATGACAACAAATTTACAATACGTTCCCATCCGTGCGTTGCTTACAGCTGTGCGGTCAACCACAGCCGCTGCGGCTCCTTACCTCTCCTCCGTCGCCAACTTTCGGACCATAATTTGGATATTGTGGTGGCAGAGGTCGCCAAAGGGCTCATTAAGACGGTAATTAGGTTAGAACAAAAGACTTGCCTCCCAGCCCAGGGCAGCTCGCTTCTTTTCAGAACATTTCATTTATTCATGACTCTAATTTCAATTGAGAATTAAGACGGCAAACAGAGATCACATTTTTCAAGAAAAGTGTTTTCTTGACTTCCCGTTTTGGGTAGGCACAGATACTGTTTTTAAATTAATTCCAATGTTTTTTATATTGTAATCGAGTGCCCCCGTACGTTATAATTATGGTGGAGAGATCGGACGTGGTACAAAAATCGTCATATTCGGATTTATTAATAGTATAGTAACATGAAAGCATTTACGTCTTCCATTGTGCAGCATATAATATCATTTACATCGAATTTACTCTGTACTATCGCAATATTTGTGCGTACTCATACAACGTAAAATGTTACTAGCTGCTTCGCGCTGTAATTTAACATTATGCGCACCATATTAATTTTTTGTATAATGTAATAGTACTTATTTCATATTATTGTACTATATGACCTTATTCTTTCCTAATTCATCATGCATTGTAACGTATCGGTAACTTATTCGCACTATATGCAGTACTCCATGAATTGGGTCAACATTCCCGTATTTTACTAGTTACTCGCCCTCGGGTTCCCTAACTTCCTCATTTTATCAATAACACCATATATATTGCCGTGTTTGCACAATACAAAAAAATATACATTTTATTCATTATGGAGCATAACCTTGCTCGTGGCTATATTTTCCAATGTTTTATCAGTGACACACTTTCTCGTCTTGCTAACAACGCATGTAATGCTTCTTCCGTTCAACTCTAATTTACAATTTCATCCACATTTATTGAAGAAATATTCCGTACCAGTATGTGTACTTACCATAAAACATCATTGTTTTTCACCGTAGAACGCAACTTTTTTGCTCCTCTGTTTTCATTTTTTGTTTTTTACGACGCATACTGTCGTCTTACAAATAAATTATCTATTGATTTTCTGCTCAGCTTAAATTTAACATTTCAGCAGCAACTATTTAACATATAATATGTACTATTGTCTCTACGCACAGCAAAGTACAGTTTTCTTTCACTGTGCTTTGTATTATTCTTGTCGGCATTACCATGTCTCTCCATCACTTTCTCGTATAACAAAATGTGTCTGTTTGTACTGTATATATGTATCTCTTGTTCTACCCAAGTTCAACATATCAATCACCCTTATTAACCAAATACTCCGTACCCCTGTCTCAATATGTATATACATACATGAAAACACTTAACAATTTTTCTCGCACTATGCACTATACAACCTCACCCGAGGGATCATTCCCATGTATGTCTCACCAGCAACACGCAGCCCGACCGGCCGGTCTCCGTACATCAGCACCCCGACCGGCGGTCTCCTACATCAGCACCCCGACCGGCGGTCTCCGTACATCAGCAAACCGGCCGGCCGGTCTCCGTACATCAGCACCCCGACCGGCGGTCTCCTTAAATCAGCACCCGGACCGGCGGTCTCCTACATCAGCACCCCGACTGGCGGTCTCCGTACATCAGCACCCCGGCCGGTCTCCGTACATCAGCACCCCGACCGGCGGTCTCCGTACGTCAGCACCCCGACCGGCGGTCTCCGTACACCAGCACTCCGGCCGGTCTCCGTACATCAGCACCCCGACCGGAAGAATCGTGCGGTCCAATCGTTAAGTGCAATCCTGGTCCTCAGCGCGGATTGGAACCGCCGCGCGGAGTCCTTCTAATATCCTTCAGTTGGGCCTCCGACCGTGAAATTTCGGACCGTCGTTGCCGGACGGCTGGAGAACTAACATTTTAAAACGTCTTTTTTGCTCGAAATCGAGGATCAGTCGAGAAGAAAGAGACTCGGCCGGCCAACATAATAAAATTATATTATAAACCGAGTGACGGCTGGCAGAGCGCAAAAAGTTTGCTTTCGAATTTTTGGTTGTTAGCTACTGAAAGCATGTGGGCGGTTGTGATAATCCTTGTGATGTCGAATGCAACCGAATACTTGGAAGTAACTTTAGTAAGCGCTTCGTGCAACTCATTTCACTCAAGTCTGCTCTTTTAGCTTTTTAGACCACTTCTTTAATTTTTTATTTACAGCCGCTGCGATTTTTATTTGTTAACAATGTGCCGAGGCTTTTTTGTTATCACTTACATCATCTTAAGGTAAAAATTTTCCTAAATTTTGCGCGTAAATAAACCCTAGGACATTGATGAGCTGTCACCATTACAGTAACAATCATACCCAACCTTTTTGTCCCTTCTGTACCCTGCCTATCCATGGACGTTACAAATGGTGCTACAAATTCCTACAAAAAGGACGTCTCACTTTAGGCATACATGGCTAAGCATTTTGGTACTGACGGTTCCTTTTATTAACAAATTATAGACTTTTAAGCACCAAAAGTAAGATAAGCTTATTTGGACTAGGATTGCAGATTCAGAGTCAAACATTTATTGGGGTCCAATGAGTCGGACACCAGCTTACGCTAGAAGTCGGAGTCGTTGAAAATGAGCATATTTTTTTGAGAAAATGAGTCGGGATCGGCAGGTGTCCGTGAGTCCAACGAGTTGAGCTGGAGTCGCCCACTCGCTTGATTCAGAAGTCGAAGTCGCGCTCGGTTTATCCGACTCCGCAACCATGACGTTTACTGCGTGTATTATTGGAAGTATTTAGCATAATAAGAAAATATGAGGGGGAAAATACTCACCAAGAGCTGCTTAGTTACAAACACAACTCCTTCATATGTTCAAATATTTTGTTCCTCAAGAAAACTGAAAAGTGTTTACATTTGTGAGCGAAGAGGAGCACACGTGTGTTTTCTCAACGTAGTTCGCGTATCCATCGCGTGCCTAGAGGTAGGTAATGCTTGTTGATATTATTACCTAATTTAGGCTAGTAATTTTTGAAATGACTAATTATGGCTAGAATGAATTACGGCTGGAATGTTCTTACAAGAACACAGAGAAATAGTGTCACAAAAGCGAGTTTCGGAAGATACAGTACAGGTTAAGCCAGAGCTACAGCCGTGACAGCCCGAGGATTGGCCGCGAGGATGTATAGGTTTCATCGTTCTGTGCGTGTATCCTTTCATACTTGGTGGGTCGCGCAATGGGAAGTCCCAACGTGTATACAACATCGGTCCCAGCCTTGGAGGTTCAATAATAGAAATAATAATATTGTTGCTTTGCAAGCTACATTTTTTCTTTTAGTTATCTTTGTATTTCTTGAAGCTGCTCTTTGATCATTAGCAAGTGGTTCATCAGTTATTATCGAACTTTCACTTTTATTTTGAAAGCATCGTTCATCATGATCGCCAAGGCTCTTTCCAAACATTTTTTATCCGTCTGTAGGACTGCACAATGGATTGCTTTGAAGAGCCAAGGTTTTATATTGATGCTGATCTGTTGATAGGGAACACCTTTCAGGTCTGATATCGTCGATCTGTAGCCTTATATAGACCATATAGAGCGAACACTACCGCCGTATGCCCCAGGTAACTGAGGTAGCTCGACTTATATGCAAACTGCGGTGAGTCATGCTCGTGTTCCTTTGCGAAGGTGCCCGCTGATCGCCGAATCTGTTTGGAGAATTTCTCCTTATGTTATCTTATATTTTCTTCGTCGGAATTTACCCTTCATCACTAAAAAAAAACTTTCAGTCATGTTTCAAATAGTACTGATCTTGTGAAAATATATGGGCAGTTCGCATAGTAAAGATTCACGTGACTAATGGAATTAATGTTTAAATCGTTTAACGGCAATTTCAACCCGATGCTAAATTATTAACATCGACCTGATCACAATCTTCGTCAGACGTTGAGTGATAATTTAATACAGAGAGGCTCTCAGAGTGCGTGTACCTGCATGGTCCAAGAAAAGCAATGTTCATGGAAAAAAATGAATTGCTCTGAATCCAAGGAGTTTTAACATTAAAGTTTGTTCACTTGTGCCTCTTATCATTCAAAACAATTTTTTCAATCTTATCGACGATCCGTTAAAAAGTTTTTCAGTTATCTTCTGATAAACATTATGACAAACGCATATAGTCCAATATGTCAGAAAAAAAGAACGAATAGATCATTACAAAAAATTTGCTCATTTGTATCTCTTAACATTCCTAACAGTTCCTTCAAATTTCATGAAAATGTGTTCATTACCTTTTGAGTTACGTTACTGGCACACACAAAAAGCAACAGACGCAAAGAGGCGAACAGACCAATAGATCGTGACCAAACTTTGCGTTATTTGCATTCTGCAAATTTCATGAAGTTCCTTTTACAATTTTGAGTTATGTTGCCTTGAAAAAACAGGTACACAAACAAACATACGATTGAATGGATCTTCATCAAACGTTTCTCCTAAGATGCCCAACAGTATCAAAACCACATCACTAGAAATTTCCTGTAGACGAATGATTAAGGTAAAAATAAAAGGTCAGACTGGCACAAAATTGCGGAAACTGTATTATCCATTTACTGGCAAAATAAAACTTGCAATAGTATACAGTTATGCCCATGTGTTTGTCCTCAACTTAAAACTTAATTACTATACAAAGAACTCTTTACTGTCCGTGGGCCCCAATAGTTGTATGCACACAGCGCACATATTTAATACAGTCCCCGCTGCAATAAAATGAGCCTCGTTGGTTGGCTTTTTATTCTGGATATGCAAAGCGAAGTGCAGTGCATTGTTCTAGGCCTCTAATACGGCCATATAGTCGCTTGATGGAAATAAACGATCCTTCTAAGTAACACAATTAAGGACAAAAAATATGCCCATGCATATATACATCAGCACGAGCTGAATCTCAAGTATGTACTCCATAAGCATTTTTTCCTACCTCAGGAACATATGCCTTTATTATAGCCGCCTAAGGAACTTCGGATGCAAGTCATAGATGTTTGAGTTGGATTATGCATGCAGATTCAAAAAGCAAGCGCCTGCCATTGTCTAGAGCTGCCGGCGAAAGCTGTTGACTCAGTTAGCCATATCTGCTAGTGCAATCATGCGCTCGTAACGACACAAGCAGTCAGCAGCCAGTGTCAACTCTCTCTGTCATACTTCAGTGCTGCTGAAATACAGGGAATGTCCCGACGGGGAGGAAGCGCCATTGCCCTCGCTTGCTAACCGTTACATGGAAAAGTAAAACTCGATATTAACGCTCCCCAGGTTGCGAACATTCGGGCATGTGAACACGGTGCGCCGCGATGGTTGAAAATACAAGTAGCTCGTTCGTTATTGTTGATAGCAAACGTAGACAATTGATAATAGTGGCAGTGCAAAGAGGCAGCAAAATAGAAAGGTAACTTGGAACTGGAAACCATTCACCGTATTGATTTATTTAGGCCCACAAGAGCAAAATGTCAAACCAATGACGCGATTGAACAGTAAATTTCGAAATGCGAAAGCATACTGGAACGAAACTTGTTCCTGAATTGAGGATCGGCTGCACTTAATGTATTCTGTATACACATGCCACTTTTTAAACATAAACTAACTCGATTTAAAAACCAGAAGTGTGTTGTATTCACGCCCAAATCGGCTGCCTGAAAAAGGATTACCGTAACCCAAAAAATAGGTCAAGAGAGCGCCATCTATCGATGAGCGGTGTAAGTTCAACAACAATAATAAATATCATTGTTTATTGTAATTTTGTCGACGTAAACTTCAATCAAATGAAAATATTTTGCTTACTCTAGGCCTACGGTGTTTACTCGTTGCTCATTTCCAGGATTTTGTAGTTTCTTTTATTTGTACTAACTGATGTTTTTGAACGCTGACCTGCATCACCGTAACAAATGTCGCAATCGTCATTTGAGCTCTGATTGCGACACGAGTTACAACTAGCTGGGTTACCGGTGTAGCACCGGTAACCCAGAAATGCTAATTACAACACGCCTCTGTATTACCTGGCCCCTATGGTATTTAGTATTGTTGTACTCCTAAGCTCGAAAAAAAGCCTTTGTAGAATAATAAGGTAGTATAGCCTGTAGGGGGTTGAGGTTTGAACGTCGGTGCCGTCTGTACAAATCCGCTTTTGGCTGGGAGCTGATTCAGCTAATAGATATAATCTATGAGTAAACGTAATCCTTTATCTATATGGACAATCTGTTCATACAGCCAATCTGTTAACACATTCTATCCATATAGATAATCTGGTAACATTGACAATCTGCAAATATAAACAATCTATTAAGATAGGCAACCTGTCAACACAGACCATCTGTCAATATATAGTAGATAATAATCTGTAGATACAGACAATCTGTCATTATTAATAATCAGTCAATACAAGATCGTTCAATGCACGTAGTTGTCTGCTTACAGTCTCTGTACGTATGGTAACAGAGGGCAGTTTCACTGTCCGTACGCAACAATGGCAGTTGCACGCCAGTTTCAATAGAAAGAAGCAACCCCAAAGCGCAACGATTTCTTAAACCACGGGCAGGAACACGTCATGGAACACAGGAATCAAAACACACTGAGAAAAATTTCGATGCCCGTAGGTGTTTCATGGCGTAGTTTGGTGTGTCATCGCAGCAGACGAAAAATATATTTCCACAAAAACAAAGTGAACAAAACCTTTGTAGTTTTGTTACACGTGCGAAGCGAGACGCGGTTACATACTAACACGCAGATTGCTATTTTAATTCAAAGTTTCGTCTTTTCAGGTGCAGCAATTTTACCTGTTTTTGATGTATCTTGGTGCATCATCGGCTTTGTCACAAACCGATACACATAGGTGCATCAACGTCACCAAGTGCATCATAAGATTCTATATGCATCATCATGATGCACTTTCTCTTTTTGATGCACATGCGTATTTTGGTTTTGAGACAAAAATGAATGTAATTTTATTTTGATGCATGTAAGTGCATCAATTTTTTTTCTCAGTGCAGACGGTAGTACCATGGGTCGACGTTCAACAAGGACCGAGAACTGATGACTAATTTAGCCCTGTACAAAGAACCAGCGGACTACCTGAACAATGTTTCCAATAATGCTATTCCTACAAGTAACCAATGAATTTGTTTGTTCTTATAGGGATAAGATATCGCAACTAATGAACTATATCATTGCAACCGATCTTATCTACATCATAAGGTTGACCACACGTACTCGACTCATCCACCGACTGTCCAACAGACGTTTCTTGTTACGCGAATTATAACTATAATTCCTTGACTCATAAGTACTTGCAGAGTTCGTGGACGTGTTAATTCAACATTAAGGTGTCAAGAACGCATAAGAGCTCGGCACCACACAACCAATTACAAAGGACTGCAATTACTTTATCAAGAGGCCCGACTTGATACCATCGACGCCGTCGCAATTATATTCCGGGCTTTATTAGATTTCCTTTTATGTTAAAATATGTTGCAAAGCACGGATCTAATTAAATGATGCTCCAATATGAATAATTTAACATCTTTATGCTCTCTAGGCGGTCGGAGTGATGTCCAGTCATTTGCTTCCTGAATTGTGCATCGTGGCGTACGGTATGACTACAGTAATTCGATTAATATTGCGTCACTGTAGTAAGAGCACTGATTTGATTTCCTTTCTATCAAGAATTATAAATAAAGTTCATAAATTGTTTCCTTTCAACAGCAACTAAGTATTTCTTAATTCGTCGTTGCAAAACTATAGAAACGTTGATTTGTTATGATAGCCGAATTAATGCTCTTTGTTCTCATCGGTTATATCATCGATTGAAACGCGATACGAGTCATATTCATTGAAAGAAATGGTGCATTTTACAATAGAAGAAATGTCCATTGATTCTTATGCAGTCAACATCTTCTTATTTGAGGAAGTATAAACGCGTATATCGCTTGACGAACGACACTTCTAGCTCTTTTCCATAAATGGATAACTGGATTTATATCGGTGCAGATGGTAAGCGTTACCAACCAAACTATATACTCCGTACGATCAATTTCTATAAACCGCACCACAACAGCACCTCTGTGTTATGTACTTTAGCTGCTCAGAAGCAATCCTCACATTGACCGCAACATGGCGAATGCTCGAGGAGGGTGACGACTCCTGGTAAGCATGTAAGTCGTCCCAGTATCTGCCATAAAAAGCTCCACACAATGACCACTGTAACTTATCTCGCTCTTGTGTTCAAGTTACAACAAACCATATTGTAAATACGCGGCTTTTCACTCCCGAGTTTCCTTTATCCCGTCCAGATTTACATTGCTGTAGATTTTAAATAGGAGCAAAATTATAGCTCCGCTAAGCTGATGTTCTCTCAAGATTTTGAATGTCTGATGCATAGTAACTTTGTCATAAACTTGTGCATTATTCCTTCATAATTCATGAAAGTTGATTATGTAAACAGTGACCGAGCTCATTTCATCAGAAAATGTATTAAATATGCATACTAGCTGCTGTTTGTCATTAATGCGGTAAACATTGATAATATTAATACCAGTATTTCAAGTTCTCCATCAGTAGACATAATGCGTACGTGCGCATAACGTATACGCGTTGCGAGACATATATTTACGTTCTATAACATAATGATGAGGTAAGACAATCTCCGTTTGGCAACTGGCTGCTAATTTGCGATTGTGACTTAAATCCTAAATGAATAAAAACTAGTGGTATTTACACGAAAGCAAAAAATACATATAAAAATCTTTAATTTCGTTTCAAAGCTGTTTGCTAATAAATGTATACTTCATAATTAGCAGTCGCGTCAGGTATCGAGACCTTTCTATATTTTGAACATTGAAGCTTCATTAAGTTTATCTGTAAGAAATTTTGTGTGAATATTCAATAATATGGCTCATTAATATGGTTGGCTAAATTGGTTTGATAAAAGATAAAAGTGATTCTTAAAAGGCTTCAGTAAAATAGCTCATCAATGGTTTCCATAAAAATTGTATTTAGATTAGATTAGATAGGCGGCAGTAGACGAACCAATAGGCCCATTCCCAAAGAGACACCGGAACATACGCCCCGGCACTCTATGAGCTATTGCCATTATGTTAGTAGGACATAGAGGATAGGAGAAAAGAGAGAGAGAGAGAAACAAAAGGGGGGGGTGAAGAGTCCCTGCCCAATAAACGATCTTGAATGCACGCAAGCACGTTCAAGAGCCGCTGACATGCGGAGCCTAGAGACATCAAACTGTGTAGTTGGAGCGGGAGAGAGAATGAGATGGATTAAGGTTGCCTCGGAAGCTTTGGCCGTTAAGTGTTTGCAACTCCCGGAGGAGGAGTTCTTAGT
>LQNS02278091.1:71653499-71666903 GCA_001587735.2 Parhyale hawaiensis | reverse complement strand
CGTCCAGGCACTCGTCTCTCCTTCAAGTTTTACTCGCTGCTGCCGACCCGTAAGCCATGCCCATGTTGGGCTGTTTCCTTTATGTGAACCTTGACCGACTTGGGGTGGCATATTTAGCATTTGAAATGCTAATTTTTATTATTCTGTGTTTGCCCTGTACTGAACGTAATGAAACCGTCATTTACTGTACCTACCAGAGCTGTTAACGTGAGCCTAGAATCTGCTAAAAGTGACCTCTTTACTTACACCCTGAGTACTTGAACAACTGCAGTAAGTTTGAAATGTAAAATATACTCGTAAATGCGAAATTCGTCATGTTCTTCTGCTAAAGCAAATTCGAAACTGTTTGAAGACAGTTAGCAACATCAAGGCTTTATATTGCCTAATAAGTTTTTGTATAGACTTTTATATCTGTAGCAATCGAAATTACAAAAACGAAGTACATACATACATTCATAACATAAAATTAGCCAAATCGTTCGTAATTACTAGTAGGCTCAAACTGTTCTTGCTGCCATACATTGTTTTTCCAGACCCCGGCAAAAATTTGCCTAGATATATTTTTAGGCGAATTGATGTCATTTTGTCGATCTAAGGAGTATATCATAAGTAAATTGTTCTATTTTAAAATATCCATAATACGTCATAATGGTAATTTAGATTCAAGTAATCTTCTTCATGTATCGGCTAACTTTGCTAAACAAACACTAAAAACCGTATACACGGCCGATTTCTTCGAAGTCTAACCTTCAGGGTTCATCCAATAGTAAAATTTACTGCAAAATTTTAAATCTTGTCACCATGATCGAACATACACGCAGCACCGGAGTGCTCCAGTTCAAAGACTCGACGGGGTCGTTGCATCCTGATCAAATTCAGTCCTGCGGGAGTGTCAGTGCTCGCCGGTATATCAGATGACCTCAGAGACCACTGCAAAGTTAAGTTCAATGTCATATATTAGCAAGAGCTCCATTGGCTGCTCTGTTAGCATTGTTCGGTGGCCAGACTGCAAGTGAGGTCGCGTCATCAAAGCTCTTATTACAAAAGCGGCTGCTGCCGAAAACAAGTACATTTTTTATGCAGTGAACCTAAAATTTATCGTCTATTGTCTTTAGACGTCGTATTGCATGGCCCACATTGAGGAGGTGACTCTCCACATTAGGATATGGTTCATCTCAGTGTCTGAATGTCCGTTGGATGGGCATTAAGGGCTGTCGGAGTTGCCATCAGCGTGGGAGTCGACAAACAATTGGGACCAGAACCAGTCAAGTTCAAAGGTCTTTTTATGGTTGACCGAACCAATAAAATATCGGGTTAGACAGACACTTGCAAAGCGATGCCTGTAACAGTCACCAAAAGAGTGAAGATAAGTGTCTAGTACATGTTCAGGAGAGTACCCGAGATAGGGGCGGCGTCTTTTGCTGCTGTACGTGTAGGAGTTTTGTGTAGGACTTTCTTTAGAGCTTAACTACTGACGCAAGATTACGGGAAATGACACTTGCCTCTCTAAGGACTTTCCTTAAGTCTGACGACTTACCGAATATTTCCTAGAGTTTGAATTCACCTGTTTTGTAGTTGCGGAAGATTATCTGTAGACGGGAACATGTTGGCTATATATCTTCAAGAGATGCAAATTATCTTTCTTGCTATGCAGGTGTAGAACATTCTTAACGGCCTTACGAACTACTTCACATTTCAGGATATAGCATTTGTCATTCTTGCTGTATATAAGTGCAGAACATAAAAGAATTGATACGACGGTAGTGCTTCCACGCAAGCTTGCGACAAGCTGAAACTGCATACTTTCATCTTTTTCTTCTTTCAACTGTATCACTTCGGAGCTCCAAGTAACTCGCGTTCGAAATTGTGGCCAAACCAAACCGGCACCCCATTTATTGTTCGAATAGCTACCGTTGTGAAGAGTTTGTGCTGAGAGACAATGATATTCATCATGTGTCAGGTTATCAGTTTGCCCGCAAAGCTCTAAGACACCAAAGAACTCTCGTTCAGCGGCCAATTTTTCATAACGTCTCACCAAATCCGAGGCATCATTTTTATCGTGGGCTTTCGCTTGCAATCCCTTTTTGATGTACGCTAAATAAGGAAGCCCAGAGTGGGCTGGCGACTCCAGGTCGGCAAACGAAGCCACGATTACGCTTATTTGCGAGGATTTGCTCACCTCAGAGCCTTTTTTTTTTCTTTCTTTGTGGCTCTTGATCGAAGTAACACTCGGCCGCTTCCAGGAAAAGGAGACGCAGAGGGCACTCGGGTGCGGTATGGAGATAGGCATCACGTGTGTTGTTTATTTCGCTCCAGATGACAGCGTGCATCTTTCATATAACTTAATCGAGATCAGCAACTCATGAAATGTTACCGGCGACTACCGCAAGTGGAACAAGTTAATTCGGTTTACATTGTCTCCACGTCTCTGTTCTGTTATCTATGTACAGTTATAAAGTAACGCCATAACCTTCACCTTCTGCGGGTACACGTACATATTTTTTAACTAGGTATTTTACGTAACTAATAACATACAACTTCGCTTTATACCAGAATACAGGATGCCTTTTTCACATATATACGTGTGTGCAAGTTTTCTGTAGTGCTTGTTGCTTTACTTAGTGTTTTATGCAGATGGGTTTGATCACTTGCGTGAAAGGATTCTAAACATGAAATACTAATGAGACTACTGTAGAATAGCACTAGGAGTTGAACTAACATGTTGATGAAATTGCAGTTGCACCAGCAATTAATATGGAGTTTTAATGAAACTGGAGCAACAGAACACAACTGTTGATGAAATTGGAGTTTACAACAGCAATGGAACTGAAATGCTGATGAAACTGGAGTAGCACAAGCAGTAGAACAGAATTACCGAAACTGGAGTTTCACCAGCAGTAAATTTACAATATGTTGGTGAAACACCCATTGCACCAACACGAAACATGATGCCCAGCAGAATGAAGCCATATATCATAGCGTGCCGGAAACCCTTGACAAACTTTTAACGCTATCCATCCGCAAGTTCACAATGAAAGTTTCCGGCGAGAAGCATCAAATTAGCTGCATTGTTGCAGCAATAATGGAAGAGAGCTGCCGGCAGAATTTCCTAAGATTTACTTGAATTCTTTAATGTCAGAAAGATCGTAGTTCGATAAAGACGCGCGTCTTTTTTTCCCGCTTCTGCGTTCTGGGAAGAATAAGAAGTCGGACCGGGAGACGTGTTGTTCAAAAAGAATTAGAGATTTTGGGTATAAAAATTGGGACAAAAATTGTTTGAATCGGAAAATTGATAGCAAACCCGTTCTGGACAAAATTGAGTCAGTCCTGAAATAACGACAGAGTTATCATACTCCTTGTAATACCACAAGGATCGTGTGAGGGAATTAATGTTGTACTTAATATTATTGTACTCTTATTTATTGTTGCACTGTACTTCTTTTATTTGTCAATGTGGAACAAATTGCGTTTTCACTGTCTATCTAACAATTATATAACTGCCGTGTAATTTCTAAATATATGTGTTTACTTTATTTAGTTACAAAATAGTACTGGAAACATTTATTCATATGAAGTTCTACAGATTTTCCGTAATATATATTTTAACTATAACCATTATCAAAATTGCAGCATACCTCTTCAGAAAAAATAGAATAACTACGAATTCACGTTTTCAGGGACTGCAACAAATCTCTGCTTTTGAAAATTAATTAAAATTGTACATATAGTTAACAGAATGAGTCAGCAACGAAAAGGTTAAGAAGCTTGAGACCCATCGGGTTGGATACCCGTGGTTATTGGCAAAGTGCAAAAATGTATTACCTTCGTGCATGCAGTCGACAGTCCCCTGCTGATAACACCAGAGTGGCTCAGGGTCCTCCTTATCGGCACTCATCCTCCGAAAGTCTGCGTCCTCAAATGCTGAGCGTGATTAGTGATGATGCTGCAGATACCCGAGTTGAAAAATATTTCAAGAAACTTTTGTGCTGCCGCCTGCATATGTGCCGTATGCACTTCGAGATAAAAGGTATATTTATAAAGATTGAAATTAAATGTTAGACGAAGTCCGCATAGATTTATGCTTTTTTGAAGACTGTGTACTTAATTCATCTATATGAGCTGTCACCAAAGTAGTCTCTCGCAGATTCCTGCAACCAGTTTCAACTCAGTGAATATTTACGAAGCCAAAATGTGTTTATCACACGGCCATATCTATTTGTATTTCTCATGCATCGTTATACACGGACTCACCGGATGTATTGCATCACAGAGGATCAATACGTTCACTTTAGCCGCGCTATATTCCACACTTTCTAATTTCTCCGCAGTACATTCATATATAGCTTTAGCTGTCTCTTACAGTACAAAGGGTGAATCGTATGTTTCCTTCGACCACGTATATGTTTGGTGTTGTAATAAGGTCGGCCTAAGCAAATACGATGACGGAACATTTTGACCACTTCGATGCAACGTGAGTCACACTTTTACTTCAGTCAACTTAAGTAAAGTACAAATGCCTGGCGTCCTAAAATTCCTTGTAGTACAATCGCAGTCAACTTTATCCATTGCAGTGCAACGTAAATTGCGCTTTTTTCTTATCAGGCACGGAATGTTTCTCATTTTAAAAAGAGTCCTACGGTACAATTGTACCAGACTTTGTGCCCGCAGTGCTACATGAATCGTATTCTTTTTTCTCCAGCCAAAGTATGTTTCGTATCGTAAAGCATCCGCTTGGTACAATCGTATCCAACTTAGGCCTTTTCAATACGACGTGAGCGATACTTTTGCTCGAGCGACAGCCAGGACCCGCGGCTCGGTGTCGTATTACATGACCGATAATCGCTACATCGAACGCAGACAGCGATGAACTGCACGAGTGGCGCAGCTACTTTGGGAGATGCTCGCATCTGGCCGAAGATTATCAAGATCTACACACCTAGCGAGCCATCGATAGAATCTTCGGTCCGAGGCAAGTCAACAGGTCCATCTGTCTCTCGCCAACTTGCGACCTCCGAAGAAGAGGAACAAGACAAAAGACACACCGAGCCAAGCGCTGAAGATGGGACGTCGAGAGACGATCTTGTGAGGGGACGTAATGGAGGGACGAAGAGGTATTGGGGCTAGGGAAGGAGAGTGGGGTACGGGGGGTTGGGGGAAGGGAAGGGGGCTGCAGCCCGCAACCAGCAATAAGCTGTTTTGTCCAAATCTCTATTGCAAGAGGAAGCCAGTGAAGCGTAGCTAAGTTGTCATCCATAAAGGCCGATTGTCGAGGCAATTTTTCTTACCCTCCCTCCATGGTCTCTGCCTTAAGAGTCCACGGTGGCTTTTAGCGTCCTGAGTTTGCATCCATTCAAGCGGATACCCGATTTTTCCGTTAAAAAAATGACTTCATATTTTTCCCCAGTCCTCTAAATGAGACTTGAAATGTTGAAAGATTCTCAATGCTTGGCAAGATGGTTGGAAGCTTTTTCGCTTGGAAATTGTGGAATTCATCGGTAGCTTTTCTAAAACATTTATATATTTTAGTCGAAGCAACGTTAAATTTTGGAGAGGTACAGAAATTTGTGGCTTTCTGTGTCACTGACATTTTGGGTTCTAAGAGCTTCAGTTCATCAACAGATTCAAAATTTTATACAAATTGATATTTTTTAAACGAACAGTAAATTTTTATGACCATACTTGCGCTCTAATAGGACTCTGTGTATGTGTGTGTACAGTACATATGTTCAAGTATGTGGTGTATAACAGCCATGAAATTAAGTTTTATGTACTCATGGCTTGAATAATATAACTTTTACCGGAAGGTAAATAGCGTAACTAATGTAGCGTAGCGTATGTTGTTTACACCATTCTTTCTCAAGTCGGCTGCACACTAACGCAAAAGTTGCCCAGTCTCTCTACTTTCCACGTTGGTGCTCATGTTTGCCGTGATTACAACTTAAAGAATTTGACCGTCACGCTATAACTATAAGTCATTGTAACTGTAAACTAGCTCGGAAGTTGGAGGTGTACTCAGGGCTTAACCATTGCTGCTTGCCATATTGAATAAACTGTAAGAAATGATTCATATTCTGGACGTTCATTTTAATGGTATGGTAATGCGCAAGCCGAATCCGGGTTCACGACTAAGTAAGCGGATGTATAATTATGAGGTGGTGCAAATTTGGCGCTAGCGTGCACCCGCCTTAAAACTGCCACTTGTAACAGTGTGACAGCATTACCCGAAACCACTTAAATGCTAGCTGTTCCCGACTCGGACACAACAGTGTCCAAGTGTCCCTTGCCGCGTATCGTTTGGGTTTCCTTTTATGACAAGCAGCCCCTTGAGAACTTGTGCTTTAACTTGTAGCTCAAACCTACGGGTGCAATACAGTGGAGAGCTCGGAGCCATAGTGAGCAGCAAGGACATTAGCATCCATCGCGAATTTTTGTACGTTCCTCCTGATAACCTCCCTGTTCGACCGCTAGTATAGACAATTTGCCAAAGTTGGGCGAGATGGATTGGGTAGAGCCTTGCCAACCAGACACTTATTGCCGCACAATTGAGAGATAAGAGTTCATCTTGAGTAGTTTGTACGAGTAGATTGGCGTGATTTGCAAATTGTATGGAAATGATGATCAGGTTTGCAGTACTGGAGACCCTAGGTTTGGTGGTCGGTCAGATTACGGAAGTGATAACCCCAGGACGTGAAGCGATGTTGACCGGGCTAGTGGTGTCGGCAGCGGTCATTTGACGGCGTTGAGCTGCAAAGACACGTCTCTGGGACACGCTATGGAGGACCGCCACTTGTCAGACCAACATTCTTTATAACTAAATTTACATCCTTCGGCCGAGCTCTAGAAACTAAATAAAATGGAGGAAAAAGTGGTGGCACAAACCTTTTGACTAGTAATACCGGTGGTTTACATACATAGATACATACGTGTTGCGGAGAAGAAACCCACAGTAGACTACTTAGAAATTTCAGGATTTCCTTCACGTACTGGACTAGTCTATCGTCAATTCTTCAGCGACATTCGGAGCATCGTTACCGTACGTTACTAGTCTAGATACTCTAGCATGTTAGTTCCTCTCTGCTGAAACGCTTGCCTCGTCGCAGCAAGATATTATGAACCACTCTAAATAGGAGATAATGCGAAATCATGATTTTGTAGGTTAGTACTCTATGTAGTACTTCTTTCCCCCTGTAAGTTACGTCTACAGGACATGCAGTGGAGGACCGTAATCTGTCGAACATATTTTATTTACGATTAATTTTGCGTGTTTTTCTCAATGACGCAAAACTTTTTACCAATAATGCACGCTAACATAGCTGCTAGTTTTGAGTTTGAAAGAAACGCTGAGAGAATGGAGTAGAATACTTTTTATTGGGTGCTACTAATAGGCTAATTTCATAATTCACTATTATAACGTCATAAAATTCATCAATAGTGTAGTATCTATTCTCTGATCATTGTATCAAGGCAGATTGGGCATGTTCATATTCCTCTACAGCGTTGCCAATTCTATGGTCATTTGTGAGATTTTGTTCGTCCCATATCTTAGCCCCGCCCATTATCTGCATAGAGAGAAATCTCAGAAATATCCATAGAATATGCCACTCTAGCGTAGAGGAATTTGACCATGCCCAAACTACTTTGATAAAATGGTCAGAGTATAATTGTACTGTAGTATCGAACACTTCTTTTATTCGCTGTGATGCGTATTTTTCGAAGAAAATGTTTGTCTTCGAAACTTTGCGACTAGGATTTCGCCTAGGTGATGGAAGTTTGATTAACTATCACATGTCTAAAGAATCTTTTGATGCCTACGAAAACAAAACAATTGAACAGACCAGAGTAAACCATCGATATTTGTGTGCGAATTGTTGATCAGAGTTTGACTTGGGGATAATTGTATCTCACTAACGGACTGTCCTATAGCTCATTCACTTGCAACTAAGGAGAATATGAGCTTCAAACTTTTAGGGTACCGTAGTGTGTAAAACAATCGAAGTTGGCGTGACAGATTTCTAGAAAATCGTATAAGTTTGTCGCGCTCAAAACCAATGAGCAGATCAACTTCAGTCGCACTGTGAGCGTGAAACGATCGAAGATTGATACCGTAACGAATGTCTCAAGAATCGTCTAAGCTTTTACGCACACAAAACCAATGAGCAGCTCAGCTTGAAGCGCGCAGGTTTGCGCGTGAAGTGATCGGAGTCTGCCATGACCCGAACACCACAATGCGTTGGCTCCCATCCCATTGATCTCCCCTCAAGTGGCTCTCCGGGCACAATCCTTCCCACAATGCCAACTCAAAGGCCTTAATTGAGGTTAAAAAAGTGCGCCGAGCGAGGAAAATAGCGCCGCATCTTTTGATTGGTAGATTGCTGAGGCCCTATGGAAAGATGTGTCTCCGAAAGAGAAGGATGACAATTTTTGGGAGATAAATTCATCGCAGCTGCTTAAGAATCGCAGATGGTCTTTCTCTGGCCGAATTTAACTCACAGATGAAGGGTTTCTTTTCTGCACAGCGGAATGATTTGAATTGCCGGAACTCTCGGTGTTCTTCTTTTATAAGATGTTCTGTTTGATATGCAGCGGAAACATCGTAGGCTGTTAAACAATATAAAAAAGACTGCTTTGTATTTATGTTTAATTATATATCTACATATTTACCGGTCTATTTTCCATCACGCTTACTTAGGCCTACTTTCCCTGAGTTTATACGTTTTCCAACTCAACTAGTCAAGTAAATCATCAATCTTATCAACTGTATTAAATTATAGACTTATAGAGTAACATTAGGGAAACAAAAGTATTAAAGAAAGGTGTTAACATAATCATCCTGCTCACCTTTGAGAACTTTCAATAAAAATATTACAATGTTGACCCAATTTCATTCAGGTTATGTTACCTCACTACAAAGGCATTTCCCCTGCAGGAAAGGAAAACATGATGACAAAGCATTCCTTTACGAAAATAGCACAGTTTGGTTAAAATTATGCTAAGTGCATATGTTTACTATAGCTACTTATTACGCATCGTATTCAGAAAGAAGCCTTTGATGTTTTTAAATGCACTTTAGGTTATCAATTTGCAGGGAAATTGACTATCAACATGGTGGTAATTACTTGGATTAATTAGAAATATGGCACACGTGAGAGCCGAGCTGCTATTGAAGACGAAAACAGACATCGAGCATAAAAAAAATAGTCGGTAAGACTTCGCTCGGACAGTATAGGACAAAACGACTCTATTCAATTACCAAATATTCTAGAAGTTTTGGAAGTTAATGAAATATTATAGATGTAAAATAAAGATAGTCTTGGTTCTTTGGAACTCTTGCTTAGTATTCCCCCTACTGCGAAGGAATAAAAATCTTTAGCTGCGATTGTTAAAGCTTTTTCCAATTAAAGCTTTTTCCAATAACCTATAACCGTGAATTTACGAGCATAATCGATGTAATGAACAGGGGCTGATCACCAATTATTCCAACGTTCGTAAATTAAATTATTTTATGAAAAGATGTACTGAATTATAGGTCTCTGCACCGTGACTATTCTTAGAATATGGTATCCTAATCGTGGTATGCTTCATCCTTATTGGTGCACTGATAGACGTGTACTTCCAAAACCAGCAAGCCATCCCGTGTACTGACCTGCCTGAGCGTGATCGTGTGACAAAAACTGTGCTTATTACCGCATGTGCACAAAAAGGCAACGTGGACGCGGCACGGTACATTTCTCCGTGGATGAAAACAAAATGTTGGTATGCTGGCATTTATTATATTCAAAAGTCATAATTTCAGCTAATTAAGTGAACGGCAATGACTGTACAGAGAATCAGATGGAACGGGTGTGGTATATTATATTGGAAAGTCCATTGGGTGTCCGGAATTATGCAGAGGGGTATGAACCCGCCCCCCCCCCCCGCTCTGTAAGGTTTTAAGACACACGAGGTTATGTCCATGCTACCCAGTATATCACGAGTCCTGGTAAATCAGCATCTCCGAGATTTTACTGTGCAGAGAAGTCATTCCCACATGCTGCAAGCATTCTCTTTTCGTAGTTAATGGTACATATTTACCAGTACCTACATAACGGTACATAATTATCGGTACATTATGGTACATATTTAATGGTACATAATTATCGGTATGTACAAATAGGCACATAATTTATTGTGCATTTTTAATGGTGCATAATGATGGATCATCACTGGTACATAATTTTTCTTGAATACCACTGTTATGTCTCAATTTTCTTATCTGAGCCTGGCAGATGGAGATTCGCAAAGAAGACCAGAGAGAAAAACTGGCCAAACACACAAACTGACCGACCGATCATCAGGAAAATTTGATTATTTGTGTCTCTCGACATTTCTAACGATTCCTGCAAATTTCATAAACATCCATTCATAACTTTCTGAGTTATGTTGCTAACAAACATAAAATCAAGCATAGAGACAAACAAACAAGCGGACCAACAGATCATCACAAATATTGGGACATTCATTTCACCTTTAACACCTTTATTATTCTCGCTTACAAAACAACTAAAATCTATTGACATATGAGACTGGAAGTACTACGGAGAATGTGCCTACTCCAAGCAAGAAAGCTTAAGAGGCAAATGTCCAAACTTGAAACTAGCACCTAAAAAGGCACACTATGCACAACATATACAACATTAGTAGAACTATCAGTATTTAGAAAAAGTGCCTTCTATAAAACATTAAGACAACTTGCACGATACACTTTCATACTTAACCAGTTGTTCANCCCCCCCCGCCCTTCCCGTTGCAGGTCATGGCATTGCGCCACGAGGCGTTCTAATGCAGTTTCTTGGATGCATTTGGAATGCGGTCCTAGCAATAATAGTGGTAGTATACAGAGCTGGGCAGCCATTTACGGCCCAATTAATTGCAATTGTAGAAAAATCAAAGTTTGCGGCTTCCGGTCTATTTTCAATTTTAGTAAGAGTAAAGTCAGTATTAAGAACGTAACCACTAGGTATTACAGAAAAAATTCACATTTAGGCCTACTTTCACTGAGTTGATACCTGTTCCAACTCAACTATTCAAGTAAATCATCTATTTTATGAGCTGTATTAAATTATAGACTCATAAAGTAACATCAGGGAAACAAAAGTATTAAGGACAGGTGTTAACATAGTCATCCCGTACCCTTTTGAAAGCTTTCAATAAAAATATTACAATGTTAACCCTATTTCATTCAGGTTATGTTACCTCACTACAAAGGCATTTCCCCTGCAGGAAAGGAAAGCATGATGACAAAGCATTCCTGTACGAAAAAAGCACAGTTTGGTTAAAATTAGGTTAAGTGCAGATGTTTACTAGCTACTTGTTGCGCATCGTATTCAGAAAAAAACTTTTGATGTTTTTAAATGCACTTTAGGTTATCAATTTGCAGGGAAATTGACTATCAACAAGGTGGTATAATTACGTGGAGTAATTAGAAATATGGCACACGTGAGAGCCGAGCTGCTATTGATTGAAGACGAAAACAGACATCGAGCATAAAAAAATAGTCGTTAAAACTTCGCTCGGGCAGCATGGGACAAAACGACTCTATTCAGTTACCAGATATTCTAGAAGTTTTGAAGGTAATGAAATATTATAGATGTAAAATAAAGACAGTCTTGAATCTTTGGAACTCTTGCTTAGTATTCCCATCTATCGCGAAGGGATAAAAATGTTTAGCTGCGATTATTAAAGCTTTTTCCAGTTAAGAAATTTAATAGTATATAACCGTGAATTTACGAGCATAATCGATGTATTGAACAGTGGCTGATCGCCAATTATTGCAACGTTCGTAAATTAAATTATTTTACGGAAAGATATACTGAATTAAAGGTCTCTGCACCGAGAATACTCTTAGCGTATGGTGTCCTAACCGGAGTATGCTTCATTCTTATTGGTGCACTGATAGGCGTGTACTTCCAAAACCAGCACGCCAACCCGTGTACTGACCTGCCTTAGCGTGATCGTGTGACAAAAACTGCACTTATTACCGCATGTGCACCGAAAGGCAACCTGGGCGCGGCACGGGACATTTCTTCGTGGATGAAAACAAAATGCTGGTACGCTGGTATTTATTATATTTAAAAGTCCTAATTTCAGCTAGTTAAGTGAACGGCAATGATTGTTCAGAGAACCAGATGGAACGGGTGAGGTATCATATCGGACAGTCCATTGGGTGTCCGGAATTATGCAGAGGGGTATGAGCCCCCCCGCTCTATAAGGTTTTGAGAGACACTAGGTTATGTTCGTGCCACCCAGTATATGTTTTACGAGTCCTGGTCAATCGGCATCTCGGAGCTTTTGCTCTGCAGATAAGCCATTCACACATGCTTCCAGCATTCTCTCTGCATAGTTAATGGTACATATTTACCAGCACCTACATAACGGTACATAATGGTACATATTTAATGGTACATAATTATCGGTATATATAAAAAGGCACATAATTTATTGTGCATTTTTAATGGTGCGTGATGATGGTTCATCACTGGTACATAATTTTTCTTGGAATACCACTGTCTAGTCTCAATTTTTTTTTTCTTAGCCTGACAGATAGAGATTCGTACGGAAGACCAGAGAGAAAAATTGGTAAAACACACAAACTGACCGACCGATCATCAGCAAAATTTGATTAGTTGTGTGAGTTATGTTGCTAATAAACATAAAATCAAGCATAGAGACAAACAAACAAGCGGACCAGCAGATCATCACAAATATTGGGACATTCACTTATATTGATAAACCTATCAACTCATGTAAATTTAATAAAAATCCATCCATAACTTTTTGAGTTATGGTACTAAGAAAAAGAGGCAGACAAACAAATAAGTAAACGGTTTGCCGAATCTTCACCAAAAGTGTATCATCTGTTTCTCCTAACGTGCCAAACATTCTCAGTAAATTTCGTTAAAGATCTGTCGATAACTATTTGAGTTATTTTGGTGACAGGCAGACAAACAACCAGGCGGACATACAAACATACAAGCAAGGCAGATACATAACCTTGATGGAGGTAATTAGGTGAGCCCACGGTTAGGTAACTTTGCGGCTTTTTTTAAGCACTGTGTAGTTGGCCCTCGCCTGTACCAGGCGTGACGGATAGACATATACGGAAGGCGTAAATTGTATTCTAGGAAAGATTTTCTTTTTGGCTAAAGAGTTAAAGCTGAGAAAAAGAAGCAGCGTCGAGCTCTGGAATTTGTTGGGGGCTGAGGATCTGGGCAGCAGCAGGGCCGCCGGCCGGACCGCCACATTTCTATTCCACGGACAGGACGGCGAGCTGCGCACATTGCTGACGCGGCTGCTGCCATCGACAGTCCGGATGTTTTATGCACCCTGCCGCATTTGGTCGACTTTTTCCGGAGTATATTACGGCTT
>LQNS02278091.1:71639041-71653267 GCA_001587735.2 Parhyale hawaiensis | reverse complement strand
CGGACCGCCACATTTCTATTCCACGGACAGGACGGCGAGCTGCGCACATTGCTGACGCGGCTGCTGCCATCGACAGTCCGGATGTTTTATGCACCCTGCCGCATTTGGTCGACTTTTTCCGGAGTATATTACGGCTTTAGAATGATTTTTGGGCCGGACATTAAAAGAAGGAGGCCTGATTCATTTTTATCACGCACGAAATCACGGAAATGGAACGGCGCGTAGAGACGACTGGGTAATGTAAGACCGTGATTATCCGCAGCTTTATGGGCTCCTTGACACTGTTTCTAGGGAGCCCTATACAACCAAGATGTCCCTAGTACAAAATCTAGGGAAGTTGTATCCGCTGCAAGTCGTAATTTGTTCGAAGTATGTTGTGACATAATATTAGTAGCAGTGATGACGTTGTGAACAGTATAAGCTGTGGTGCCAATAATGGTGGCAGAAATGAATGGCCACAGGGTTTTAATTTTATTCAAGAAGCCCGTGCTGAAGCCCATCAGTGATTAGAAGGAGAAAATTGGGGTAAATTCGTTTTAATTCATCTGTGCCACGACTGGAGCTACCGCCCGAACATTTACGTATTCCCCAATATATAGCAAATTGAAAGGCATTTATCCAGTGCCTATGTTGACAGCATCGGAAAAGATCGTATCGTAACCAAAATAAGTCCGAGTCAGTTTTGTCAATATAACTGCCAGGACGAAATAAAGTCAGTACTGCAACGAAACTGTCTTGGGGTCAGAAAAAAACTCTCGAAGTTGACATTACCCTTTACTCTGATTACCGGCGTGAAGAAAAGAAAGTTTCCAATGCAGCAAAGCGGTAAGCATATTTTCGGAGACGACTGTTCGAAGCTGACTTCCTCCTCCTCTATTTCGCCCTGGAGTTCACTTAGAATAGCGGTGCCTCTAAACCAGCACACGTTCCTGAGCACCGAAAAAAAGTACTTGCCAAGGTGTGTTCACCGAGCAGGAAAACTGTAGTTTATTTTGATTTTTCTGCATAAACTGTCCAAGACAGGTAAGTCTCGTTACTGCACGGAAAACCGTGCTGCTTTTGGGATAACACTCTTCTCCGTGTTGAAAATTCATAATAATCTACCTGCTCCCTCTTCTAGTCCGCTCTCCGAAATTATAAACTTAGTAACACAGCGAAATTGCAGCGCTTTCTGAGAAGAATATTCAATGCTGGCGTTAGCCACTACAGTACAACGGCTGCTACGTATAGGCACTGGAAGACTGGACGCTCGTCTCACTAGCGCGTTCAGAGAGTGAGGAGAGAAAAGACTGCGTGGGGACTGCCTGGTGTCACTGCATGGGGGGACTTGGGAACGCCCGCCTCCCTACAGGGTTCACTATCTTCTACACTTGGCAAAAGTATGTGTTATGGTATCGCATGGATATATTGCCTCCGAAGAATGGGAGAGGCCACCAACTGGCCGCGTGCCAAAACTCTGGAGAGAGAAGAGCGGCATCACGTAACAATAGAGCCATCCAACCAATGCCTATCTGGTAACGAACCCTAGACAATATAATACACGAGGATGCTTCAGTCAACCCATTTATTATGGGGGTCCGTGTAATATAATTTAAGTTCCATATAAGATGCTGACATTCAGAGTACTCTTCCATGCACCGACGTGGAAAAGAACGACCTGCACAGCTGGAATTTTCACGCTTGATTCAGCGCCTCCCACTGCTGCTGCTGCTAAATTTACTGGAGAGCACAGGCAGGCAGCAGCAAATTGCGAGCGAGAGAAAACGCTCCAGACTTAAAGCAATAAAATGCCTTCATTAATTCTTCTTTCATAATAGAACGTGCTGACGTTTTTATGCAAGATTTTAGAATTAGTTCTGAAATAACGGCGGAGCTTTGGATTTAAACTATATGAATGAACTTGCTTAACTAGAGGCTTATGTTAATAACTTTCATGTTAATCCATAACAAAATACGAATTATATTTGTAATGGCGTACTTACGTAACCAAGCATTATGTTCAGTTTTTTTTAAGAAATCAAGCATCCTATTGCAAGTACCATGTATCATACTTATGAAATCATGTTTAAATTTTTCATTTTTAATTTGCTACATTTACCATTCTGTAAGTAAAAATACGCATACGTCATGCGAATTAGCCATGTCAGTATGTTTAAATACAAGTAATAGAGATCCAGATTATTATTTCCAGGTATAATAATCTTCAATCTTTGAATTGAGAAACAATTTAGTTGATTATTATAACTAAGAATGCTTTGGCTTTCGAAAATTTCGTGTGAGTACCACATCAGGCAGTAGCCGTGCTGCAGGAGCACGCTAAGGCATGTAAATACCATCAGTGCTCGGCAATACACGTTGGATTTGTGACAACAGTCCAAAACGTCTTAAGTTTCTCACTGCCTACCCTGGGTAATGTGTTGTCCTGAAGCAAGCACTCCTTCACGTGCAGCAACAGGAACTGCCAGCCTTGGGGCTCCCGTTAAAACCGCACATCTACCCATTTGTGGACGCAAAGACGTGCTGGTTTGGGACAACTTTTTTTCGTGAACTAGTAGTTGTTTCGCCAAAATACGCGTGTAAGTATATTACAATACAGTCTATAAATTTATGCTTTGCATCAGCGTGCGTATCAGTCGTCCAACAGATACACATAAAGAATATTAAGCCTCCTGTTTCCAGCCGGTCAAAATTACAAATCCGTGTGGGCATTTCCAGGCAACAGCATAGGCCGTACTGCGCGCATTCCCTTCGATAGCAAAAATTTAACAGTCAACTGTAACATTTGGAAGTGGCACGGTCGCGCACTCTAAATAGGCGCCTCCACGCCGAGGGTGACGCTGGAGTGTCGACCTGTCAGCAATTTGTCCCGAAGATATAACTTTTTGCAGCAGCCATTCACGAATCATTGCCTTCACTTTATGGAAGTGTTTGAGGCCGAAAAAATTTCCATGGCATCATTCAGAAAAAAGCCATAGAACTCTTCACATGGACTACCTCGATTCACGAAGCTCGAAGTTGAAAGAGCACCGAGGGTGTTGGCACTACGTTGCGATGTGCGTCAACGAGTCTTGAGGCGATTTAATCAAACAAGAGCGATAAAACGGCTTTATCTAAATTGGTTGAACATTCAGAAAACATAAACATGGATATCTGCTACCTCTGTTCCAATACTGGCATAGAGAAGGGGCGTCGTGAGCAACGGGAAGGGAGGCGAAATATCAAGATCTAAATACAACAGAGAGATTAATCTGGCTAGGCTGAGCAGGAGTATTAGCGAGTGAAACTTGCGTAGAATGGAATTTGAAGATTGAAAATAGTTGTGTTTATGATGCAGCAGGTTATATATAGAATATGTTCTTTAAACTACGAAATATACGCGCATGGCATTCTTGTGAGCTTCATTGGTATAAAGTTTGTAATTTCTTCTCATAAAATATTCCAATCTAATATTCTCGCAAAGAAGAAAATGTTTACTGGTAACAATTTCTTCTTAAATTATGTGTTAGTTTTAGATACGTAACATACGTGCAGTTTTCAAAAACGGAAACTATTAAAGTTTAATGTTTAAAGATGCAAAATTACTTGAGTGATGACTACACTGTTGTTTGATTTTTGATTCATGAACTAAGCTGTCCATCAATTTTATCACATTAAATATGTGATATTTCAGGGGAGGCCATTTCACATAGGTTCTATAGTTTTTTTTTTTTTTTGTTGTTTTGTTCCAGAGTTAATGATGATGACAGTACATAATTATTAATGGATGAAAATAAAGGACATCCAGGTTCCATGTATTTAATTAACATAAAATAATACTTTTTTTGCATTACGAACTTTATTTTTACCAAGCTTTCGACATTCTCAGCGAATGTCGTTGTCAAGGTGGGAACTTCAAAACTCTTTGGTCCGCTACTTATGATATGAAACTAGTTAGTATCAAAGATACGTTTGAAATATTAATACACTATACATAATTAGAGAGGCTGGTCGAAAATTCACAAGTTGTTTATTATAGGTTTAGTGCCATTCGATCAATTGGTCTGATTTTTAGATTCTATAGCAATGTTAACAGATGAAACAACGACGCTTCTTAGAATCAACGTTTTCTCAATTAAATCAAAAATGTTATAACAGATTTCTATAAATATTAAAAATCTATAGACCTATAATAAACAATTTGTGAATTTTCGACCAGCCTCTTTAATTATGTATAGTGTATTAATATTTTAAACGTATCTTTGATACTAACTAGTTTCATATCATAAGTAGCGGACCAAAGAGTTTTGAAGTTCCCACCTGGACAACGACATTCGCTAAGAATGTCAAAAGCTTGGTAAAAATAAAATTCGTAATCCAGAAGAAGTATTATTTTATGTTAAATAAACATAATTATAAGTAATAGAGTCTCCCATTTATGATGTGACTTGAGCTTGAGTATTATGGGTTCCGTGTCGATAAGACAATGTTTTTTTCTAGATAGTCTTGCCTACAGAACTTACTGTAGAGCGAAGCAGAATCGTAAATTATGGTACTATTTAGGTAGTAGCAGCCTCATCATATGCAAAGATCATATAAGACTGCCTGATAGTTTCAAAGACGTACCTACAACGGGACTCTTTGAAAGAGACCTAAATGATCGCTTGCGAAACAATGGTCAGAAACTCAAGCATAAAGCTCGAAGAACAACCTTAAGTCAGTAGTTCTTTCCCTATTTCATAGTTAGCATTTGAAATAGACTCCCTTCTGATGCTGTTGGTGCGGAGTCAGTCAACTCGTTTAAAAATCGTCTTGACATACATTGGGAGAGTCACCTCCACAGCTAAGAATCTCTCCTCCACGAGTCACAACCTCTTAACGGCCAATGTTCCCAGGCCATCTTAGTCTGTCTTCTTCTCACTTCCGCTCCATCTACATCTTTAAGCTCCGCATATCAGCGGCTATCGATCATGCTTGCGTGCATTCATGATCATCTCTTTGACTGAGATTCTTCTCCCCCTTCTTTTTTTCTGACTTCTTCCTTTTTTCTCTCTTCTCGTTTCCCCAGTCCTCTATATCTGACTAACATAATGGCAATAGCTCGTAGAGGGCCGGGGCGTAAGTTCTGATGTCTCTTTGGGAATGGGCCTATTGTTTCGTCTACTGCCGCCTATCTAATCTAATTTAAAAAAGATATACCTCACAAGGATGTAACAGTGATCATCCCCCACTTTTTCCACGACCTCAACCATGCAAGGCGCTAAAGTTAGCGGAGTCTTGCCAAAAACGGAACTGGTTTTCCATAATTGCTCACGTAGAAGGAGAAGAATTTCTTTTGGCCAATAAATAGGATTATCTTGATCAAAAGAGATGAGATCCTGACACGCCGGTGTCTTCCCTTATCGGCTGGGTGTAAAGTTTGGCGATTTATCACTTGTTAGGAGCTAGCACACCCGCTGCAGCGGTGCGTGGTGCACAGTCAACAATTATTTTATATGTTGCATATATATATATATATATATATTATATCCAGCATATAGAACTGTATGCAGTAATATGTGCCTAGCCTGAGAGTTGATCATGTACTCACTTTCTCTGTCGTGAGCTGAGAGCAATTTTAGTTTCAATGTATGGGAAAAGTAATAAAAGTTAGACCCCATAGCAGCGCTGATAGAAGTTCTTAATATGTTCATTGTTTGGATTTTATCGCTGACTAAGCAAGAATTGTATTGTAATTGTAATAGTATTCCCACTTCTACCATCTTCTGTAACCTGGACTATTTTCACTCATCTATTTTGTTAAGTGAAGTGTGTGACACGAAACATATAAATATATAAACATTAACCGATGTTTATTCTCTTGCTTTCATATATAATATACGCGTTATACGTGAGATTTTTTATTACGATGAGAAAAAGTTAGTACACTAAATTATACCTATTGAAACGCTGCTCCATATGCTATCCACACTCAACTTATCGAGCGAACGGTCGGCTAGCATGTCGTTCATGCTATCGTTTTATTTTGTATGTGTGTATCGGTACGACGTGAGAGTTTGACGGACGTCCGGTCGTCAAGTTTAGCGTACGATTGACTAGTGTAACTCCGAGAATAGGCAAGCTATTTTTCCCCAACACCAGGTAGAAAATTTGCCTCTTTGTGATGTACTGTGGCTTTGGATGCCAAATAGTTTGACTCATATATACTAAGATCAAAAATGCATTTTGAATTGTAATAGGTAACCGATTAGCTGCTAATGCTCCCGTTTCGGAGTACACATTAATGTGCTCTCCTACCAAAAATGGAAGTCAATTACGGGGCCTATATGGGTTACTGCGCAACGCTCTACGTGAAATCAAAAAGTATGCATTGAAGCTTCTCAGTCAAGAGTGAAATACCCAGAACATGGGACAATCCCAAAGAGTACAACCGTATTGTCTGATACGGTTGCAATATAGTTTTATATAAGTTATAGTTTTTGAGAGCGTATCAAATTAGAGCAAAAAATAGCTTTAACGTGAGAAAAATAAGGTGCCTGCCAGAAATTATTATAAAGTATAAATTTAAAGCGGACTTCTCAAGCTCTTCGGTCTTGGAAGAAATTCAAAATTTCTAGAAAACATGTTGATGTTGCTGCCACTACCAATAACATGGATTTCAAACCTGGAAAAAAAGAAGTAAAATGTTTTGTAAATAATGGTATAAAATGAACATGCCATAGTTTTGAACGTGTAGCTAGTAGTAAAAGTATTTAGTTTGTTGCACTGATTTTAATAAAGCAGTTTTCTTTTTAAACTTCCATGTGCACGAGGGATTTGTGTTCGAACACTAAGATTTCTATTTAATTGCAGTGCTTAAAGTTTTGTGAGGGCTTTTTATTATCTCTTGATATAGAAAGTAAAAAGTTATAGTTACTATGTAAATAACCAACTATAATATTAAATTGAGGCCAGCGCTGGAAGTTAAGAAATACTTTGGTATTGGTATATAGCACTGATCAGCTTAGTTTTATGCCCCATTCTGCATTGGTGAAGGCCTATTGTCTCAGTATTTGTTCCTCAGGCAATAGCGAGGTGCAATATACATTAGCCAAAATCCGACACCGTCGTCCTGACCTGCAATATAAAGAGACTTGGCGTTGATGACGGACACTAACTGGGTAATGTCGTGCCACGTAAAGGGACGGCTTATACCGCTGTCNTATTCGTTCCTCAGGCAATAGCGCGACGCAATATACATTAGCCAAAATCCGACACCGTCGTCCTGACCTGCAATATAAAGAGACTTGGCGTTGATGACGGACACTAACTGGGTAATGTCGTGCCACGTAAAGGGACGGCTTATACTGATGTCTACATTGGCATAACTTTATCCACTCAAAGTTATTCCATGCACAGTAAAAGCAGGTAAAGTTATTTATTATGTATATTTGGGTCCTGTCGTATCCAATATATGCGCATTGAGTCGTTTTTATGGAGAGAAACGTTATCACCTAAATGCAAAGCTCGTATAAAATAAATTTATCCGTACAATAATCACTTGTTAGTCACTGACCTGTTTTTTATTGTAAGAACAAAAGAATGTTAAATTACCAAATCCACAGTTTCCAGCTAATTACCCACTATCCAGACTAGCCCTCTAGTACACCAGTCTACTTTTCCTCTAATAAAAACTGAGCAAAAGAGCGAAGTTGCCCTCAAAACTTGCGAGGGGCGGATGCGCGGCGGTCCAGAGTACAAAGGAGGACTTCCTATAGCGCTTGGCATGAATCCCAACTTCCTGCGCGAAATATCGCCGCTAAAATGGCCGATAAACGGCCAAAGGATGCTGCTCTAAACATCTATGGCTAGCTGAGCTAATGTAGAACATTTAACAATAGATTCCGGGGGGAATTTTTGACGCACTTTCCTGATCGGGAGCCCGGCGATGGCCGACTGCTAAATGGGCAGCCCAAACTTCTGGAACTCGTTTGGGGAGATGAAAGACGCAGTCCTGGAAAGTAAAGGCAATTTTATTTTCAGCTATATTTCTTCATAACTGAAGCTAATATGATAGCTTGTGATTTTTATTCCCGTTCGTATGGTCCGTGAAAACGAAAACTATTCAATATATAGAGTAGCTTCTAGTTAATAAAATTAGAAAAAATTGGAAATCGTTAGAGACAGATATCCAAGACCAAAAGTTCTGTGCTGGACAAGTTCATTTGAGTCTCAAAACCTAAAACTTTCTAATTAAAGTTTGATCCAGATAACCTGAACGTTTTTGGCGTGTATTTCAATATAAGCTATAACTTTAGAAAAAATATTGTTTGTGTTGTTACCGAATAATTTTTGGATGTTGAATGAGTACGTAACATTCACTATTATTCTGTAATAAAATGTTGCAAAATTGTCGATTTAGTTTCAGAGAACAATAACGGTCTTCTGAAATTGCAAAAACGGATGGTTGATTATAACTCGTTTTTCACTAATACATATTATTATTTATAAATAGAGACGCCTCAGCCAGAAGGGTCTCTGCTATCAATAATTATTCACTTTTTTTAATATTATGATTATGTGGATTATTGTATGCGTACACAATATTAATTATTATCTTTCTCTCGGTTTATCTGAAGCTAGCTCAAAAGCTACCCTGAAATTCAGGCTTGGCGAATCTTCCTCTCGTCGATTTCATATTGTTTGTAGCTAGTGTATTATTATAAAATCTTAGGCCAATTGAAATTGATCTTCCTTACTTTTAGTCGCAAACATCAAGTAAAAAAAAATCGCGTTCTTTTTTTCTATTAGCTAATTTTTCTATCAGACAATTCGCTGTAATATATCCACGAATTTCCTTGGCTACCCAATATTTCTAAGATCCATAATAATATCTCACTCTTGTAACTAACATACTCGAGCAGGAACACAACTTTTTCAATATTAATCCAATGTAATTTACTCGAAGCGCGGTCAGATTGTTATTTTTCAACCGCTCTCGCGCTTATTGCAATAAATACAAGTACTTTTCCTCAAATACAATGAACTAAAGACACAACAAGTGCGGTTTGTAGTCCAGCACCCGCTGCTATAATTACATACATCCTATAGCGCAACATCTATTTGTGCTCTCCAACTTGGATCCTAAGTCAAGTCTTATGGCAGCAAGTTATGAAAGCATTGCAACGAGACAAGTTCTTGCTGCTCCTGAGGCCACTGGGCAGTGTCTTCAGCAGGGCTGCGGCGGTGAGAAGAGGTGATGTTTAACTGCAGTCTCATTTGCTTTCTAGGTGTGCTGTACGAGCTGCCGGGGATTTTAATGTTGTTTTCACCTTTATTTATTACGGGGATGACATTGTAAACGTGTTATTTGGCTTTATTTTAATATTAAACCGCCAACGGAAGTACGCGCGGGAAAGTGATGGGGTGAATTATGTTTTAATGAAGATTTATTTCCAAAGAAAAATATGCTGTATAACCTATTTTCAACTCTAGGCGTGTCGGGCACAGATAGAGTTATTGTTTATGTTGACAATGCATGTCACAGCGCTTATACAAAAATACAGTTCGGTGTTGTTTGTTTATGTTGACGATAATCAAGCATCACTCGTAAAGATCGAAGTCCGTAAGACCACGGCATTGGGCCGATTGTTCTGCATCGTTTCCCGCTCAACTTGTTGTTTGTCTAAGTACAGGAAGTTCGACGCAGTCCTGCCAAGCGGTTTTGTTGTTAGCTTTGTTCATGCAGCTCTTGGTCTCGCATTCCACCATATCTTACCCACACTGCAATGAATGCAGCTTGCTTACAGCAATGTGTTAGTTGGAACCACAAGGCTGGAATATCAAATGCGTAGTTGAAGCATAAGTGTATGATTTTATTGCCTCCTTCCGATATTTAGCTAACACATTCTTATAGACAACTAGTCTGAATTGCATTGTGGACTTCAATAATAAACTGAGAAACAATGTGACCTCTACAACAGATGTAGTTGTCGACTAAGACGTTGAGCGGGCAAGAACCGTTGATGGGTTTGTCTACACTCTACAGCAAAACTAGCTATTAATTTTCCAACAATGCATCAGGAGCCGTAATAGAATACTCTATAGAGGCTAGATCATTGCTTCCCGATACGTAGTTTTTTAATTGAATTCATGGAAGTTTAATACCTTGACAAACGGAATAATGCTGTGGATATTGAGCATCTACCGGAAGAACTGCTGTTTAGTCATTTACGTTACTGCAGCAGGGCAGGTCTTCGTAACACAGATTAACCCTATAGCGTGTATTAGAGTCCGACTGTCGGCGAAACTTGCTCTGCGCGCACTATCGTCGCCCTCACGTTGGCGCTATAGTGTTCGCAGCTACCATTACTTTCGACTGCTGCCTAATTTCCTCTTTTAAGAATTATTTGAAAAAATGCTATGTTGGGCCGCCTTATAGCTGAATGATTGAAGGTGAATTTAGTGAAATGCTATGTCATGTCATTTCCGCTCCAGTCTGTAGAATTTTGTTAATGCTGCTCTTCTAACCTTGAAATTTGAATATTTTACTGAAAACATTCGACACCGAGGATATACACAGTGTACAGTGTCTGGGGCAGTTAATATATATTTTTTGTTGTTTACCATGAATTACCGTCACTCTTTTCTATGCAAGTACCTTTATGCTTCTGTGATGAAGGTTAACGCTCTATATATCTGCTGGTTGCTGTACATCTGTAGACATAGTACAGTATGAACTTCAAATTCGTGTAAGGACTTCAGGCTTGAAATATCTTTTTTATAAATAGAATGTGTAAAGCCTAATTACCGTCACTGTCATCAAAGCTCAACGCAAAAGAAATTCAGGAGGAACTGTAAGCGGATTTGCATTTAGGAATAACAAAGGAATTTATAAATATGTCATTGTTCCGATGTTACGAACTCACAGCTCGCGGCTGTCGGGCTTATAGAACAAAGACTACTTGCAGTTATTAAAAACTCTCTTGTTCTATAATGCTCGCTTGATGCCAGAGAAGCAGTGTAATTATTGCTCACGGGTTTCATTAGGGAAATAAAGGGACATGGAGCGATCTCAAAGGTTGTCTCATTAATTAGCAACGAGTGCTTCTGGTCAGCGGAGCGGGAGTTAACATGTGTCATGACGTGAAATAAAGCGAATACTTGCTGCTAACAAATGATTATAGTGGGTCTCTGTTTCTTCTCAGTGTTGTAAATTGCACAGGGGTTTCTAGGCAACTTTGACCAGTGGCACGTATCACAAAATATTACGAAAGCCATTGTGCTTGTAAGAACGCTTGTATTTTTCTCCTTGGGAAATTTTGCCGAGGTGTTACCTGTCAATTTTGAACAGTGGTATTTTTTGTATCAGTGTAGTAGAGAAAAGACTACTTGCTATTTAGTGATCCACGAATAACGGCGTTTATGTTTCTTCTTGGATTATTGCTGACGTACTGTGTCTGACAGTGGATTGCGAAAGATATACGTGTTATTGATAGATAAATAATAATGCCCATGTTTCTTTGTATTATGTGTTTACCAAGATCTTTCTCTGTTCGTAATTATATATAGCTATTTTCAACAGTATTACCATGGACAGTGAAAATTATACGCTCCAGCATGCGATTAATTGATGACTGGGTGCGTCTGTGTCTCATCGTATGTTCTTGCCTTGGTGTTTCTATTCAAATTTTAACGGTCGTGCTTATTTATCACAAAAGGTAGCGAAAGGTATGTGTTTACCTAGGCGACTTTGGTCAAGTTTTGGCTGGTGTTAAAAAGGAAATGCAAACGTGTCTATATGACCGGAATATACGTCTCACATGGTTGTTCCAGGCCTTGTTGATGATGCGTGTATTTTAAGGAATCAAGAGCTTTCTACTGTGACATATGATTGAGTTAACCGTATTATCTCTGCATTGGTCTGATGAGGTGATGATTATCTCGTACATTTGATGCGTACAACTGGGGATATTCTCTTTGATTTTCTAGATTACTGGGAATAAGCTAAGGGTGCTAACAGAAAAATAGACATTTGCGGTGGTTTTGACCTACAACGCTTTCGTAGCTTTTTAGAGCTTAGAAATTGAATGCTTTCGACTGTTCATAGCAGTGACAATTACTATCCGAGGGGAGTTCAAATAGATCGTGGAACTACTGAAAATCTTTAATCTAAATTCAAGCTTTCATGCTTTCATGCCTACGTATATAGCTCTGTCAAGGGTAGTGTTCTTTTCCGCGGATTAATACTACCAACTTTCGACGTAAGTTTGATACACTTGGATGGGTATAAGTGAGTAATGACTCATTTGAGCATCACCATGAAGCGTTTGGCACCAATATGGCTGAAAGTTCGTGACTACGTAATTTTTCTGTGATTTACTGTTTTTGTGGCGAGTGAAAATTGCGTTGCGTTCTTATGAAGTGGAAAAAATTATAAACTTTTATTTTGATTGCGAATATAAGACTAATTATTCTTAATACTTTGGTATTAACAAAAACTGAGGGCCTCTATATTATCGTGCTACAATTTGTTATGACCCGGAATATGTCATGTAACGCAGTTGAAGGCCGGCTATCATACCTGCCAACATTTGACGTTATTATGGTTCAGTGATGCAGCTCGAAGAGAAATGTTCTTATAGAACCTTTGAAATGCCCATCGAGCAACATTGCTTTTTGCACAGTATTTTATACTTCTGTATGAGCTGATGTTGGCGGTGTCGTATTATTGCGTAGAGATCTGTAAAGTTACTCATCAAATGAACTTAATATCTTGTCTATCATACACACCCTTACTGTCTTCCAACATTAATTGCAATCATATTTTATAGTACATCTAACTTTACAACCCAGAGTATTTTGTAACAAGTTGGTATTGCAGCTGTTTTTTATTTCTGTTGGCGAAGGGAGTTGCTTTTGCTTTTGTTTTCGTATTGCACGAAAGAAATTCACGAACACAAGCTTCGCTTGTATCCAGATATATTTTCTTGCATATTTTATTATCTACACGTTTACTGGAAAATTTCAACCAGCATCCCGTCTGCAATTATTCATAGGAAGCGACTGTCGGGAGGAATTTCTTATCAAATATTCACAAATATCAGTCACGCTCTATCTCTCGGTGTCGGCAGAATCACTACGATTCTTTTACGTCCTGAAACAGAAAAAAGTTGTAACCTCACGATCCCGTGTTCCCAGATGATGGTTATTAACTGAATATTGCAATCTTGCAATAAAGTAGGTACCGTTAAAAAAATGAATATCATATTCTTAATAAATTGATTTTTATTTGAAAGCCTGTACCTCAGTATATTTTTCTGCATAGTTTCCGCAAATATAAAGGGACTATACCTTATTGCTCCTACTCATCTTGCTACTTGCGTACCTTGTGGGTCTTCGGACGAAGTCCAGGTGATGGATGCTCTACCCATTACCTCACGTGTGTGGATCGAGTCACGATGCTGGGTTTTTCTGTTGGGTCACAGTTAGCGACCAAAGAGAGAGCCAGCAGCGAATTATTTTCATAGTGCACGTAACCGCTGACTGCTTGTCTATCTGGTATTCTTATTGAATGAGAATCCAGTAACTTTCGAGGCATTTTGTTGAATTATCGTGCTCCCCGTAGAGTGAAGCTTCCCCAAACTCATTCAGTCCATTGCTTTCTTATAGCTATAACTCTATCTACGTGTTTCTCAAGGTAACATCATCTTGCATTCTCACGCGAAGGTCTCGTAAAACTGCCCTTCAATTTCATGCCCATGACTGGTGGTATATGTTGCGGACCCAAATAGTATTAGGCTTCTCTTCGTATCAAACAATTTGGATTTAGTTTCATTAAATGTCTTGCTATTCTCTACCGACCATGGGTAGAGACTTTCCAAATCTCGTTGGACTGAGAGCGCGTCTTCTACTGATGGAAGGCCCACCATGCATAGCAGCAGCTCTAGAAGCTGCAGCAGCCTTGCCTGCTCATATAGTGGTACTAGAGGTGGCAGGATCGAGTACCAAGCCAGGTGAGCGATCTTTGTCGCGCTCAGTGAGCTGAATTGGTAGTAGCTTGGTATGCACACCGCACAGCTACCGTGGGGGCACTTACCTTGCCCAGAAATGGGAGGGTTGTTTTTAAAGTAGGTACCGTTAAAAAAATGAATATCATATTCTTAATAAATTGATTTTTATTTGAAAGCCTGTACCTCAGTATATTTTTCTGCATAGTTTCCGCAAATATAAAGGGACTATACCTTATTGCTCCTACTCATCTTGCTACTT
>LQNS02278091.1:71628145-71638519 GCA_001587735.2 Parhyale hawaiensis | reverse complement strand
TATTCTCTACCGACCATTGGTAGAGACTTTCCAAATCTCGTTGGACTGAGAGCGCGTCTTCTACTGATGGAAGGCCCACCATAGCAGCAGAAGCTGCAGCAGCCTTGCCTGCTCATATAGTGGTACTAGAGGTGGCAGAATCGAGTACCAAGCCAGGTGAGCGATCTTTGTCGCGCTCAGTGAGCTGAATTGGTAGTAGCTTGGTATACACACCGCACAGCTACCGTGGGGGCACTTACCTTGCCCAGAAATGGGAGGGTAGGGGGAGCGGGTCGTTGTAACTTTCGTCGATGGCGCCATATTTCTTCAAGACCCGTGGTCGACTGCAACAGTACTTACTCCTGTGAAGCCTGTTGGCCTATATCCGCAGCACGAACAAATGCGTGTGAGTTTCTCAGTGGAGGGTGCGGTCAAGTTGACTACCTTTATAGCGGCTAGTATTCGTTTATCGTCAGTAGCGATGTCGGGACCGCATAGTCGCATCCATTCCTCATGTCGTTGATCAAGACGAGAAAAAATACAGACAGTGCCTTATGGTACCCTACTCAGAACCAACTGTCTAGAAGATACTCTGTCGTTGACGACAACGCTTTGAGTTGTATTAGACCCTATGATTTAAGCTATATCGAAAGCATTTTCCTCGAATGCCTGTACTCATAGACGTCTACCACCTGATATTCCTCATCATGAACATTTGCATCACCATCTTTAAAAACTCTATCCCATCTACGTGTCATTCCACCTGAATGATAATCGCAGCGCCGCCTCGCGAGAGCTTCAAAACGGTTTTTACTTTCAAAGCAACCCTCGAACTGTCTCCCTATCGTAATTTTTGCAGAGAGGTTACCGTATCGTGTTTTCTGTAGACCTATCACTGGCCTTCATCGTGTGACCCCTAGCTAGTGTAGAGACATAATCGATGGTGGTTACTAAAGTGACGTATCGCCGAGAGGCCTTTTTTTATTAGGTTTCAGCGGTCTCAGCCCCAACAGCAATTTGGTTTATCAAATGCCTGAAATAAAAATAACCTCTGGGCGGCCAAAAAGTTTGTTAGGGAACCCAAACGACATATACGCATCTACAGTATTTCCACTTTTCAATAGTTTCTAGAAGGGTGTACTACGCATTATAAATTATGACAGCAGAAGCTGCAGTATACTTATGACCGAATATGCTGACCGGATGTGCAGTGCGTATATGTAAAGGAATCAACAGGCTTTACTTTCTTGAGCTCATTAAAAATCTTTCCATGCACGATCTCCTCTTCTTTTCCTTCATTATAAGATGATGGTTGGGTAATTTAATTTTCCTCCTATCCTGCATTATTTTATCAAGCCTAGCGCTATTAATATCCTGCCTGCAGAGATCCAAGAACAGTACGTAGAGCAGTCACTTTACGACCTCAGAAATACACACGCGAGCAAAAAATGGCCTGACTTATAGACTCTCTAGCATCAAATAAAGATTTCCTTAGCAAAAGTTTGTTTATGCAGCTATTCAGTATTGTACATAAAATGCGACTTTGTTAATCTTGCAGTTTTACAGCAAACTCAGAAGGCCGGGACGCTGGCGCAAGGGGAGCCATAAATTAAGACTTTATTGGTCTCTCTGTTTATGCAGTAGAAGAAGTGTTGGTCAACAGCCAAGAGATGCCGTAAAGCCTTCGCGATGACGGCTTGCCATTACGAAGAAAAATAGATTTGGGCCTTCACATTGACAGCTTGCAGTTTTGTTTAGTTACGCAACGGTTAATTGAGCAAGAAATGATGGGAGCGTCTTGGTTTGATGGCATATTGTTTCTTTTTTTACTTATCCAAAGGATAACTGACGGAGCATCTAGGAATCCATTGAGAGCTTGCAGTTTTGCTTGCTTAGCTACGCATGGTTAATTGAGCAAGGTAAAAATTAAAGCTTCTAGCTTCACATTAATGTTTGTCTTGTTAAAAGAAAGAATAACTGAGCACTCAGGAATTTATTCACAGCCTGCAGTTTTGTTTATTAACCCAAAGATTAAGTGCGCTTTGCTTTTCCAGCTTCAATTTTTATCATACAACCATTAATTGAGCTGTATATATTATTAAATTGCTATGCTTTAACAACAAATGCCCTTTGTTTTAGGTTAATAAAGCAAAATTTAATAAGGATTTCATTCATGTACTCTTCTCCTTTTGTGTACGGTTAGCTTAGTAAGAGATGAAAGTTTATATTTTATTTTCAATTGACAGCCTGCAGTCTTAGTTATACAACGATTAATTGAGCAAAAATCATAACCTTTATTATTTCTACTGATATTAAGATAATTCCATTGCTAAATATTTCGTAATTTCGTTGCTTTTCTTTTCGAACAACGAAACTTGGCATATCGTCGTACGAACTCACAACGATAGTCTGCTCCTTACATAGCCAAGCTCTGACAACGGTCGACCCCTTAACTTGCACTTGTTTGCTGAATCAGCAGACGATGCACGGATGCTGTTGCGGAGATAATCACCCTCACTAAAAAATGGGGTTTGTCGGGGGTTGCAGGTCGTCGGATGAGCTGTCTGTCACTGGTATCATAGCTCTTCGTGATCAATGATCGAATGCAGCCATGCGCTGCTCTACGGCTACTTGGCATATATCTGAGCGCGAACCAGTGCGTGTGGGTTTTCGAGTCGAGGTATGCGGTGAGATTGACTTCACCTTAACATGTAGCAGTTAGTGAAATTGTTAACTATATAGATAAAGATAATTTATAGCTATACACATAAGTATGATTCTAACTGTTATTCAGCGCTTTACTAATCGCAATACTCATAATTAACCATTTTTTACATTTACTCCTAAGTATTATTAATATGTATAGTAAATATTTGACCTAACATCAAACACGAACAGTTATCACCGCCAACGAAGACGCTTAAGAGACTTTTTCCTGTAGGTTAAAGTCCAACTTGCGAAGAACAACGAAGAACAAAAACAATGTCTGATCCGACCAGTTCTTCGCCATTCCTGTATACCCATGCAGAGCGGCTCAGTTGATTCTCCGTTCATTATTCACTTTGAAGTCACCTCGCCTCCGTTGTCTCAAGGTGTGCTCTCTTTTCAAGATCTCCAGACATCAAATAAAGCGAAGCTTGAGTTAGGCGGACCATTGATTCTGGGTGCTTTTTAAAACCTGACTTTGCTATGTAGTGGGCCGTGCTTGTTCGAACAAGCCTTGTTCAAATCTATATTTTTTTTTTCGTTGCGTGGTGGGATGAATGTTTGTGTTGTCTCTTAGACAAGTCTGGTGTGGGGTGAACCCTCGAGATTTTTGTCGGGGCGGGCTGAAAAGTTGAGCGGTACAGGCTGACACAAGATCCCGCAATGCAAAAAATAATAAACATTACTCTAATAATATGCTTATTAATTACTTCGTTACTAATGGAAAAAGAAGTTCACATATACTTAGTCATACTGTGCGACGCATTTACACTCGCATCCCTAAAACAATTCATGGTCGCCTCAGAAGCAAAAATCGCAAACTAAAGTTAGGGCTGCCAAAAACTTGTCACGGTTACCCTATGTTCAAATAGGTTACCATAGGGCCGACAATAGATAGATGAACTCATCATATAAGTGTGCCGTTATATCTGCAGGAAGGGAATAAACACACTCAAGCTAGATATTCACGTCCTATCCTCTTTTGTTTCAACAGTGTAGAGCTGTGGTTGTTCTTGTAGAGCTCTTACTTAAAGGAAATATTATCTAATATTATTAGATTATTATTATCTAATAACCTTATTCTGCCTGCGCATCGTTAAATCCGAGTGTCTCTACATGTTCTGCTCTCAATAACAGATAAGGGAAAACCAAGGATTATGATATGAAACGAATCATCATTCTTGAGGGAAAATGGGCTATTACTAATACGGTCTTGAGAGGGGACTACAAACGGTAGCATTATTAAGCTGCTAGTTTTCACTGCTGCTGGTTGACATTAAATACATTGCCTCACTTCGCAACTATAGAGCGGGTCCGGATAGCAGTGAAGAATGTCACAGCTGCATTTTGAAAGTTTTACTCATCTCAGCTACTAATGTACTGGTATTTATTGAGCTTTATCCCTATATTGCTACACTGTATTTCTAGGTATTGTATCAAGTTTTTGATACTCAATACTAGTGTATTATTTTACAGCGTTGTCAGTAAAAGTATAACAGCATTTTAATTTTATTTTTATGAAGTTAACTTAAACCGTCAAAAATATCCCAGTAGTTGTAATTAACGGGAATGCGGTCGCAGCAGCGACGTCAAACAAGCTCGTAAGAATTTACAGATGTTCTGCAAATTATTCAAGAGTTTTTTTTTTACGGTAGATCCGCTGTTGTTTTAAAAAAAAATGGTCCCGAATTTTTCGAAAACCTGTCAACAACGACTAGAACGCCTTGTGGCGTCAGACCATTACCCGCCGTGAGGAAAAAGTTTCAATGCCGTCATTTTTGGTGGGCAGCTAACTGTAGTTTTGGCATTTTTCACACACAGGTCAACCCACCTGAGTGCCTGCAAAAAATTATGAACATTGCAGCACTCGGATCCTGCTATGTGGGTGGTCAAGCGAATTTCAACGCCGTTATTTTTGATAGCCAGATTAGCACTAGAGTTTTGACATTGTTCACATCTAGGTCAACCCACCTAACTCACTGCAAAAAATTATGGACATGCTCAACTCCTTCTCCATTTTTTTTTGTAAACATACAAACAAATATATTTATATCTTCAACGAAAACATTATCAACGCTCTTCACTCTGCTCGTGAGGCGAGTGATAAGAATTTTACCCTAATTTTACGAAAGAAATAAAAGCATCAAATAATCCTTAAAAAGTTCCGTAAAATATTTGCCATTTTACTGCGTCTATAGTTGAGTTATTAAGCCCGATACGAGTTCGTTTCTATGAACGTATAAAAATCAACTTCTCTTAGATAAGACTTTCCTCAGCGGAGGTCTTACCTCATGATCACTATCAATATTCAATTACCAAAAGCCCAGGAACATTTTAGCGTCCTCTCGTTACTGCAGGCTGACGGCATGTATAAATAAACTGCACCTCACCTCGGCGTGCGTCAAGCACTATAATGCAAATGGCACAAGCGCCGGCACCGGTCGGTGAGTGGCTCAATTCGTGTCGCGTAGGACAAGATGATAACACGCAGCCAGCTGGATGTTCTGTGTCACGCCGTCTTGACAGGGACAAGCTGTGTCTGCAATTGCTGTCATCAGTCATTCGTGCGTTTTGTCCCATGTAACGAGGATGGATAAACTAGAACTGCAAATGATGTCAGCAGTGGTTAAAGAGTTTGGTCCCTGGACATATAAAATCATTGGATCTTATTTGCAAATACTGTAATTATTCATTGAATGTTGGATGCTTTCTTCCTTGGCAGGAGAAATCTGTGGATTTGAAAAAAATAATGATGTCATTAATATTTTAAAAATTTTGTCCCTTGAAAATGATAATTATCTTTGGGAATGACGTCATCCGTCAGTTAGGCATTTTGTCCTTTGACAGGCAAAAAGTAGTAATTGTAGCTCATTTTGGTGGTTTAATTTACCCTTTGACTCAGAATCCTGTACATTTGCACGTTCATATCGCCTGTTATTCAGTCGTTTTCTCCTTGAAAGTGAAGACAAACTGAGCGTGCATCCCAACTGGGCAATCCACTTGCAGTGAATTGTGCTGCAGATAAATGCCAGCTGTTTTCCCCTAGCATCAACGGCTGCATTCAACCCAAGATTGTCCGAGCGATAACGCGATTAGACGGGAGGTTCATCATATCTGTAAACCCCCAACCTACCTCATGTCTGGCTAGGCCAGAGAAAAGTGAAGCTAATAATTATTGATATCAGACCTGTCAGTTAGTTGTTTTGCCCCTTAAACTGACAAAGGCCATTGCTAAATACACGATTAAGTTATTCCTCTCCCGTTTATGTTCTTTCTTCCTTACATCAAATACTTACCTATCAACTGACGCGTATTATTTTCATTCTTTTTCCGGAAAAAAGCAGCCATCGCTTTTCTGATAAACTTTCTGTATTATGAAGTTCATTCCCTTGAAACGACTCTTCGGCTTGCAACCAATGCGTTATCTTGCATACAAAGTTAACGAAATGACCCAAAGTTACAAAAAATTGAGATCAACCCTCAATATTATTTCGTAAATCAATGTGGTTTCCCATTTAGTTTTTGGATAAGCACATGTTTTGAAAGCATAAATTGCTGTTACAGTATTTCATCATGTCAATGAAATCAAAACGAACTTTCAGTTTCACTTCGACTTTCACGCTGAAGACTATTTGTTTAAAATATACATCAGATGGTTGCCAAAGAAAAGTTATCGTCAGTGCTATATATAATACCACATAAACGTCTGATCCCTTTGCTGGCCAATAAAATCAACGGTAAATTTGCATTTCCCTTTAGTTATCCAAATGAAATCCACATACTTTAAGGCAACTTCAGCTTACCCAGTTGGCAAATTCCAGCATCAGGACGTCTTCTCTCATCGAGATAACCAAGAGCTTGTCCTGGCCTAACTTACAACGCATAGTGAGCTGGTCAAACAGATCTATGGCGAGAACATAACCAAAATGAACGCCGCCATTCAAAGGGTACAGCGTGTAAACTCTTCCTATGTACACATGACCATAAAAGTGATCGGAATATATGCTGTAGTGCCTCGCTGCTCCTGCCGCTACCATGCACCCGTCCCACCTTGCTTGAAGGCTAAAGTTTTAAATAGCAGCGGGGACAAACGTCTTCATTTCTTGGCTCTTTTTGCAATTCCGCTTCGTTCTTTAGTCGAAGTGGCCACTTATATTCAACAATTTATTGAAGTGATGCAACTCTTCGCATGGTTGTCTGATAGAGATATTCTGATGCAAGCTTATTCTGCCCGATGATTCAGATTTCAAACTCTGATTGCCTGAAGGAATGAGTCTCTTCTCATGGCTGTCATTTCTGTTCATCATACCTGTCGCATCGTGCTTGAAGGTTAACCCACTAAATACCCACAGGAATATACCTCTTCTCATGGTTGTCTCAGGCACTCCGAAGCCATACATCTTATCCTATTCATCGCACCTTGCTTGAAGGTTAAACCTTTAAATAGCTAAAGGGACGCCCTCCTCTCATGGCTGTCCTAGACATACCGATGCTTTCTTGACAGCTCACTGTGCATACAAAACCAAGGTCAGTGGTTCGGAGTAATCAGTAGAAGCATGCATGCAGGGCCACGAAAGATAAATGTCTAGCTCTCGTGAGTTCTAAATTCAAACGAATGTGCTGATCGACGTCCGTGAGAGAGGCACTCGAGAGCTGCAGCCTTGCCACGCCATTGCCTGAATTCAAATGACCGTCACTGACAGTGCTGTCCTGAGGCGCAAAATTGCCTGTTCTTGCAGGATATCTTCGGGATACAGGGCTGGAGAGCTTCTTGACCTCAGGNGAGCTCCAGCCTTGCCACGCCATTGCCTGAATTCAAATGACCGTCACTGACAGTGCTGTCCTGAGGCGCAAAATTGCCTGTTCTTGCAGGATATCTTCGGGATACAGGGCTGGAGATCTTCTTGACCTCCAGGATATTTGTGTGCTACTGCGCTGAAGAGCTACTTGACCTCAGGATATCTTCGTATTACTGCGCTGAAGAGCTTCTTCACCTCAGGATATCTTCGTATTACTGCGCTGAAGAGCTGTTTGACCTCAGGATATCTTCGTATTACTGCGCTGAAGAGCTGTTTGACCTCAGGATATCTTCGTATTACTGCGCTGAAGAGCTGTTTGACCTCAGGATATCTGTCTGTTACTGCGCTTAAGAGCTGTTTGACCTCAAGATATCTGTGTGTTGCAGCACTGACATGAAGATGTCTTATGTTTGAGACAGCCGGTAGCTTGACGTTAAAATATTGTGCTTCTTGGCAGAGGTGCGTCTTAAAGTCAGGATCGTATGTATTTTAAGGAGTCTTATTACTTTAATGTTCGGTCTCTCTCGCCTGAGGAGAATGGTTTCAATATTGCTGTTCAGTTTTTCAAAGAAGAAAATTACCTTAGAACGACACTGGTTATCCTTGAGTGAAGAGAATTCTGATTACGTAATTTAGTACTTAATGTACATACTTGCTATTCTAAGAAATACGTCTATACTTCTTCAACTAGTGATAAGTACATATATTAACTTAGTTTATTTAGATCTATTAGGAAATTATCTTTTCGTTTAATACGCTGTTCCTTAGTCTTTGTTGCTGCTCAGTACGAACGTTTTCCATTCACACAGCGGCCACCAGGTGGCGCATTGAAGACGAGCCAGTTGGTATGCCGCACGTGACTGCCTTATCATCATAAGAATGTTTGTCAATTAAATCGACGAGCTGTTAATGGAAATCTTAGCAATTCCGGGAGGATAAAGTAATGGTTTGTGCATGGGATAAAAATTCCTCGTCCACGATTCATCGTCTCAGAGAAGCTTAAACTTTACAGTAATAATAACAATAATAATGTTGTAGTAATGATAAGGGTAATAATTATGATGATAATAATATATAGCATGCTGAAATTATCCTAAACTATCCCAAAAGCAGCTTACTTACAAGTAAAGTTACACTTCAACCCCATGTATAGAAAGACAAACATATTTTGTGAGTGAGATGACTTTTGTAAGCCAAATGGCTCATAGTCTTTGAATATATCATAACTTCAAGGTACTTCAAATCAGCACACAGTTTCACAAAACACTTAGACTTTTTCTATTCAAGAATCGCTCGTAATAAAATCGCTAACGATGAAAAACAAGTTTTTAAAACTTTGGAGAAAAAATCTAAATGTTTTGTAATGTCATAACTTCATAAAACTTGCTTCACTCATGGAATTAAAGTATATTTCCAGTAATCGCTGCTCCAAAATATGTTCAAAACTTCATACAATAAATAGTTAACATTCCTTGACCGTATTCTCAATGGCTCAGAAAAATCATTAGAAAAAAAAAAACACAACTACCGTAAACGTCGGTGCAGCGTCTTCTCCCTTGTCCCTGTCAAGTGACGAGCCAAGCTCTTTCATCATCACAGGACGCGACCATAACAATATTCATATTGTGCTTCAGAGACGTACAATGTTCGGACTTAAATGGTTAGCAGGTTGGGCTGATGAAGTAGCCTGTCGTGTATCAGCTGCACTTACTAGACGGCGGGAATACTTGCGGCAGGTGTCAAAAAAAAAGTTTGTTTGCGGGATGGGAAGCTTCGATGTCTGTTAGCGCTAGCACTGTAAGTTAGCTTGATCTCTTGAGGGTAGGTTCATTGTAAATGGCTATAATCAAAAATATGTTTGGGATGGGAAGGAAATCGAAAGAAGGCAAATTTTAATTTATTTTGGGGTCCGATTAGAAGATTATGCCACTTTTGAAGATCACGTGGCTCGAGTTGCTACCATGGACAGGAAATGGTGCGGATGGGTGCTGCGAACTTTCTCTTCACGAGAGGCACACACTATACTCATATTGTGGAAACAACTTATACTACCGAGGATTGAATACTGTTCACCTCTTCGGATGCCGAACAAACGGAAAGACTTAGAGCGCCTCGATGCTATCCGGAGATCGTTCGCTGGTAAAATCCGGGGCATGCAAGATTTAAATTATCTTGAGAGGCTTGCTCAACTTCAAATGTACTCAATTCAAAGGAGATTCGAGCGCTTTACGATCATACTGTATATGTTTGGCACATTCTAGAAGGAATTACAGTTAACGTCAGTGGGTGAATCCAGGCCAGACACTCAGACCGTATTGGTCGTACTTGTGAAGTACGAATTCCGATCAAAACTGGTGGTGATGCGATAGCCACAAAGTATTCTAATAGTTTCGTGGTCTGGGGGGCGAGATTATTCAACAAAATGCCACGTCACATTCGAAATGTCACCGGTACAGAGACTGCGAAATTTAAAAATTTACTGGACGTATACTCACTGCAACTGCCAGAAAAACCTGCTGTATGCGGCTACGTGAATTGGGAGGATAACTCGCTATTAGCCATCCCACTAGTCACGGACTGCAGTATCACCTCTGCACAAGATGGGTGGCGTGCATGACGCCACCTGGACCTCGTCCGAAAAATCATCAAGGTATAGTAATAATAATATAATGATAAGAATGGATTATTAGAACAGTAGTAATAGCAACTAGAGCACTCTGAGAGCGCATACCTCCGCCAAGTGAGGCAACGCAAAAATTCAAATTGGCTCTGAAACCATAATTTTCTTTACATAAACTCCAAAATCTAATCATTTGTGCCTTTTTATATTAATAACAGCTTGTTCAATTTTTTTGAAGATCCGTTCATAACTTTTTGAGTTATACTGTTA
>LQNS02278091.1:71612533-71627641 GCA_001587735.2 Parhyale hawaiensis | reverse complement strand
CTCTTTGTTATATACCTAACAACTCATGTTAATTTCATCAAAATCCATTCATAACTTTTTGAGTTATGGCATCGAGAAAAATGAAGCAGACAAACAAACAAACGGATGGACATATCTTCACCAAAAGTTAATCATCCATTCCTCCTAACATACCTAACAATCCCAGTAAATTTCATCCAAATCGGTTCGTAACTTTTTTGAATTATCCTGGTGACAGACAGACAAAGAGACAAACAGACAGACAGAGAGACAGACAGACAAACACGACGAAAACATAACCTCCTTGGCGGAGGTAATAATTGGTACATGTTACTCGGTAATTACTGCATTGAGCACAGAATATTTCATGCCTCAGTGCAAGTGCAATGCATAAGAATGATCTGTACCGTATTAGCAATTATAAAATATATATTATGTAGCATTACGTAGCCACTAGTCAGTGATGCTATATAGGTTCAACTTCTTAAGAAGTTTTCGTAGAAGTAATTTCGTTCGAGACGCCAAGAAAAATATTCCCTGGCGATTTATTAATAATTGCTAAAGGATACGCTCTTTTTTGGAGCAATTATCTAGTTATGAACGTTGCACCCTCATTTAGGTGCAACATCTGCTTAGAAAGTGCAAAGCCAGCAAGGTTTCTACTTGTATTGGCGCCTTTCTAATAGTGTCCGCCAAGTATCCATTTCAGCTTGTCTACGCTCACGGTCTACCCACAGACTCTGGTCGTATTTGGCCAGCTTTCCATTGAAGTACTTTCTATGGCACTTGAGCCAAGAAACGATCTCGTGAGCAGAAGGCTTGAAATACATTGGGTAGAGTCCGTGGCATCGGGGTCACACGTCACTTCTGAAGGGGCAGATCTGCGGCCGCCTCCCCAGCCGTGACGATGACAAATTGCAGCACCAAAGAAGTGTGCTGGGGGACTTGTAGTGACCTGAGGATCGGTGCGCTCTTACGCCATATTGCGGAGATGCACTGTACAGATCTTGCAGTAAGATTGTAAAACTTTACTTACTGCACCTGAGCTGCGGTAACTGATACAGAACGCCTGCTCTAGCCGTCCTTCGTAGCCTAGGATCCGCTGTAGCTGGCCACTGTCGATCATGCGAAGTGATATCACAAAATCCCTGAAATTAAGTGATTTCGTGTAATTATTTATGCTTATTGAAGCGAATGTTTCTTCGCTTAACCAAGCCTAACCTAGTCTAACCCATAACACTTTGTTCCATTTTATTCACCTTATCTAACCTAAGTCACTTCTTAGAACCTAAAGCGCCCTATTTCACCAAATGGAGCTCTTCCAATTACGCGAAATAAAAAAAAAAAAATTGGGGACTTCCAACGAAATCCCAGCGGTCACAATCTGACTGTAACACTCGCTGTATAACGCACAGTATCGTTAGTGCGAGGTGTGTTACCGGTCCGATGCTGATGGAACGTAAATGCGTAGGAATTGCGATACGATTCTGGGAATTGCTATGACGGTACTGCTGTACAGACCATCAAAATAAGTACGTGAAAAATATAGGAATGTACATGAAAATTTCATTTCATTCGATACTGACACGACCCGTACGGTATAGTACCATACCGATACTGCGATGGGCGATGTACTTATAGTCGATGTGATGGTATAATATATATATATATATGTAACGATGCGATATATATGTTGTGCGCGTTTGGTGGATTTGCGCGATCGATCGATCGCGCAAATCCACCAAACGCGCGCAACATATACATTATACTCTTAGTATAAGAGCAGCAGTACGATACTGCTCCAAGCTGGACGCTATGCACTTGTGGCGATATTGGTAAAGTACGATGCAGACACCCATATATACATGGCAGTTTATAGTGTCTCGGTACTATAAAGGGACGATAGATTTTTATTCACGGCAGTATTACATATCACAATACCGCGTACACTGAAAATCAATTTTCGAAGGGAATCCTCTTATTTTAATGTTTTTCGCTTGCATTTTTAATTTTGGGTTTTGAGCAGCGCGGGGGGGGGGGTGGACTTTGTGAACTGGTCTTTTCCCGAGCGAATTCTCGCTCTCTGAAAATGATGATAGAACTTACCTAAAGTTCCCAACTTCACTTTCCGTGACTAGCCAGTTATAGAGGCCAAATCAGCTGGTCCCGATGTGGATGAATTAAGTGGAGTTAACTGCAATAACCATAAAAATATGACTTGTTGAAATGCGCAACGAGCTCCCACGTGGCCGGCGCCGGCTTAAACTGTCCAGTGTCTTTTGCAGAGGATATTTCAAGAAATGCTGTGCCTACAAGAAACTGGAAATTAATTTAGACAGTTTTGGATTAATTTTGAACAGAAAAGAACATGTGTAGCTTTTTGAAATGTAGTTGTTAACCTGTGTCCTGTGGCACTTACCCTCTTCCCAATTGGAAACATCTTTCCAATTAACCAGCAGCGCTGCGCCACCTACCCTAATATTAACCAACTTATTATATACGACCCATTATTCTTCAGTCAATTCGACACCTGCCTAAGTGTAAAGCAGGTCTTGTCTGTGCTTCTAATGAAATTGACGGCTAGTTTCCGAAATGTGGTTTCATATCAAATCCAAATTCAATAGTTATATTTCGCATCTATATTTCTGAGGTAATTGATTATTGACATGTTTTATTATGCAGTTTGACATCAGTAATGACTGTTACGTAATTTTCTATTCAGTGCCCAGATTAATAATTATTGCCATACATATTGATATTGGAGATCAACACTGGCATATACTTTCATATTTAGTTCCGAAGTAAATAACCTGTGTCATACATTTCATATATTTTCTTATCCCTTCTCTCCATTTTTGAAATCATTGACCATTGTCATGTTTGTTCTATCATTTTCTGAGACCATCTGCATTGCGCTCCGACAACAGGGTGCTAAATTTATATTTAAGGTATGTAGTATGAAAGGTTTCATGCTCGCAAAGCTTTTATTCACGCTCATTTCCTATATTGTACATTAATATTCTTGCTTTCAATTCATGCACGCCACTTCATCACAGTCCTGAAGTACCTGTGACCAATGGATAAGGAGTCACCGTACCGGACCCACGTGAAATTAAATCCAGTAAATATCATGCACAGATTACAGTCCAATGCAACTGATTTTCGTTTTGGCTGTTCTTTAGCATATGAACAGCTGGTAATGCTAAAGCTGATAAACTTTTCGTGAATAACTCTCCTATAATTAGCTTACAAAGTTATAAATGCTCATTTAATATGTTTCATGGTGCAGTGTACTTGTACAGTAAAATTTAGTAAATATGTTTCAACTCATTGGACTATAGCAGGCTACCAATATCGTTACGCATATGTCCATGATTGCGGACTTGTGGAACAAGAGTGAGTGTAAAACTTATGATATTTCTAACATTCTATCCTAAAGATATTCATTTTCATGTTAGGCTTTTTCGTTTTAATTTATGAAACAATATTATCCTTTCCACAACATATACTTTGATATTTTCCACATCTTTCCCAACTAGCTACATGCCTCTGCCCGCATTCGGAAGTCTCCGTGAATGCACGGGTTCTTAGTTCCGCTTGGCATTGACCAAAATAAATTTGTTTTTGCTATCTTTTGTTTACGATAGCCGAGTACAAGAAGACTTCAACTATTATTACTAACAACATACATGGGGCAACTAAGAACGTTACCTCTGTAGTAACCAATTAACATGTTTGCCAAAACTTGACGTCTGTGTCCAACATGCCATCTCCGGAGAATCCACACATTGGCCTCATCCAAGCCATATGGCCGCGACAGACAAGTCGCTCTGCACAAAACACAATATCTCACATCCTCCGTGTTTTTGTGCTCATAAGTTAGACAAGTTATGCGACGAGTAAATTTAGACAGATAAGGCTCCGCACAACACATTTTCACACCATTTCCTGTCATTGAGGCCCTGACAAACGGACCCGTTGGACAGTCTCACATCTGCGAAAACAATGCAATTTACAGTAGGAAGTTTTGCCACAGATCCGCTCTTCAGGCGGACTGTTATCTCTCAGTACTTCTTCTTTCTGCTTCCGTCAAGAGTGTTTAAAAGTGCCTAGTCGTCTGATGAATTCGCACCTATCGATGAATTTGAGGTTGTGACTAATATAACGTTTTTCTCACACCTGGGACGATTATTTTGCCCCAGGAAAATTTCATTTCTGAACAAGTTAGCTCATTTCGCCCTCTGGTGCCGAATTCGTTGTTGTAAAATCGCATTTACGAATGGCCACACTTTATCACTGTTATCAATATTATTATTATTATTAAATTTGAGTTGTGAATCTACCACACGATTAATATGTACATATAAGCCACGGACAGAGTGCGTACACTCGCGTGCTGTATCGCGCGTTGGTACTATATTTGAGTTCCTGAAAATTGCTGTGGCTTTCGAAATGTTTCGGGATGTAATGAGTAAAAAATTGTTCCGTAAAAATTCGAACCTTTGCTGATATTTCCCACGCTTTCTATTGGATGTTTTAAGTGTATCTTGTGCGACGTCACGTGAGTCTGTAATTACAGTATATTCACAGAACTAAAACATCTATAGTGATTCAAGAGCATTTGACCAAGTGTCAATTGAGACGTACTTCACGTCGAAGAAAGACGAAAAATGTAGCAGGTAGCAGACACCCTCTAAAGCAACTGTAGGTCTGAAGGAGCTCATTGATGCAGTTCTTGATGTTGTTCTTCTATTCAACTTTAAGTGTAATTTATGACCGCTCGAGTTGCAGTGGCCAAGCTTGCAGAATCGCAACGGCTGCTCAGGCAACTTGAGGACAAGAAGAATCACCTTCATCTTGGTTGACGTGAGGGTCTTGTTGCAGGGTTAACTCCAGGTTAAATTTAGAGTTTTAGTTGGGCTATTGGATTTGTTTAAGAGATGGAGGATCCTATTTGGCTGTTTTAATTTTTATGATATGTTTATGAATCACTTGTTTTTACATTCTCTTTATTTGCAGAGTTACTCGTTTTTATTTTTCTTACGGGATGAATGGGCTGGGCAGAATACAGTAACTTGCAATATAGGTATCTTCATCTTGACTAACGTAGATACCATAGTGTTTGTTTCACTAGATATGCTACCGGCAAGTAGTTTTATTTACTGCTCTTTCTCGTCTTCGACGATTTTATTTTCCTAGTCATGGGTTCCTTGTTTGCTTGTTTTACACGCCAATTATTTCTGGCTGCTTTTGGTTCAGAGTGAACTCCATAGTATGGAGGCTGACCCAGGGTACATCAATAATCTTAATAATAATAATAAAAACAACTAGAGCACTCCAAGAGTGCATACCTCTGCCAAGCAAGGCAGCGGCAACGAGAAATTCAAATCGGCTCCGAAACCATGATTTTCTCTTTATCAACGTCAAAATCGGATCAGTTGTGCCTTATAATAATATTAACAGTGTCTGTAATTTTCTTGGAGATCTGTTCATAACTTTTGGAGTCACGCTGTTAACAAACAATTTAACAAACATAAGTCAAACACACTAACGGTCAAGCCGATCACCACCAAAATTTAATAATTAATGTATTTTAACATGACTAACAATTTCTGAAAATTTCATAAGGATTCATTTATAATTTTTTGAGTTATTGCGCTAACAAACATAAAATCAAACACAGCGACAAACAAACGAACAAACAGATCTTCACAAAAATTTGATCATTTACTCTCTGTAATAAACTCAACTCATGTAACTTTCATGAAAATCTGTCTATACTTTTTAAGTTATGGCACTAACAAAAAATAGGCAGACAATTAAACAAACAAACAAACGGATGGACAGATCTTCACCAAAAGTTTATCGTCTGTTCCTCCTAACATAGCTAATAGCCCATGTAAATTTCGTCAAAATCCGTCCATAACTTTTTGAGTTGTCTTGGTGACAGAGAGACTGACTGGCAGAACAACAGACAGACAAACCGACGGACAGACAGACATACCCGACAAAACATAACCTCCTTGGCAGAGGTAATTATATCACTCGCCTTTTTATTACTGTAATCAAACGATTTATGAATTAATAATAATAGTCCAATTCTTACTACAGCGATGTGTCTGCAGACTGTTTTCCCTGCTTCTTTGCTGAATTTCATATGTAGTGTACACTGAGCCGAAGCTGCTTCATCATTGTGCGCCACTAGCGTAGAAAAGTTCAACTGGAAAAAATGCGAATTCTTTCGAAAGTTTAAAACTTATTGTGCTGAAGCACAAACAGAACTCTGCGCTGCTGAAAAAAAAGTAGGCATTTCCACGTTTTTTCGCAAGTGCGACGAGAACATCGGTTTCATCAGGCAAAAAAAAAATGCCGTGATTTATTTGAAAAATGACACTGCATTAACACGCTGATGACCTGCGGTGTCGGAAGGGATCACCAAGCTATTTATTATCCTTCCCAAACTCTGTTTATGAGCTGGCCAGAATATGGCTGCAAAATGAAATCTTCTCTCGGTGCGAAATAAAAGAAATATCGAGGGGAAAGTCGCGTGTATATAAAATGGTAGTGTGAAGCTTTGTAAATAAAAAGTGTTTATTAGAAAAAAGGAGTTGTAAAAGTTATATTCTTTAGGCAATATACCGTAACCCGATAATAGGGAAGAGATTGAATTTCGAGTATAATTTTTGTGCATATATCGCGGCAGTGTAAAACTGTACGACACGTGTTCGTTAGAAGTAAATGCTTGTTAACGTCATTACGTCTTTAGGAAATATATAATGCAATAGTAATAAAAGAAATTTTTGGGAAACGCTTGTGTGAACAAAAGTGTAGGGACTATCTATACGAAACGTGCTTGTTAAGGAGAAATACTTGTTAATGTTATGTTCATTGGGATGCAAGAAAAGTGAGGGAATTACGGGGAAAAGGCGTTTGCGTATAAAACGGCATTAAGAAAGTGCGCGGAATGTGTTTTTTAAGAGGAAAATACTTGTTATGATCGTTAGAAAATTCTGTGAAAAATATAACCTGTTGCTTGTGAAGTGAAGCAATTTTCATATGAGCGTCCATAATGAAGGACAGCTTGTCAGAGAAAACCATGTGTTGTTAAAGTTTTTTTTGAGAAATATGTGGAGCGTACAAAGTCTTTATCTTCGTAGTAGCACCGCATGGTGCCATTGCGAAGCTAGGGACTTTTGGAGCGTGCATGTAAATGTATGCATATTAAAACACATGGAACAGTACTACTAATGGGGCTTTGTTAGAGAAAACTACTTCTTTGGGAATATAACTTGATTTCAGTTTGAAATTGCGGAATGACGGAAAGTTGAGGGAAATACACGTGAATCTACTCCAAATCGTACGGACTTCCCAATCGGGAGTTTATAGGCATTTATCGGATGTTATCGGATACCTTGCACTATTTCCTTTCGAGGCAGCCGATAAATGCCTATAATTTCAGATTAGGTTATTCCTGTAGCTTTTACAAAATGATACACTGAGTTGCACTTCTTTTTTGTCGGAAATTTTATATTGCTTACTGTACCTGTAACTGGAATATCGTTAGCATCATACGTAATAGATCTGATATATCCATCTTATATCCATGTGAGTTGCACCTGATATTGATTTTGCGAAAAACACTCAAATTTAACGTCAAGACGGCATATGAGCTCTTTTCAAAGAGCATAAAATGCAATATTTTAATGCTGTCAGTTGATGACCTTCACAGAAACTTATCAACTACTGATGAATACCATTGGTTTGTGGGGATTACGAAAGCTTTTTAAGCTTGACTTATGTAATATTAACTACGGGACCTTTATTTAAAGTATCCTTGTGAACCGTTACTTTCACGCCTACGAAAATATTACGAAAGCTATCTATTTTATTTACTATGACTCTTATATATTATATTAAATACCCTAAACCTCATTAACCCGGAAACCTAATGTAAGGTTGCAGCATGAGCAATTCTCCTGCTGTACTTTAGGAACAATTTTGAAATGCAAGATGTTGTACCTTCACCTCGAGTACAGCTCGGTGGAAGCACTTGGTGGGCGCTCTGTCGTGATGCAGGGCCTGTCACACGAAAATCTTACCGTGCATTTCGGGATTACTTTTGGTTTGCGAAAATTAAATAGACTCCACGCGTTGGGCTGTTGCCTTTGTAGCTAAATTGTATTGCGTAACGTGGCAGTATTTACCTTGCTGTGAATGATGCAGAGATGATGTTATTATAATAATACTGATAATGAAATCGAAAGGAGTGCGTTAGGTCTGTGAGCTACAGATCCCTCGATTGATAATAAATGGATGAGCAGCAGCCAGGAAGCCAGGGGACAATTGTCAAGGCATTTATTTTGTTTTTGCCATTCTTGAATTTATGTAAAAGGCAGTCCTGCCTGAGCTGAATAATTTCTTATGAAAGAATAGATGTATAGCAGCGATTGATCTAATTATTTTTTTTACCAAAGGTATGCACGCGCATCATCAATATATATTTCTCATTATAATTTTTTGCTTAAAAGCCTACAGATACTCAAAAAGACAATGAATTTTTTCCCTTCTTTGTAACTCAGGGTGCACTTGTCTTCCCAAAGTATATTTTATCAACTATTTATCGAGCGACATACTCATCCTTGTAATGTCTGTGTTTACCCTGACCTCAACTACTTATATAACTAAAAGACATAAACATCCATGCAGTGCATTTTACACTCCTTTCATATTGACCTAAAAGCATACGCAGCGCAACCTCACAAGGTGTTTTTTTTACCCTGATCTCAATTTTTTCCCTAAAGTCCCTCGATCATTTCCTGCATTTATGTCGGCGGCAACCTCTCCAAAACTGCTCGACCCAAGATTAACCCGCGAAGTTAATGGTCTCCGATTTTCGCTTCTTTTGCAGAAAATTAAAACGCCCAAATGGAGAAGGATGGATCGGCAAAGAATTATCATGGGCTGGATGAGTGATGAACCATTTACGGATTTGGACTTATCTGTTTCTGCTGGTGCGATCTTTTCCTATCCCTTGATAATCAGGAAAAATCCCGAACGCCATCAGGAGTTTCGCGAAAGTTTTCCATCTTGCCATCACAAATATTGACTTTTGAGGAGATTTTTCTAAGCGATTACGTATGCCTTGCAGACTCTACATCTCTTCACCTCCTGATTACCGAATGTGCCATAACTCACGTTTATTGAACATAAGAGACGTTCATTGTAAATTATCTGTAGTTTACTTTACATGATCAGATGTTCGAAGTGATCTGTATTCATCTCTATAGCTCTTTGCCTATTCCATATTGTCTCGTGGTTTGTTCAAAATACTCTCGATCTGCTTATAATCTCTACGAAAGTCTTTCAAATCAGGCTTCGGTTATTGTATATTACCTTTGTTAATTTAACTACTGAGGTATTGGCGTACCTAGTACATAACCCTCAGTGCCGCAGTGATTGTGGGTTAGCAGTGCGCAGCTAAGAAGAAAATCTATCTTAAATGTAATTTGAGGCTCAACTCTACAACTGCAGTATTCTTCATTGAATCACATTCTTCAATTATTATTATTTTTTTGCTGGCATACACCATTCAGTTACGCGTTTATTAAATCTATTTTTCAATTACTATTTCTATATGTTCAGCCTTTCGCGCAGTGCATGCTTTTTGTACGATTCATATTTGTTCCTAATATTTGGAAATCAAAATGTGTTATAAATTTGTAATTCAAAAATACTGTAGTTCTTCGTGTAACCATAACACGAAATCAATTTACAACACCCACAGGCATATCATTTCATTGGTAATAAATTGTGATATTTTTACTTATCTTCTATTGCACCTTAGTAATCAAGAATATATGATCGCTGGTTCATAGACTCAAGTATAAAGTTTTAAATCTGCTCTAGATTTTCGGTCCGATAAAACTTAATAGATTATGTGCCCATTAGCCTTTTGATGTGCTGTTCATGTTGTCGTTTACTCCTTGCACTTACCAGGTGATAAACAAATCTGATTTTTCCATTACCTCCGAATGGGATGGTAGAACTTAATTAACTGGTTGCTCATTGCACAGCTTTCGCAAATAATTAATATTACCTTTGCTTGCGCAGATTAAAGAGATCTATTAAAACCGTCGATTGAGTGTTGCACCGACACAAAATGAATTGTGCAGACGCAGGGAACGAATTGCTTAAAATAAACGCAAGCATTACGGTAAGGAAATAATACACACGTTTGCTATTTCAATCTAGGTACTCATTCACTGCGGGTAAAAGTTATAACATTCCATTTTCTTACAAGGATTACCTCTAGAGCAGTTACCAAGGGTTACCTCTATAACAGTTACCAAGGATTACCTCTATAACAGTTACCAAGGATTACCTCTGTAACAGTTACCAAGGATTACCTCTATGACAGTTACCAAGGATTACCTCTATGACAGTTACCAAGGATTACCTCTATAACAGCTACCAAGAATTACCTCTATGACAGTTACCTCTTTATGTAACACAGAACAAAACTACAAACGGTTGCTAGCCGCTCTCCCTAGAGCCAAGTCACTTTGTTGTATATAAAAAGAAGGAAAATATCCAGTCTTGTAAGTGAAGACCGCAAGAAAATATTCCTCCCGGATCGGACGGGCGGAGCGCATATCAAACGATCCCGTCTGCGTGACCAGAATTTCCTAGACGATTTCCCTGGAAAAAGAGACAGATGAACTTATTCTCATTCGAAATTGGGAGGATTTTGAGTCAGCTTCCTTGTGGCAGCATTGTACCCACTGGCCAATTTGCGCTGTAAATCGAACGTTTGCCGTAAACGTTCTGCCGGCGCCCAACGTATGTCTTGCAGATGTCACAAACACGTCCGTGAATTGACAAAGTCTCATATGCAAACTAACACTGGTAGTTGCATTTGGAGAAGGTCTATCTTCAAATTTGTGTATTGTCTATCCTAAGATTACTTTTGGACCAATGGTAAAAATGCTTTTGTGGAGTATCACTTTCATGCACTGTATCATCGATATCGTGAATGAAAAATACCTCAAGCAAATTCAGACACTCGCCTTGAAACTAAAGCCTAATACCGACTCGTATGAGCTCAATATTATTCTTGACCATATTGCTTTTGATTCTAAAAGATATCCAAGCAACTTTCGCAGCTGGAGCTGTTATCTTATGACAGCAGTACGAATCTAATGCTTGTCTTGAAGCATGGAGTATGTGTGTTCAAAATTTCCAAGATTCTGTCGAGGAAGTTGACTCTTCAGAAAATGGAAAATTTTTGAAAATGCTGCTATTTTCATAACCAGCCAACTCCATATTTACTGTATTATCGTGTTTGGAGAGCCAACGTAATAAATTAAGTATCCCCTTTAATTTCAGGCAAGGAAAAAATATATGTGATGGTTATGAGAGTTACCGTGCTGTGCCTTTCCTAATGACTTCAGCAAATTCTAAAATTTAAAACCTTGCCACACAAGAGTAGTATTGAATTAAGTTGTGCTTTATCCTAATTTCTAAAAGTAGAACGTCCAGAGAATTTTCAGCAACCATACACAAAAATATTGTATATAGTCCGTGCAAATGATTGCCGTACTTCTACAATGTACCAGAACGTAAATACTTTGTGCTCTGTGATAGAACGTTGCTTATGACTTCCCTAACGTATTAGCCAGATGAAAATGTTTTGTGTCAGAAGATTTTAATTTACCTGTTAGAAGACAATCTTTGCAGAGTGACACGGTCATGGATTAAGTCACATTACCATATATGCCTAATTATGGCCCGGCAAAAATAATTTATATTCTAAAAAGAATAATTTTTATCCATGAAAAAATTTTGAGAAACGTAAAAGATTTAGTTTTAATGAATAATTATTATAAAAGAGTGTTTGAATAGTTTGCTTACGACCGTGGATTAGTTCTCACGTCATAGAATGTTAGGTGCACTTTGCAACTTTAGTTTTTATAATATAGAATCTTCGGTAGATGGTAAGGGTTGGTTCTCATACCTTAAAATTTTCACGACGCTGTGAAGGGTTTGTTCTCGTATCCTAGAACTTTTGGTACACGGTGAAGGGTTAGTGCTCATATCTTACAATCTTACATGCACTATGAAAGCATAATTCTCATATCAGAGAATCTTTTGAGCACCGTAAAATGTTAGTTCTCGTAGATAAAGCTTTGCGTAAGAAGATATTTCATGCAGCATAAAGAATACCTTCCCATGGCTCAGCACCTCCACCCTGGGCTGTGCTCATCTGTCACGAGTTTATTTGACGCTCGACCAGACGCAGTTTGGCATAAACAGCTCTACGTAAACAGCGCTCCGAAAAGCAGATGTAAACAATCCATTGGAGTATAAAAGTACGCAACAGATACGGAAAAATGCGCCGGAGTAAACAGATGCACGCCAGAGACCCGAGGTCTGGCGGCCATCCTGCCGCTGATCTGGTGCGGAGAGGTAAACTTTAGTTCTTCAGTCGAGTTTCAGTTCATTTCTGTAAATTTCACTGTTTCCTACGCTACAGGTTACTGTAAGGACGTGTGTAAATTTATATTTTATGCGAGAGTTATGCAAGCTTTTCATTTTTTTACAGGATTTTTGTTTTATACGGACTTTAATCAATCAATCAAATCAATCAAAATCATGTATTTCTCCCCGTAGGAAGGTATTCATACAATAGTTCTATTACAATACATGTTCAGTACACTAGTGTAGAACAATAAGCAAGGAGTCTTACTCGCTAGGTTAAGAATTGACTGTACGACTCTATTTCACAACCTACTGTTCGTACAAGAAAAAAAAAAAAATATTTATTTCTTCTCATACGAATTTTCTGTACAACACTTCACGACCTAAGGAAGCGTTTCCTTTTATACAAAGCCTTTGTTTTATTTAGGTTTAGCATAAGGTTTTACATAGGTTTAATAAATGGTTGTAGTTCATTTTTACAAAATTTCTTGTGAGAGCAAATAGACTTCACAAGTTATGTAATCGCAATGACATATGACTATATGCATCACACTGCACGTAGTATCAGGTTGGTGCGAAAGTAATGTTCGATAAAAAAAAACATGTTTTAGGTTGCATATATATCATGGTGCAATAGGCTATATTTAGGTATTCTGATAAGTACCTAAGTGTTTTAGAGTTCTCTAAAACAAAAGCTTTCAATAATGCACAATCGTCTTTTATATATTTTTACTTCTCTTTCAATGTTAAATCAGTCAGCAGGAAGCGAGAAAACCACCTCCTGCAACTTCTTCCATTCAGTATATTAACCTCATAGGTATTCTGAATAGATTTTGCGGCCACACTTGCATCAACACCTTCATGAAATTTGTTGAGTAAACCTTCTCTAACGTGACCGTTTGGTGGCACATATATGGGGGTAAAGTTTTTGAAAACAATGGGCAAACGTCAGATAATCTCAAAGAAAATGATACAAATTAAACACAAAGTTACTTTATATTTACAAGAAGACGTTAAAAAATGAATAAATATGGTCTGCAAAATTTGTAGTGGAAAGTTGACATTACTTTTGCATCAACCTGATAACAAAACACTATGAGCTACAAACAAGTGAAAACAAACATTAGAACTAGTAAAGCTTTTATATTAGATGGCAGGCAGTAGACGTACCAACAGCCCCATTCTCAGAAAGCTGCCGGGACTCACGCGCCGACCCTCTATGAGCTATTGCGTTACTCTTCTGTGGCATTTTTTTTATGAAAAAGACCAATTCTATAAAGACCTGAAAACATACACGTTGCGGATAATTAAATTCTATCTGGTTTAAATTGTAAATCACATTGCAAGTATTGGTCAAAATGGAAATATGTTATCTTTTCAGCCCTGCTCTATTTTAGAAAGTCACATACGTGTAATACCTATTTTTATCCGGGTTTCTTGATATTCGGCGACACCGATGTTAGTATTACCAACCCTAACATTTAAGATAACTTAATTATAGGGAGGAAGTTTAGACTTTACGAGCCTTACACTCGATAAATACAAGCGACTCCAAAGTATGAGTTCCTTTACGAAAATTAAATAACTAGAGCACCATGAAAGCGCATACCACCGCCAAAGGTGAAACCACGATCACCTTTGCATCAGCGTCAAAATCTAATCATTTCTGACTTTTGACAGTAATAGCAACATCTGCAATTTTTTTGATTATACGTTCATAACTTTTCGAGTTATATTGCTAACAAACATTTTGACAAACATCAGTCAAACACGCAAACGGACCCACCGATCGATCATCATCACCAAAATTTGATCATTTATGTCTTTTAACATTTTCAACAATTCCTATAAATTTCATACAGATCCATTAATAAATTTTTGAGTTATTTTGCTAACAATCATAAAATCAAACAAGGAGACAAACGGACGAATATGATCTCTCTTCATATAACACCTAACGGCTTATGTAAGTTTTATAAAAATCCGTCCATAGCTTTTTGACTTATACGAACAAAAACGAGGCATACATACTTACAAACAAACTTTTGAGCGGATCATCACCAAAAGTTAATCATCTGTTACACCTAACATGCCTAACAATTCCTGCAAATTTTGTAAGGATCCGTTCCTAACATTTTTAATTGTCTAGGTGGCAGGCAAGCAGACAGATAGAGAAACAAACAGACCAACGGGCAAACAAACGCGATGTAAACATAACCTCCTTGGCGGAGGTAGTTATTCTGCGTGGTATTGCTTATACATTTACAGATAATCGTTAAATTTATAAGCGTTACTTAAAAATTAACTCGTCTGGAACTTTCCAGATTGTTTTGTCGTTAGGAAGACGTAGTTATATAATTAGAATGACAAGCGCTGGAACTAAAGACATGTTTACGAAAACAGTTTATTTCCTTTTTTCGAACTTTTGATTCGGTTATAAATCATTTCAGTATAAAAACGGGAATTACGAAACTTGAAACCGGTTGAAGCATAGTACTTCCTAGATGAATTGCATCGGTTGTCAATCCGATGCAATTAGATTAGATTAGATTAGATAGGCGGCAGTAGACGAACCAAAAGGCCCATTCCCAAAAAGACACCGGGACTTACACCCCGGTCCTCTATGAGCTATTGCCATTATGTTAGTAGAAT
>LQNS02278091.1:71593992-71604544 GCA_001587735.2 Parhyale hawaiensis | reverse complement strand
GGGTTGGGTTCCTATGAGGTTCCTATGGGATCGCTAGCAAGCCTATGACGACACCGGCTATTTTCTCCCATAGAGAAACAACAGAAACTTCAAAGTCATATATCTCAAAAACTATGCATTTCCGACTGATATATATGGGTATCACTGCACTTCTCTTATAGACTGCTATCAATTTCTAGCAGTGAATTAGCTTGGCGCCATATTGGATTTTTGTAAAAATTTACCAAAATTTTTACTTTGAATCTTACTTTCTATAACTCTCGGATTATAGATGACGTCATGTACTACTCGGTGGAAACTTTACCCGCGTTGTTCTTGCACAGCAATAGCTAGCCTGCATTTCCAGCAAAATAAAACTGTTATTCGGGTGTTTTATGGGTACATTTGCATGAAATAATTTACCATGCGGCAAATCAGATTATGACAGCATAACTTACACGTGTTATCTAATCAACTATGTCACGGTTTCAACAGGCAACAGAAGGCAACTGTTGGATCATAGACGACATGTCAACACCCGTAAATCAGCACGTGTGGGAGGGGCTGGGCACCCAGTCGGGCATCCAGAGCCTCACCCTTCACCTGCGGTCTGACGGTATCCTACACAGGATCCCAATAGTGGCCATCCAACACCTGCCCAACATCAAATCTTTTGAGGTAAGTCAACTAATTAGCCCCTTGACTATATAATGACCAAATAAGTCATGGTTCCTTGTAGGAAATGAATTTATTCCAAATATTCGCTACGAAAGGCGCTGAGTGGTCTATAGGGGTGACCTTTAGCATCCAGATAAAGTATTAATACATCACGTACTGAACGGCTCTTTTGGTTACTGTGTAGCAATTTGCATCGGATATTTTATTGAAATTGGAAACAAATGTTTAGCCATTATGCTGCTTACTACTTCTCTACAATCGAAAAAGTGCAGTTAAGTCAACAGTTGACGTACAAGTCAATACGAATCTAAGATACAGCCGCAATGAAGTAGATTTCTTGCAAAATATGTATATATATTGACGAATATTATCGCTAGGCTATATAGCAAAACGCAGTTGAGCTGTATTTTATTATAAAGTTAGATAAAAAAATCCCCTTCAGTCAGCATAATCGAGTTACTCAGACTATTGACGCTTCAAACATCAAATTCCCACGTTAGTGATAGCGGGAATGTAGAACATATTGCAGCTAAACGGGCGTGAGGCAGTTCTCAAAGTAGGCTTGCGCTCTTCTGATGTCAACGTGGAAATTTTCTGACAGCACTTGAGAATCGAGAGAAGTACACCAACGTGTAAATCTGACCCTAGGAAACCTTGCGTTATTGCTATGATTACAGGATTTCAAACAACAGCTAGCATTTTCCAGTTTTTTTTACCATTAGAGCATTCTCTGACTGATCATTAATATTCTAGAAATAGGTTTATTCACTGGGAATCTTATTTCCAGGATAAAAAGAAGCACCAACGTGATCACAAACATTATTAAAAACCAGTGGTTTCGGATTCTTAAAAATCCATCATCAATGTTCAGTTATAATCCGAATTTTGTCATTTCAGAACACTGATGACGGATTTTTAAAAATCCGAAACTTCTGGTTTTTAATAATGTTTGTGACCACGGTGGTGCTTCTTTTAATCCTGATTAAGCATCAGTCAGAGGGACTGCAAGGTGATGTATGTTAGGTTTGCCCGTCTTCGGTTATCGAGAGTCGTGTCCCACCAGAGGCGATTTTTTGTGGCGAAGTTGTGTGCGTGAATACAATCACAAGTTGCAGAAACGACCAAATTCATGTCTACGTGACGACCAAAAACGTGGTTGTCGCACGGAGACTCGTTTTTGGTTGTGTTTACGACCACAACTCGTAACTTCATTTTGAGTGCGCTTATCGGTCTTGGTTGTGANACGACCAAATTCATGTCTACGTGACGACCAAAAACGTGGTTGTCGCACGGAGACTCGTTTTTGGTTGTGTTTACGACCACAACTCGTAACTTCATTTTGAGTGCGCTTATCGGTCTTGGTTGTGACGTCGCATTGTTTATTTACCAAGTGAAGTTATTTGATTGGAGCAGAATTTGAATTTTTATGGGGGCTAAAAAGTTTTGTTTATGGTTATAAGTTACGTTAAGCTGAAATTTACACCAAAACCGCGTGATTAAAGACTGTCATTGTTTATAGAGGGGTATAGATATTTGTTTGTTTACAATAAGATCTTGTCATGTTTGTCGAGAGAGGGCGCTGAATACCATCTCATGTCCTTGTGACTGCTCTAGTTGCTCGTCAATGGAACCATAACTTTGCTTATGGTTGCGAATTTTTGGTTGTTCACGGAAAAACGCCTCAGGACTTCATAAAAATTATGATTGGCTACATGTGTATGGTTAGGTCGTCAGAACTTCCTTTTTTCTGTGCCCGAGTAGCCATCCTCTGCTGACAGAGATAGGGTTCATTATATTGTTTCCTTGGTCTGTGACTTTATATTTTGGGAATTAACACTTGCGCGTTCTTTCTTTATAGATACCTAGGTAGCAGAATATTTTGTGGGTCCAGAAGAGAGAATTAGAATTATAGGAATATTTATACTGTATATTTTTTGTCACAGTTAGTGCTTTTTTTGTATTATGTAATTCAATATGAATGTTTAAAACTCCAGTCGTCTCTTTGCTCTTTGTCAAAGTCATCAGTACGTTGAAATCTCCCTTTTTAGGGATTGTGCGTTACTTAGATACCCTGGTTTATACTATCTGCAGTATATTGCAATGGCTATGCGTTGCAATGGTAATGGGCAATACTGTGGTCATAAAGTACTGTGGTTATGCTCATGATATTTTCGTAAGTTTGTATAGAAAAAGAGGAGTTAATTTCAACATACACCACCGTCGTTCAGGGCAATAAACACATTTTTAGCATTTTAATTGGAATATTAGAAGTATATTGTAAACATTGACTTTAGCTATAGGACCCACATACTTCTCTTCATCTTTATTTTAGTTAGGGAGTAGTTCGTAATTAAATTTCTTCTCCTTACTTCATGTCTACCTTCAAGCTCCAAGCCGCGGTCGACAGAAGTACGGTACCGTATACGTAACCTTGTCCACCGTAACTATATAAGCATATATAAAGGAGTGAACCTTTCTCCTAACCCCCTCTGTAAAAGAACAGCATGGGTATCTCAACTAATTTTAATTGTAATCCTACCAATGGCGTGCCCAAGATACAACTGCTTCGACAGTCGCACCACATTAAAAAAAAAGTAACTCTTGCTTGCCATAAATCTATTACATATCATAGATATAATTAACCGCTGCAGCTAATGCTGATACTAAGCTCATACTTAGGATATTTCCTGAATCAGCATGCTTCGACTGTTCCATTGTTAGCGTGGGCAGTCGTTGACGCCACGCGAACCATGCAAATCGAGGTGTTCACTAAATCGCACTAGTTCTCCTAATTTTGGTTCGATAGTACTGCTCTTATTCAATTTTCCCGCATGTGCCTTTTTTTTTAATTCATCAGTGATGGGGCAAGTTAAAATTGGTGCTGTGAGTATTATGGTGAATGCACCATATCCAAAGTGCAAAATGTCAGACATATTATTCGCTTAGCAATATTGCTTTCTTTAAGTTTTAAATCACAAACGGAAATAAAATTTTAGTGATCTTGGCACCCTATGGGCTGAAAAAGTTTAGGCCCTGCAGATTTCGCGAGGCGGCTGCCATTTACTGATGCGCATTTCTATAGTTGCATTTACCAACCACTCTAAGTGAACGTAGTGACAAAAAAAAAATATATATATATAATATTGGCTACCTTAATGTTTCTCTAGTGATAGAGCCAAATTTAGCATTTAAAAGTGCAATTACTGCAGACCCCTATCCTTGTTTGAGTTTGAATTTGAGTTTTTCTGTGTGATCTGAGTGTCACATAGCAATGTAAGTTACGAGTGACTGAAGGCATTTGTAATACTTTCTAGCTAGTCTCTTCATCAATCGACTCCACAGGAGTGTAGGATATTAGTTGTAGGCCGTAGGAAGTTAGGTTAGCTTCGTGCTTCCACCCTATGTTATAGGCGGGAAGTCACACCCCCAGTGGGGGACTCCAAAGGCAACCTTAGCCAGGGCATCGAGACATTTTTTCTTCCGTGCTAACTGTGCAGCTTTCCATCTTCATACTCCCACTAATGCTGCTTTTCTTCTGCTCTTCCACTTTATCCCAATTCGCTGCTACCCATGCGCATTGATTCAGTTTGGGAACACCCTCTTGCATGTGTTCCACGTTTGTGCCGACAAACTATGAGTCCATTCTTCTTCCTCTTATGTGAGACACGGCTTTGTGTTCAGGGAAGCTTATTAAGCTAACGCACAAGTTAATCTAATCTAAGTCTAAGTATAAATAAGGGTTTTAAACGGTTCCAGATGTAATCTTAACCAGCCGAGAGTAGGGGGTAATGTGCCATTCGGAAGTATTTCCGGCTTAGGGCATAACTCCACCTTTTTCCGGTTTCCCTGGCCGTTCCACTTCCGGTTCTACGCCCCCGCCTCTGGCGCCCGCTACGTCGAAAGTACGAAGGCCATCCGAAACCGGAAAGGCCGCACCCACGCTCTGGACCGGAATTACACCCGAATCGCGACATTACTCCTTACTGCCGAGGCGGCTACTTATATTTACGTAAATAGGCGTAGCCGACCGTCTGTGTGTCACGAGTCGAAATTTATCGCCAGCTTTCTTAGTACAGATTGGCAATTATATAATTGAGATCACGATGCGCAGAAATGGCCCTGGTTAACGGATCAGAATTGCTATAAAGGATACAAACGTTTTCGTTTTCAAGGAAAATAACTAATGTTGAAACTAACGTAAGTACTTGTTAAAGAATTTTATTTCTATAATCCAAAACATTCTCTGTTAGTTCGTATTGACATTTCAAAATTGCTTTTGGGAGACCCAAATGACAATTTTAGACCACATAGGTTTCTGAAACTACTATTTATTTTTATCCAGGTACAATACGGAACCATCGAGGCCATTCTCCCTTTCAACTTCGCCAATTCTTCCACGCTGGAGAAAATTTCTCTAGCCCGAAATTCCATCGAAAGGCTGGAGAGCAACGCATTCGCTAACCTTCCATCCTTGACCACCCTCAACTTCGGGGAGAATCACTTGACTGACATCAACCGAGGAGTCTTCGTGAACTTGCCAAAGTTGACCCACCTCTCCATGGACAGGAATAACATCACTGGCATCGAAGACCGTGCCTTTATGGAACTGCATAACCTGGTCGAACTCAAGCTCTTTACGAATCAAATAAAGGTTGGACCATATAAATTTTAGCAGGGATGAATGACTTAGCTGTTCTATTCATATCGTGCTTACTCGAAAGACAGACATGTTTTTTGGGAATCTTTCTTGTTTTATGATATATACCAGTGCATAGAAAAAGGTGTAATGTATGGGGTAAAAGTGAAGTGATTATTAATTAGTGAGCACTTTACAAATATATCTTTTAAAATCGTTACATTATAAAATTTCATAGGTTAGCGTCGTATATTGACAACAATTAGCAAAAGTTTGTTGCTCATGTTGCTTTCTTAATGTTTTCTTGGGGAAATTCTATTAAACAGTTTTTTATCTTCACAAAAAATATCTTTGCTTTTTTCTAGTATAATTTTCGAATATGAAGCAGTGTTAGTATTGACATTGTCAGGACATGAAACGTAAAAAATAACCTAAGACAATGCACACTTCAGTACCTACATAGCTGGTCCCAGATCGTGCAAAGGCCATTTTCTAAGGTGTGATGGTACTTGCGTTCTACCGTGGGAAGCTTATCCATTTCGCTCGGTCCTTTCGACAGGCGATCGTTCCAGCGACTTTCAAAGGTCTGAAGAACCTTCAGATTTTGGACCTGCACATGAACCGTCTGGAAGTGATCGGTGACCATACCTTCCGAGCTCTCAAGAGCCTACAAGAGCTGGATCTGCGAGGTAACTCCATCAAGTACATCGCTCCGGACAGCTTCGTGGGGCTCAACAAATTAAAGACTCTTAACTTGCAGGTAAGCGACTCGGAGGACGACCGCCAGCGAGCAAATGGCCACTTTAGGGCATCCCAGACAAGTGACCGCCGCATATCGATTGCAGTCTATACGCGGCTGCCGAGCTTCACTAACCTCTCTTTGGGTTCCAGAATCTCAACTAATTATGGAATGGGTAATTTTCTGCCGGTGAAACGTGTTTCCAGTTTTATATTAGAAATGTAGTATGCTGCCTAATAGGCTTTCTTGCTGTTCATTTTTTCCTTTATTTTGTCATTAACTTCATACATGACATCTCAGACGAATCAGTAGCACAGTAGCCGATTATGCGTAGGTAGTCTCCCAATATTTCTAAAGTATGTATGAGGTGCAAAATGCTACAGTAAAATAATAATTTCAGGCATGGAGTTAATTTTTCTCTTGACCTCCCTGTCCCATAAATTATCCCTGCAATATCGGAGAATCGTGCTAGTCCCATTTAACATTTTTGTTATACAGATGTTCATTTCCCTATGGGGTGAAAATCGATATGCTGACTGTGCGGTAGTCATATTAACGCACAAAAATTTCTACATGAAAACAACCTGTACGATGAAAATCATTGAATATTGAGAAAATAATGGAACAGCTACAACTGAAGTATATTCGATTGGGTAAAGGTAAAGTCAACTTGACCGTACCCCTAACTGGGAAACCCGAATGCACTAGTTTGTGCTGCAGATATAGGCCAACAGGCCCATGAGGAGTATACACGGCTGCTGTCGACCACAGATTGTCTAGAGCTATGGCGCCACAAGGTGTTCAGAATTAAGCTTTCAAGGCCTGACACGTTCGAAACTTCAAGCAGGTGCGCTATGCTTCAACCTACTGAATTGATTTGGAGGCATTGATACTTAATTGGTTACCGCTGAAACTTCTAGAAACTTAACCTTGCTCCGTAATTAAAAGGGAGCTTGCAGCCTCCTCAACGTGATAGCGTTGCTTCTAGGATCCGCAACGCTATTCAGCGTGGTAAAGTCAAAGCTTCTGTTTGAAATTTGGAACAAGTCAATCCTCATAGACTTAGTTTTGGCGTCCAATCGAACGCACCCCTAATGGCACAATGTCTATCGAAATAATTAGTGGGCCCCAACGTGATTCCTATCTGCTATGTGGAAATAAATGAATGGGCCTAATTGGTCCGTCTACTTGGAGTTAGCTAATCTATTCTTATCAGGGTTGGCAAAAACCATGTTTTTGGCTGAAACTCAAAAACATGCTTAGTTTGGTTAAAAGAAACTTTTTTGTTTATTTTTTTTAACATTTGGTTGTTTTTTCCGAAGTTCTAGGAATTTTAATAAATATTTAAAGCGTTTTTTGCTGTGTAGACAAATGTAGCTAGCTAATATCAACAATCTTAGTCACTTCATTTCAACTTCCTATTGTAGAAGAACGATTTTAAGATAGGTTACGAAACAGCAGTTAGCAGAGTACCTGTATCTGCTATGGCTACATTTAATATGCAAACTGCAGAAATGCTTAATTTAAAACTGCGAAAGCAATATAAAATAATTTGACTAGGTTGAAAACTCTTCAAATTACAAATACAGCTTGACAGAATTAGCAACCTACTAGCCAATTGATAACAGAGTAACAAACTAAAGAAAGTGAAATAGCTATATGCCTACATCTTTCTCATGAGCTCACTAGCTATCTAATAGCAACTCGTGAGCTCACTAGCTATCTAGTAGCAACTATGTAACTACTAATTCTAATATTCAGTAGCTTATAGCTTACCAGAATATAATTAGACATGCATATCTGAAATGAAATAACACAAAATTCAATAAGTTATAGATTTTTAATGAACTTGAGCAATAATTTACCCTAAATGTCTTAACACTCAAACGGGATTCCTGAAAAGGAACACATTAACTCATCCTTTCAGTTGTGTGACCAAAATTTTATACTTTCTAGAAGTAAGACTGTTTATTTTGCAATGTTTGTGAACAAAACCAAGAAAGTCGAATAAAAACAAAAAATAATTTTTTATTGGTTTAAACCATGCTTTTTTATTTGGTTTAAACCAGCTAACCCTGATTCTCATCACTGCAATAATAACTTTTTGCTGGATTGAACAAGTCTGAAACTTTAATGACTATAGCTAATTATTATCAACTCCAATAGTTTCATTTCATTTATATCGCTACGTTGGTCATATTGGCAAAACTCATATTTATACTTCTGAAGAAATAAAAACTTTACAGCATGTTGCAATTTATATCTCTGTGCCTATGTAATTTTTCTGTTTGTCTTCAATTAGGATAACAAGTTACTGTCTCTGGGCGAGACTGTTTTCGCCGAAACCAACAGCCTCATGAAACTGGACATCCGTAACAATGTCCTCGAAACGCTTACCGAAGAAACTATGGATCCCCTCATGGAGAATTTGAATAACACTCGCATGCAGTTCTACGCTGAGGGTAAGTACCGATGTTATTGTTAATACGGAAGAAACGATATTCTATCAAGTAACGCACAGAGTTCCTGTGTGTTTTTGTTAAAGTACTTCACTTGAAAAACCGTACGAACTGTTTCAGTTACCTGGTAGCAAAGGGAATACAGGCAAACGCTTTAATATTCGTCCGATCCTAATTTATCTATACCTTTAATTCATTCAAAATTATGATACCGTAGCCATAGACCGCAACAGTACTTGACTCATAGATCTGACGGTGGCAGCCAAAAGTCGACAACGGAAAACTGGGATTTTCTCAAGAGCTATTCTTTTCCCCCTATCTAATTCTGAAGGAAAAAATTCCAAGGTACACAACATTTTTCTTGCGGAGAAGGTATCTTGGATACGACGGGGACGCACTTGGGAGCTTTCCTGCATGACCGTGTCTGGACATGTTTATAATAGCTCTTGAAAAAAATACCATTTGTCCCATTTTGGCCGCCAGCGTCAGAGGCCACTTGGACCTAAGAGTCAAGTACTGTTACGGTCTATGGCGTAGCTCTTAATTTGAACTCGGATCTCTAGATATGTTCATGTCGAAAGTTCGATGGTATGCGCACACATTTATCGACTATCTTCTTTGCTTCATCCTTGTCAGATATCAACAACTGATGCAGATACAATACTAGAAAAATATATTTCTGAGAATTCTTCATATTAATCCGGGAAAATATTCTAGCTGAAAAAAAAGTTAATTCGCTATTGTTTCGTGCTTCTTTAGGCTATGGTAGGAAAACCATCAATATAATAACAACAATTGATACATAGTGTAAGGTAGGTGAAGTTCAAGACCCTGAATTACATCATATATTATTTGCAGTATTCTACTACGGAATTTTTTTTTCACGTACGGATGTTCTTTTCTGTGATCTTGTGATTAGAAATTATAATATGTTTTGATGGCAAACTTACTTGCCAGTAACATGTCCAAATCTTGTGATTTGTTCGATTTGCCATAAGCATTCCTAACAAATTAGGGGATTTACCTGTGTTATTATATTGACGAGGTTATGGCTTCATCTGTACAACAGCAATCTGCAGAGAAAGAAATGATTGACCTTTAGTATACTGAAAGAAACGTGGAACCAATTCACAAGGGTTCTCCCATGCAGGATCAACGCGCAGGGGGGCAGGGGGTCGGGAAAGAAAGGAGGAGCTGAATAAGTGTCATTAGCAGGACACGGAAGTAGGAGGAAACAAAGTGGGCACGCACGAAGAAAAGACGTGCCGAGGGCCTAGCTAAAGTAACGCATGGGGCCCTTCCGGACATCACTGCCCATCAGAAAGCATGGACGAACGTGACCACCAATATTTGTGACTGGGCCTAATTACTAGGCTGAATTTTGGCTCTTTTGTTTGTACTTGTAAGCATATTTTGTGAGCCCATTGTGTTCTTAATATAAGCTAATTATTAATTATTATTATTATTAACTAGCCTAACCCTATAGTTCAGCCTATGCCCCCTGGCGAGGGGAATAAAGTCCTCTTCTATAAACTTTTATTAAGTTCCTGTAGCCAAAATAATGTGAATGAAGTGCTGATATAACCCACTAAACTATTTATTTGACTGGAAGTTATTTTGTAATTTGAGCAACTGTAACTCCATTAAAAGTTTCCTCTTTCTGTGTTATAACTACGTTGCAGATGAAAATTTTCCGCATAATATATCATCCTTTCACCATTTATATACCTAGTTATCTTGACGGGACTGTAAATGAGGCTATCAAAGCTATAATTTCCGGCTTGTTGCATATTTTTTTGGATTTGTTTCGAATTTTTATTGCTAACGCTATTTTTGTGGATAGGGGCCGGAGAAACTCAAGGTTAAGAACACAGCTTTTTCCAAATTTTCGACAAGTGTGACAACGCGGTTTCGGCATCGGTCGTAGCTCGTATCAGGAATAATGGTCTCGGTCAGAATCCATGAATCGCAACCTTCAGACTCACCAGAAAATTCTGACGCCACGTTACCCTTTAATAAATACCAATAAATCTTTTCCAGCCTATAGAGATGCTAATGTCT
>LQNS02278091.1:71517017-71548654 GCA_001587735.2 Parhyale hawaiensis | reverse complement strand
TGACCGTGTCTGGACATGTTCATAATAGCTCTTGAGAAAATCCCATTTTTCCCATTTTGGCCGCCAGCGTCAGAGGCCACTTGGACCTAAGAGTCAAGTACTGCTGCGGTCTATGCCGTAGCTGTTAATTTGAACTCGGATCTCTCGATATGTTCACGTCGAAAATTTGATGGTCGGCCCACACATTTATATCTTCTTTGCTTCATCCTTGTCAGATATCAACAATTGATACAAGTACAATACTAGAAAATATATTTTTGAGAATTCTTCCTATTAATCCGGGAAAATAGTCTACCCGAAAAAAAAAAATTATTTCGCTATGGTATCGTCCCTCTTTAGGCTATGGTAGGAAAACCCTCAATATAATAACAACAATAATTGATACATAGTGTAAGATAGGTGAAGTTCTAGACCCAGAATTACAACATATATTATTTGCAGTATTCTACTACGGAAAGAATTTTTCACGTACGGATGTTCCTTTCTGTGAGCTTGTGATAGAAATTATAATATGTTTTGATAGCGAGCTTACTTTGCTCGTAACAGGTCCAAATCTTGTAATTTGTTTGATTTTCCAAAAGCATTCCTAACAAATTAGGGGATTTACGTGTGTTATTATATTGACGAGGTTACAACAAAGGCGATATGCAGAGAAAGAAATGAGGGACATTTAGTATACCGAGAGAAACGTGGAACCAATTCACAAGGGTTCTCCCATACAGGATTAACGCGCAGGGGGGCAGGAGGTCGGGAAAGGAGAGGAAGAGCTGAATAAGTCTCATTAGTAGGAGTACGGAATTGGGAGGAAACAAAGTGGGCACGCACAAAGAAAATACGTGCCGAAGGCCTAGCTAAGGTAACATATAGGTCCCTTCCGAGCGGCACTGCCCATAACAAAGCATGGACGAACTTAGCTAACCTAACCCTATAGTTCAACCTATGTCCCCTGGCGGGGGGAATAATATCCTCTTCTATAAACTTTTATTAAGTTCCTGTAGCCAAAATAATGTGAATGAAGTGCTAATATAACGCACTAAACTATTTATTTGACTGGAAGTTATTTTGTAATTTGAGCAACTGTAACTCCATTAAAAGTCTTCCTCTTTCTGTCTTATAACTACGTTGCAGATGAAAATTTTCCGCATAATATATCATCATTTCACCATTTATATAGTTTATCTTGACGAGACTGTAAATGAGGCTATCAAAGCTATAATTTCCGGCCTTTTGTATAGTACTAGACCACCCGTGACCCGTTGGGTCGTCATCACGATCGTCTTGTCTGCCTTTCGTACCCATTTTGCTTCCTTCTCACCTGTAACTCATACTGATATTTCTTCCATCTGTTCTTCTTTCNGAGTAGATCCATCGAATTTCTTCCCTATCTAAAAGTGAAGAAGATGTGGCAAACAAGATCACAAGACACAAGCAAGACACAAGACACAAGCAAGCAAGACCGGTTCACAGACTTTTAGTATAATATAGATTTTTGGATTTATTTCGAATTTTTATTGCTAACGCTATTTTTTGTGGATAAGGGCCGGAGAAACACAAGGTTAAGAACACAGCTTTTTCCAAACTTTCGACAAGTGTGACAACACGCTTTCGATATCGGTCGTAGCTCGTATCAGGAATAATGGTCTCGGTCAGAATCCATGAATCGCAACCTTCAGACTCACCAGAAAATTCTGACGCCACGTTACCCTTTAATAAATACCAATAAATCTTTTCCAGCCTATAGAGATGCTAATGTCTTTTTGTAGCCTCCTGATCAATACAAGACAACTTCATTAAAGGAACTGGCAACGACTCCAGCTCCTGCCCAGCCTGCCATACTCTCGGGTAGCGACTATAGGGCTAATATACGAACGTCAGTTGAATGGATACGTAGGGCGCTGAGGTGCAAGGCGATCCAACCGTGATGCAGACGCGATAGGAAATACATGTTGCCCTTTTCTAAAGCTGGCACATTTTCGTGTTATAAACAAGTTTTTTACTGTAATATATATATATATATCATTCTAGATGGGGCATTTTCAGTTTGATATAATACCAATATAGTGCTATGAACAAGCTAAGTTGAACGGCTTCCGAAAAGCAAAGCAGACCGAAAAGCATGGAGACCTTAAATTCCAAAGCCAGTGTCTTGAAAACAAATCTTATAATATCGAGGAGCTGAGCTTTACCACATCAAAAGCGCCAACACTAATGCTACATGGTATACACGTGTATCAACACGCTTCAAAATAAAGTGAAAATTACAGATGGGCCGTTTCCGGTTCGAAAGTAAGAAGTTAACTATCCCAGTCTCATAAAGTTCCGTAGTAATAAAGATGGATCATTCCCATTTTCAAATCAGTCGCCCTGGGGATCTTGTTTGAAATCCGGACTGCTCCGGATTTTACTGAAAACTTGAAATTTTGTATAGTTTTTATGCTCTCTTGCAACCACAAGTTCGAAAAATTAATAACAAAAAGCTATGAGGTTTTCATTTTATTTTTTCCTATCTACAAATGAAGAAAGTCACACTTCTTTTTTCTGCATTAAATTTATCTTTACGACATCATAATCACTTAAATTAAGCTAATGGAATAAAGGAAGAGTATGTAGGAAACAGATTATCTACAACAGTCAGAGTTTCGAACAAGACCCAGCCCCGGTCTTTCAGAAGAAAGCTCTAAGCTATAAAGAAATTTTTAGATGGACCAATCTTATTTCCACCACAGCCAAGTTTGATATTGTGGATAAATGAATTTTTGAATGCACAATTGTGCATTAACAATGGGTCATTCGAAAGACATTACCCTAACCACCGTCAATGTTATTTGTTAGTATTAATTCTGTTACTCTTACTGAGATTACTTTTTCTGTTTTGCTCTTTTTTCAAGACTTGCTGTTCCCATGCGCGTTGATCCTGAATGGGAACACCTTCGAGCATGGATTCCTGGTTTCTACCGACGTACGTTATGTCCCTTCCTTTTCCTCTCTTGGAAGAGCTTGCTACTTATTTAGGGAGGCTTAAACTTTCTTATACTACTACTAGCATTAATTCAGCACGGCTTCGCGAAACATATTCATCTTCCAACGGATTACCAAAACATTTGAACGTCGCCATTTCCAGCCCTCTTTCAAACCTCCCTTGAAGTATCTTTAATTAGTCCAATGAAGATATCAGTAATTCCAGCACTCTAGGGGTAGGGTACTACCCAGATTCATCGAAATATCTCTGCCTTCTAGTTAACAGTTTTTTCAGTAGCTACATTGTCCAGGTATATGCCTACCGGGTACAGATACGGTTTTTATACTTTACTTGGACATTTTCTCACGGCGCGTACCTAGTACAAGCATGTTTCATAAGCTGAAACAATCTCGAAATGCTTTTTTTTTTTTTGAGATGTGGCGGATCACCGATGAAGACATTAGCGCCCGATCTCGAAATGCTCCCAACAATGTCGGTAAGATCGAACTTGATGGATTACATTTGCATTCTAGTTACTAGCATCTTCGTTACGTAGTCTATTCCCGTTGTATGTACTGAAATATAGCTGGAAATAAATACTCCTTGCATTGTCGGTAAGATCAGACCTAATGGATTATCCTTGCCTTATAGTTGTTTTGAAGACTCCTCCTCGGCCGTGTTTTGACCCCCACGCAGCCGAGCAGTCGTTCAATCATCGACAATGCCTTGGAAAACCTCGGCGCGAGTTAGAAAACACTCCTTGTTTATAGTAGCGTCGTTAGCGTGAATATCGCGGCGTCGTGAGGGGATAACCTCAGATCTGCGGCGCTCTTGGTCCCGACCCTTTGTCGATAGTGCTCTATTTCATACATAATCCATTAGCGTATAGTGTCCTTTTTCTTGACGGATTAATAGTGGAGTTATTACAAGAACTGAAGGTACAAAGGCGTATGAAAAGTTCGAAGCATCGCTCTGTAAGAAGCGTTCACCCATGGTCAAACCTACGATTTTTCAAAGTACAATCTTTTGTAAGAATTCCTACCAAATTTTGAGGTACTAAAAAAGTTGGAGATAAGGGTGAAAAATAAATCATCAAAAGTTCTCATTCTTTTTAGTCGTTCTGATACTTGAAACTTTTCATACACTCCTCGTATATTTCAAGCGGTAGTGCTCCATATGATAGTTACCTCGTTATTGCTTACCGTTCATTTCTGTGGGCTTTATCACGAATGTTATTCTCTCATAAAACATACGTTCACTTTAAGCGATGGTGGTTCTTTTCATAACTAACCTGTAAGTCAATTTTTCTCGGACGGAATTATGGCTCTGTTATGAGATACAAAGGTTAACTTTATGCGTTAATCGGTTCTAGTTTGTGCAGCAGCTTGTACCATTTCAGATAGAAAGTTCAGCCCACGTCGCTGGTTCATCTTTATCAGTTGACCCTCTCTCTACTGCAAAATTTCTTAGAAGTTTATTTCAATTTTTAATTACATATTCTTTGCCTGCTAATGATATTCTCCCTTGGTTGAACGGTATAAGATAAACAGAAAGTGTCATAAATCTGCTTCGTCTATTAGAAAAGTCAGAATTTTCAGGAATTAAACATATACTTACGAGCTACTAAAATTGTCATTGGTACCTAGATCCACTGTCCGCAGGGAAAGCGTCAAAGGATGCAACTTTTTTGCGCCATCGCTGCGCTATTCGACGGACTTGCATTTAATTACGCCGCGGTTGTCGCATGAGAGCTTTTCGTTCTTGGCACCATAGCTCTGACAATCTGTGTTCGACTGAAACTGTGTGCATCATCCTGGGGCAGTAGGCATACATTTGTAGCACGATCTAGTGCATGTGGGTTTCCCTCTTAGGTTGTGCGGTCAGGTTGACTTTACCTTTCCACTGATGAGCTCTGTGTAACGGTCTAGTAGCTGCAATAGTATTAAGAGAATTATAAAAACACCCAACATTGGAAGGACGTCGCGAAACTGGCCAAGGACCATCAATAATGAAAGATTATTGTGTCGATGTTCATCTGTACATGCGGGATGTCTTCTTTCCAGTCTTTGAGTGCATGTCTTCACGTGTCAGTCAGGGGGGCCATGTGCCAGTTGATAGGTCACTTTTTGTCCCTTCAACCTTTCATTCAACGGTGACAAATGCCTAAATCTCACGTAGAATTCAGGTCGCTCTTGGATGATGTTTGAAAGTCAAAGTGCCAACCAAAGTTCCCTTAGACAAATCGGTTTTTGACGCATCTGAATAGATTTTACGGTGGTCGGCATTCGCGCAGTTTCCGGGCAGAGAATTAGCATTTGAATCGTAATTCATCTCCACAAGTTAGAGGTTCCAAATATTCATCAATTTCACTCGAGGCGCGCGGGGTCGTCAGGAATTTGCACGCCGCATGCGGAGGCCTCGCTCCCATCTTGGCTTTGTTCCAGACTTGCCTTTGTCCAGCCTTGCGCATAATTACCTGACTCCTCAAACCACTTTTGGCAGAAATAAGAATTTGGACTGAAGCTTTGACGCGCTCGTCAATTACTTCTGTCGCCAGCACTGCGTTAAATTCGAAGACAGCCAAGCGCCCTCCTTCCTGGAAGGAGCGGTGACGTGGTCTTTTATAATGGATACTGCCTGATATTTTTTTTACCTTATAATCCATGCGCGCTGTATGAAATGGTATGGGCAATGGGCATGCCTACCTTTGACAACAACAATAATGCAACCCGAGATTAGTAAGAAAACTACGTAATTTGAGTCATGTCCTAGTTTAAGAACATGCACTGGATAGTGCACAAAACGTTCTAAGGGTAACTGTATGGAAGATATGCGTGTGTAAATAGAAAATGAAATGGAGATTTCGAAGTGTTCTTTGATAAGTATCTATTATATGTATAGTTTGCATAAAATTTGTTGATAAAAAGTGCTACAATTGATATTAATTTGAGCCGTTCTTAGAGGGTAATTTGCGTGTGCTCGCATTTTCAGTCATGGAGTCAGAAGTTGGATCCAGTACATTCCAAGTCTAATATGGGTAGTCAGTGAGCTAACGAGGATAATAACGTACTGATATTCCTATGGGGGAGGGAAGCGTGATGTTACAATTGCTAAGTGTGATTTTATAATTGCTATGCGTGATGTTACAATAATTGCTAAGCGTGTTGTTATAATTGCTAAGCGTGATTTAATAATTGCTAAGCGTGATTTAATAATTGCTAAGACAAGGGCTATTATAAAACTCATTTTAAGTTCGGGGTTACGATCCATTATTGAATCTTCTGGAAAGAGCACTCTGAAAGCGGATACCTCCGCCATGCAAGGCAAAGGTAACGAAAAATTCGAACTGGTGCTGAGACCATGATTTTCATTGTATCATCACCGAACCCTAATCATTTGTGCCTTTTATCACTATTAACAGTTTCACTAATTGTCTTGAAGATCCGTTCATAATTACCTTCGCCAAGGACGTTAAATTTTGGTGATGATCAGTTGATCTGTTTGTCAGTTTGTCTAATGTTTGTCAAAATGTTTGTTGGCAGACAGATAGAATAACAGACAGACAAGCAAACCCGACGAAAACATAACCTCTTTGGCGGAGGTAACCAGTTTGAAGAAGGTGAGCACTCTATCCGATACGCAGATGTAACAAAAATTCCCATATCGATATCAGATAAAAATAAAAAGTTCCAAGAAACTTGTATGAGTACTGACTGAGCTTAGAGGCTTTTTTATAGATAAACATTTACTTTATTATCTTCGAATCAATGTAAAAGCTTCGTGTGAGAAAACAACGATTTTAGAAAAGAAATTTATACAATGATGGTTTTCGTAACTAAACCGTTGATTTCGATAGTGTTCAGTATACAGTTTACCTAGGATTAAACGGTGCATTTTGAATCATCATAGCCAAGCAGAAGCTAGTGCATTTGCGTATGCTGGTCACAGGAAGATCATCATCATAGATCGATTTCCGCCGTATAATATGCATCTCGTAGCGTCGTGATTTGGTGGCGTAGGTTGTGAAGCCGCTCTGTCAAGGCCAGGATCTAAAGCCCTTCGATATAATTAGCGCCTACGATTTAGCCCATCTCCTTCTCAATGGTCGCCTGCAATTAACAGTCGCGAATAATCAGGAACTAATAGGCTTCCTGCTCCTTCTCTGCGATGGATTCGCACCCGCCTTCCATATGAACCAGACGATACAGAGCTGACTGAAGCTCCCGTTCCTATGTATCACTGAAAGCATGGAAACTAGAATATCAATAATGCTGTAATAGAAATGCATGAGCTAAATTATACCGCAATTGTGAAGAATTGCTAATATCTTTAACTGCCACGATTATCTGTGTCTATTTTTTTTGTCAAGAATTTTCTCATAATGCTTGACGCGCTGTTCTTCTGTACATGATTTCGGGTCGGCATTTTTCGTGGTATGCTACGTATCTCTTCTTCCTTCTTCCCTTTGAGAAACCATAGCTCTATAATTTAATAGAACTTCCTGCAACAGCAAAACTTGTATGGATCACAGGATAAAAAATATGAACCATTTCGTCTAACTTCTATTATAATACACAGTTTGTTGGTTTCTTGCTTAGTTGGCCTCTTCGTCCGCCCACTAGTATTTTGTTGAATTTTGTTGAAGTATTTTCTTTGCCAAAGATGAAATCTCAGCATTGAAAACATCTGAAGTGCCGCTCGGCGGTATCATGGATACTGAATTTCGCTTTTTTCCCCAAGCACAAAAGCTTTACTTCCTCTGAGCTCATCATGCGCAAAGTAAGCAGAAGATCTGTGAGGGAAGAGGGAGAAATCATCATTTAAAACGCGAAAAACGAGGGTTTCTTTGAACTAATTATTTGCTGTCCTTCGCAAGCCCCTAATACGATGTATTTATTTCTAACGCAACAGACAACAGCTCCGCTGCCAGGATTATCTAGATCATCCAATTGCTGCTGTTCATCCATAACAAAAAGATAAACTCGGTTCATTGTTGCACTTTATAGTTATAAAGAACTGCTTCCGTTGTGAATATTATCCTTATTAAATACTTCCGAGTATTCCTGAAAAAATATGGTGAAACTTTTCTACATTATGATTCCATTATAGGTGTATTGTTACGGATAACAGACTCCGTTTCAGTGACTGTGAAGATATTTACGTATTTTTGTATCGATACAAGAGATGAAGTTGGTTACGGCACAAGCAGCCCATGTTTAACAAAGAATACACGAAACAAACTACCCAATATATTTTTTTTCTGTTCATAGCTACAGCTTACGTCGAATTGTTTCTTCTATGTCAAAGTTTTTTTTCTTTCATACGAAGAAATAAGAAAAGCTTCATACTGTTTCGTTTTTAACTCGTAGAAGCAGGCCGCTAAGATTTTCAGCATGATTTCGTTTTGTTTCAACATCAAGGACAATTTTGACTGTTTCTTTTGCGTATCATCGACTTGTTACAGAGACGGGCTGCCGGTGCGAAGAACTTCAAAGAAATAATTTATCGTGTTGAAATATTTCATGCTGTAGTGTTTATTAGAGACAACAGGTACCAGTGCGACGATTTTTATTGTCGGTTTATCGTGATAAAATATTGAATATTGCTTAATTTTACTGTTCCAGGTAACAAAATATTTAATATTGCTTTATTTAACTTTTGCAGGTAACAAAATATTTAATATTGCTTTATTAAACAGTTGCAGGTAACAAAATATATAATATTGCCTAATTTAACTGTTGCAGGTAACAGCTTCCGATGTGATGACCGGCTGATTTGGATGTTCCGGCTGATGAACACAACCAGTTCGTCACTGGTGAGGCATGGTCTTAAGGACATCTACTGCTACTTGGAGGGGGCCGCTCTACCCACCAGACTCACTACCATCGACACAGTGGTAGACGATCATGTGACAACACCACTGGGTATTGGTAAGTGTAACATTTGTTAGGTAATCAACAAAATTCGAGCCATTTTATGATATATAATATGTCAGAGAAGCACTAAAAAACTTTCTAGGTTGGCTCTGTGACGTTTACCTCGTTACCAATTAATTTTTTCCTGTCTGAGTGCCAACTAGCGGTTAATTTTATTATTAAGCTAGAAGTAAATATATCTTTTTTTTTAGAGTAGAGTATCATAACGCACGGTAACAAACAAAAATGTTATCGTAATGGGTGCATTAAAGTCCCCTAGTTACTACATGAGTTCTAGTACTGGAGTTTCAAAATGCTGAGAAGATTCACTATGATGATCAATATTGAGGGAAATTTCAAACGTTGAGGAATTAGATTACGACGTATATCTGGTTAAAATATTGCACGTTAAGATATCAATAAACTTCTGGTATATTTAAAGCTGTGATGCAGCGCGTTCAGATTAGATGCACATTCAAGCAGCGACCATAATTCCATAAATGCACTGGTATTTGTTTTGTGTATCATTTCTTCAGGCACTACAAAAACAAAATTGTTTTAGCATCTACCATATATGATTTAGGGACAAAGAGAAGCCACTTATAAATGCTAAATATAGTAAAAGAAGAGCATTTCTTAGCGCACCGAAGTGAATGTTTTAGCTAATGTAATTTAAGTTGCTGAAATAAGAAATTCTCCATGTGAAAATAATACATTCACGACTCTTAATTCTTGACTGCATATCGTGCCATATACGATAGGTACCAAATAGTGTTATTCCAAAGGGAATGGTAAATTAAATCTTGAACTAAAGTGTTAAATAACTATTCCCCAGTTACAAAATACACCTCAAGGAGTTGGCCAGACGGGCTTTTGGTTTTAATTATAAATACACTTAATGGTAAAGTTATCGATTTTCTTCATGAAATTATTAATATTATAAAACTTATAATCAGAGCAAAATTTCGAGTTGGTATCATAGTCACGTTGGTCTTTCTGAAGGGTTAAGCAGCTTTGAGGTCAAGAAGAGATTGGCTAACTGACCACAACGTCACAGTTCCAACGAGAGAAACTCTTTACATTCGTCCTTAACAATTTTCGGATACAGAACTGAATCTTCTATACTGCAGTGACCCTCGAGAACTTCTTTGTAGCACAGCGAAAAAAATTGTAATACGATTGAATTTTCTGCGAAAGATTCCTCAGGAGAGTCGTTGAGTTTCTCATCTTTTCAGCGAGGCAATGAGAAGGCCCAAACCAAGACTTGTTGTCGCACTGCTTCATATTTCACGAGCATTTTGACTGCTTCAGAATGTTATGCGAATGAGGTCCTTTTGAACGTGTTCATCTTAAGTCATCCTCGTTTTTATATTTGTCCCCAGTCCTATGGCACTATCCGTCCTGATGATCTATAGCGCAATACCAGGTCTCTGCAATTTCTTCTAATTTATTGACACTTTCCCTTTGGCTGGGCCGGAACAAAGAGCCGATTCCTGTCTTCCGAGAAGTTGGTCAAGAAATGATACTATTGTTTATGAGCTTTCTGGGTCAAGTTGAGCGATGGAAAATGCCTAGTAACTGCCTCAACACGGTCCATATATTCTTTTGACTGTGACCGTTCCTAGAGTGCTTCGTCGAACTTGAAAAGGGAACGACTTATCGAAGAAAATATTTCTTGTAATGCCACGAGGAAGGTTCGTAAAAATACTACTCAAGCCTGCAGCGGTTTGTACATTCTGGTATCTCTTTTGCAGTATCAAAGTGAAAGTTTCTTTTAATCTTCTATGTATTTAGAAGGAAATTGTTTCATGTGCAGACACATTCAAGTCTATTCTAACTCCTGTATCAGCTCTTGGGTATTTTTGTTTTAAGGAACTACATATACTGAAATGTTAAACCCTACTCATACCAGCATAACCGGCAGCGTTATTGTGAAACAAGGATTCTCTGTCCTTTTGCATACCTACGAGGAAAAGTGCTTGCAGCGAGATAGTTTAACCTGGTACAAAATTAAAAAAAAGCAGAATTACATTTTCCTAATTCAGACCTCTTGTACTAACTGCTTGCATCATTGGGAGAATAGTCAGCTCTTGGTAGTTAATTATATTTATCATCTACAATACTCAGTGATCCCATTGTAAATGGTCATTGTGTTCCCTCCCAAGCCCCAGTTACACAATGCAGCTGTCAAGTCGGATCTGAAATAAACAATAAAAGTGTTTTTGCTTCTCTTTTGTCGCCTGACAGTATCCTAATAGGTATCTAAAACTGCCACATCCTCTGTATTCAGCCATTAAGTTGTGTTAATATATTGCATCCGTGGCGTTGCTGAATCTCTCTTGTTTTTTTTTTTCAATTCACACAGGCCCAAAAATCCAACTATTCAAGCTGCAAGTGTCAGAGCTGCCGGACCACACTCGAATCCTGATGAGCACCGCAGACCCTGATTGCGATCCGACGGACAACGCCATCGAGCCCGTGTCGCCGACAGACTCGTACCGGGGCAACAGACCCCGAGGTACGAGGCGCAGAAACCACCGAGGTAGAGGCGGTCGGAAGCCAGTGAACCCGTCGGAGTCTTCGCCTATCAACGAGCCTCAGAGCGACACGTCCATGACCATTGAGGAACCAAAGTCAGAGGACCTCAGCAAACAGCGCATGACTGGAAGAAAACTTCCAGCGCATTCGCCTGCCGAACCCGTGCACGAACCCAGAGAGTCTTTGGCCATAGCACCTAACCGGGACCTGGCAAGCCTCTCCCTCTCTTTACTTTCAGTCCTTCTTTTCAATTACATTATACGCTAAATTTTTTCGGTTCGCAAGAACGAAGCAAAAGTCCTGAAATATCTACGAATTTTGGACGCAACTAGTCTGACTCCAGGTATAACTTTGTTGATTTTATGATAGATGTTAACATCGAGAAGGGCAGGCATACAGCGTTGTTTGGTAGTGTGATGCTGCGGCGAACAACCGATTAAAAGTAAATTAACTTCTATAGAAGTTGCGGTAATTGTTGAGTTAATGTTTAGTCGGCAGAATTTGTTTTACAAACTCAAAACTACTTCTGTAGCTGGAAGCAAAATTTATGTAGAAATCTATGTGTTTGGAGCATTTTATTTTAACTTAATGATATGTGGAAACGACGAGCTTTTCTGTCTTTAAACACTGTTTGTCTTGTATAAAATTAATAGGTAATATTACAGGAACGGTACACTAATCGCGGTAGATTTTTAGATAACTTCCAGTAAGTTAAACCCGTTGTACATAGTTGTACTGTATGTTCCAACTGTCACATGCCACTAATGGACTAGTGTAATAGGGATCACTGTTGTAATTTTAGAGCACCCGAACTATAATCAAAATCGTTTATGTAAAATTCCTTTCTTGTTAATGCTGAGAACATCGTCCGGACCTGACGCAGAAATCTTCTGGAAGAGGTAGGTAGCAGCTGGTACCATTGCATGGTCGTAGAGCTACAACTAAACAGTATTGAAGCGCACGTACGTTCCGACTTGACCATGTACATCCTTGGAGCAGGAGTAGCAAGCGTGCGCAAAAAAAACTCATTAATGTTGGGTTTTGAGCCTTTCCGCCCCAATGGAACATTAGGTTAATTTTTTACAAAAATTGAACGTGGACTACAATGGGTCAAAGCTGTTCGAGCTGTAGAGGCCTCATTTGACACTCATAGTCGGATTAGTGCAGCTGCGAATAGTGCTATGAAGGTCCTGCAATATTGATCCTGAAAAACTTGTACGCTATGGAACTGTGGGCAAGACAGGTTGATATACATACCTACTTAACGTCGGTGTCTATCACAATGTAAATGCAATTTACTTGAAGGACTGGCGGTATCTTCGGTTAATGACTTTTTCATCGCCTGGTTTTTAAGATACTTAGTTCAATGGAAGTGCATGTAATTATCGACCGCAAAGAATTAACAGAGATTCATATGATTGAGATTCTTGCCGAATTATGCTATTCGTACAAAAATAAAAGTTATTAGTGTGTGCTACAGGAAAAAAATATGTTAAAATTCAGCTCATCGTCCGTATCGTTAGTACTTGAAAATGCCACAAACCATGTTAGAAAAGACTCAGTTTAAGGAGGTACTATAAATGTCTTTGCAAGGTATCCGTTTGTGAAACTGATTTGTAATTAAGTAACCCCATAATCCTAATATCTTAAAGAAGCAGGCTTTCCATTCATCGAATTTTTGCGAGCTTAGAAGTATGTTTTGTATAAAGTGTTGAAGCTTAAATGTTTCCTAAAAATATTAGACTGTAAATGTAGTTCATCTATCATTAAGTCAATGTAGTCGTCTATATGATAGATAATTAGATCTATCCCTAACGTGTGTAATAGCGTTCACATATAATTCACGCCGACCCTGTAAGTAGGATGTGTATACGAACGATTCTGCTGCAGAAACCTGTCTACTATTCATGATGCTTACCATTATACCCAAGGCGACTAACTGCACATTTCGCCTACCAAAATAATCGAAAAGTTTACTTTAGCCTGGCTACTCACCGACCCCGTCACTGCTGGGCTGCTTTTGGTTGAATACGCCAAGACAGTTTCCGGTGAGCCACATTAGGTTGACTACGCCAACAGTTTCCGGTGAGCCACATTAGGTTGACTACGCCAACAGTTTCCGGTGAGCCACATTAGGTTGAATACGCCAACAGTTTCCGGTGAGCCACATTAGGTTGACTACGCCAAGACAGTTTCCGGTCAGCCACATTAGGTTGACTACGCCAACAGTTTCCGGTGAGCCACATTAGGTTGACTACGCCAAGACAGTTTCCGGTGAGCCACATTAGGTTGACTACGCCAAGACAGTTTCCGGTGAGCCACTTTGGGTGACTACGCCAAGACACAGTCCTCGGCAAAGTAAAAAATTAAGAGTCCACATTGACTGCAGCCTCCACTGAGAAACCCACACGCACTGGTTCGTGCGGAAGATATAGACCAACTGGCCAGAGGAGTAAGTACAGCTTCAGGTCACATTTCATTGACCATACGAAGGAAAGTGGTCAGCTCGGTAAAAACTTCCAGTAAAACTGCTTCATAGCAGTTTTTCTGATATGCAGGTTTGTAAACCTTGGTTAAAGGCGTTCTGCTTGCTAAAAAAAAAAGTCAACATTCTACCCAATCGCTTTTCTGAAAATTTCGCATTTCTCTTCTGCATTTCATTTAGACTGTACCTTTCTTACACTCATTCCTTGGTAAATAAAGCCGACATATTTTAATCCCTGCATCTATTTCTATACACTTTGTGATTAGGTCATTAACGCACACCATACACGTACTGAGAAGATAACTTAAAAGTTTCCTTTCTGAGCTTAGAACTATTACAAGACCCCAAACGGAACTCCTTCATTCATCCATCCACTGTGTCGAATTTTTCCCATCATAAACTTTTCATCTACTATTTTTTGCTAATTGTACTTGTTTCTATTGTACATTTTACTGTGCCACAATTTTTTTGGAGGGTTGAATTTAGATCAGCAGCAGAAAACTCTATCGCACTGGATGCTATATTTGTATCGTAGTTTAAGTTCTGTATCGTTACCTGTGGTTTTTAAATTATATCTTACCCTGCAATTCATTTATGTAATAAATTGACTAAACTAACTTGAGCTAAATAGGAGGCGTTATATGCCTCAAAGCACAAACCCGCTATAAATCCCAATAATACAGTCACAATCCCACTTTATTCTAGAACTCACTCTGCTAGAACTCCCCACATCAAAATCTTCTGAATATATAGTTCTTTGAAGAAGATGTTAGTGCCAAATGTGTAAACTATAAATAGACACGAGTGCAAACCAGTACTTCACTCGATCTGTTGTGTGTTTAACGTGTCAGAGATATGTGTGTATGTTGGCACTGGACTAGTGCGTAAAGACTATATGAGTAAATGGATGTAAGTAGAAATGTGAATATATACTCAATAACAAATACACTAATAAGATCTTTGAAACCCCGGTGAAATGGGATTTAGGTGTAGCAATGGTTGACTGACTGATATCTCGCTTTAAGAAATAATTATTTTAAAACCTCCACTACTGTGGTACATTTCCTAGTGATTACAGCAAATTTTTTAGGTAGTTCAACTTTTTTTTGCAAGTATTTAATCTTTGGAAGCGCTTTTTTTTATCAATGATGCGGTTAACTTGCATACGATAATGCGTGGCCTCATAATCTTGGAATAACTGTAAGCGCTGTTCGGGATTATTACCAGTTGAACTTACAATCTGTTCATACTGGTAGTATCTGAAAGTTAATACAACTGTTAGAGAGTTATTTGGCTTTCAAAGGAAGGCAATAATGTAAGTTTACATCAATATGTGTAATATGTGTAAAAAGAATATCTTCTTTTGCGCAAGACTTCGGGATCTTCCGTATGTTCAAATTTATTTCGCTCTGGTTTTTAAATTTTCCGAACCTAAAACCAAAATTGCTTTTAATGTGTGTCGAAATGAATTAACTTATTAGAAATTCTACAACGTAGTGAAATTAGACGCAGGATAAATTTGTGCTAATTCCTGAAAGCGACTCATGGTAACATATGTTTAAAACCAATTCCGTTTTGTAAGTCTTTGGATGTACCTAAAATTACTGAACAGCATTTGACACCGTGACCATTGCGAATGCCCATAGTCGGCGATATTACCTACCCGTGAAGCATGTCATACTTAAGCAAGATATAATATGTGCGTGTTGCAATACCTTTATTTACTGGAAGTTTCATTACCAAGCTATCAGTTGAAATATGTTTGTAATACTTGACAGAAATACGGATTTTTTTTAATGATGTCCTAAGCACTGCCGAATTCTAAAACAAAATGTGTATGTTTTCAGTACTAAGCAAACTGGATCAGCCATCGATGAGAGTATACATATACTGCATAGTTTACTGTACAAGAGCCAGTTTTTACCTTCTTTTTTTGTGAACAAGTCACTGCCAATAACGAATGACCTCATTTCATTTATTTTATTTTGTTGCTTTCTGTACATTGTTGATTTATAAGGAAAGAAAACATGTCTGATTCTGTGGTGCTATTAAGGATTTAATTGGTTAATTTAGAATTTACTATGCTTAATTAATGTAATTTAAAAAACCTCGCTTTTTATGATTGGAACTAATATACATGTTAACAATTCGCTAAAGCTAAGTTAGGAAATCTGTATTTGTGTCCTAGCGAAAAGCTGCATTCTTTTGTTCTAAAACAAGGTTTGAATGATTGTACTAGCATTGATGTTTATGCAAACTATGAAAAAAAAAATTACTATGCTATAGCTGAGCAGCTTGTATGGTTTGATAGTTGCTCAGAGACAAAAAAAAAAAGTATATTCCGGGACCAAAAGCAATATTCCTCATTTTTCTAAATTTTTTTAGTTCAGATAAATTGTATGTAACATTCATTATTCAAAATTATGTTGTTTCTTTTGAACGTAATTTTGAAGGGAAAAATCTTATCAACGGGAGGGGCTGATCGCAGCTGGATGATACTTCATGAATAAAGTAAAGTAATTGCGGCAAATAGATTCTATACACAGCGATATTGAAACAAAAAAAATCGTCAGTATGATGGCGAAGAATACTCAAATATGGGACTTGTAAGACTAGTAGAACTATACAAAAAAAAAAAAAAACTGGCATGTGTGGAGTTAAATACTATTATTAGGCCACTTTTCTCCTGAACCCTCTTGTGCCTAAATTACTTCATTTATTATTATTATCATCACTATTGGTGTCCGCTGCAATTGTGTATTGTATTAGCGAAAGAGTTGTAATTTCTCTGAAAGTAGCAAAAACGTTAGACCCATTAATTTTCCCCCGTAAATCCTTGTAGTGTTTATCTTCTCCTCAAAATGACCTTTAATTTTATTGATTATATTGCAGTGTACACCACTTGAGAAGGTTTCTTGTAAGGAAGGAGATGCATCCTATGTATATGCTTTTGCTTCATTAGTAAAATTATTGATGCATTTTTGCAACTCGTTTCACTGAACTTGCTATCAATAGAATACAAACTTGTTTTAGTAAGCTCTAAACGCATTTCTATAAAAAATTATAGCAGTTAACCCTGATCTATTTTTAAGTTCTTCCAACATTTCTTACCGTATGTGTGTAATGAGTGCTAATTCCTTCCATGGTTTGAGAAACAGAAACGGAGCAGCGCTTGTCGTCTAAAATAAAATTATTTTTCCATAGATGCTCATAAAAATGTGAGAAACTTTATCGAATCTACAATTTGATCTAGCCAAAATACAGTATTTTGTTATTACTTGTTACATTGCGTTATTTAGCAATGGCTAGTGTCTGGCAGGTAACGTGAAGCCAGTGACAGTGCTGGAGTCATCTTATAAAATGTCATTGTAGAATTAGATTTAAAGGTCATCTATTCGTAATAAAGAGTACGCTGCACGTGTTCTTCTGTTGGCTTATTATGTGGAGCGTAGCAGCTCGTCTCCTGTTGAATCCAAATAAAACAGAAGGATATAAATTAGGTACAGTTTTTTTTCGATCCAGAATGAAACTGGCGGAAATGAATACCAGGATTGCCGCTTTCTACATCCATAAGTAAACAGACGGGAATGAAAAGTTATTAAATGAACTTTCCACCATGTAAATTGTGTTACAAGTGACAGTTAAATCAATTTTCCTAATATAGTCTCCAATTTCTAATATCCATTGTAGCAATGCACTACCTAGGCTGCTGTAATCCACTATGTGCTATAGAGGTCAGAATAATATTCATGCATATAGTTTCTTAGGCAACTAATACATTATTATTCAAATAATTAATTAGCAAGAAATTGTATAATGCATATACGCTATTGGAAGCATAGCTAATCTTAACGGAACATGTAAAGAATTGAATTTTGTTGCATTTTCTAAAACATTTGAGGTGCAAGTCGCAACTGAGAACATTTAGTCTGTGACAGTTTTGTATCGCCGTTAATTAACATTCGTTTTAATTCGACGCGAATCATGTAATGCTAATATATGTAAATAAAACTATGATTTCTACTTCTGTGTTTGAATTAATTTTTACCTTTCTTGCAATAGAAATACAGCTATGCAGGATGCATGGCGAACCCTGAAAACGTTGAAAGCTTAAATTAGGGGTTCAACACCCTGAGGTGTATACATAATACATATATAAGCATTCGGGGCGAATGGCGAGGTTATTTTGGGGGCAAAAAATGATTTCGGCCTCACACATTATTTTTTAACTTAGAAAAGCAATACAAAAACTGAAATGACCCGCAAATAAATGCTCTAAGAGTTTATGCACTAATTTCTTGTCCATTGAGATTCTAACTCTCCTGAGGTCGAAATCATTTTTTGCCACTAAAATGACATCGCCATTTGCCCCAAATGGTTTTACACCTCAATGCTACCATCTAAGGAGTGGCTTGTCAGATGGTAACGCTGCACTTCTTGGCGGAGATTTGTGTTCTCCGGGTGCAGATCCATTTTTTAATACGTACTAACAAAAATGTGTGTACATATGTGTGTGTATACACCTCAAGATGTTGTGGCCCTAATTCAAGCTTTAAAAGTATTGAAGGTTCGCTATGCACCCTGCTGTGGTCCCGTCTACATGAAATAACTTTTTTGTTTTAAATTTTGCGCACCAAAATGCACACTATCAGGATAAAATTTCAATACTGCGCATTAAATTGACTTTCAATGCACTTTAGTGCCTAGAAATAATTCACTTGCAAAATCTACAAAAATTTGACACAATCTTCAGTAGATGTTAGCGAAATCGTATTTGAGACGTCTGCAAAATTGATAAATTCATTATTTCTAAGTACTAAAACGCATTGAAAGCATAGGAAACACTCCAGGCAGGACAAAAATTCTATCCACAGTCATTCGATATCTAACTTTTGCGCTTATACGTCGAAATTTCTGCATCACACTGAATTCATACTGCACTACCTAGGTATAGTTATGTGAACACATGCAAGTTATGACATAATGCTCTGATCTATCTAAGAAAACTAACAATAATCATATGGCCAATGTTATCTGCATTTCCTTAATTTTCGAGAATAGCACCAAACGTGGAGTGACAGGCTTGGATTGTTGATACATACTCGTTCCCACTTTGTACGCGACTAATTCTGACATTTAGCTTGATTGCTTTAGGAAATTCATGCTGCTAAATCATTGATACAAGACATCAGCGTATAAGGCATGTACATCGCCAGCTACATACTTCCATTACCTCACACATTCGTGACTAATTTAACTAAAAAAAAAAAAAAAAGCTAGAGGCAACCACGTGGCTTTGCAATACCGCATCTGCTACAGTGCGTCCATATACGTAAATAAATGAATCCTTTTATTTTTTTCAGCATCAGAGTGTATAAGTTTCGGTGAAGTAACTAAGATTTTGTATAAAGAAATTAAATTTTTTTTATCAGCAATAGATTATCGTACAAGCTTAAACAAAGCTGAAGATGGGTTCTACGTATACTCAAATCCAAAGCTCTTAAACATTAAGCAATAAGCTTCCACATTGAGTCGCTGTATTTTATATTTTCGTACAAATCAAAGCAACGGTATTTTCTGATCTGAAAGCTATACATTAGACTGCAGATATAAACCCAATCCCCGCAGGGAGCATAGGATGGGGCATAGGCCGTAAGGTTAGTTAGGTTCGCTCATCCTATGTCATATAGTATAGAGAACAGCGGCCCCAAGGGGCTTGTATAGGTTACCTCAACCATTAGCTAGGCCTTCGGGACGTCAGTCTTTCGTGCCCCACTTTGCTTCCTTCCATCTTCACGCCCTACTGATGACGCTCTGTTCTGATTCTTCCTCTTCTTTTTCAACTTGCTGTTCCCATGCGCGTTGACTCGAGCATGGGTTTCGTGTTTCTCGTGGCTTTCTTTACGTCCCTTCTTTCTTCCTCTAGATCACAGTGTACTCGGTAGGTAGGGAGGCATAAACTAGGAGAAAACTACAGTTACATTCGATAAACTCAATCAAACAAAGTCAGAACTTTTAGAGTGTATTTGCATTCCGCAACACACTTATATGGATTACTTCAAACTTTCCAATAAATTTATAAAGTAACTACTTTTTGCTTTGCAATCCCTGAGCCGCCTGCATAGCAAAAAACTTTCACCCTTGGCAAGTTTACAAGAGTTATGTTTTGTAAAAGATGCTTGTTGTATTTTGCCATGCAAATTCACAATAATTATCATAAAATTTCCGCAAGTTTTAGTGCACTTTTCTAGCGCAATACAGCGAGACCGCAACACCCGGCCGGGCCCTAATGCTCTACACATCGCTTCATGAATAATAAAGCGCATCATTCCAGCCCACCATTAGTCTGGAGCGACAGATCGCAATACTCACCACCGCAATGACTTCAGCAAAAAACGGCGCACAATTTCATAAATGCGAGGCAGAGCATCCATGGAGATCTCTCGACGACAACGGGGCCTAAATGCACTTACTGGCATCTACGCTTGAATGAAGCGTGCTGCACTCTTTAAAGATGCAGTAAATATTCTTGCTTGAACTTCCTTTAATATTATTTTGATATTCAGCGCAACTGGAAATTGTATTCTTTAAAGTTGTTGCTAGGGAATTTGTTTCAACTTCTTTCAACAAACAAGCATTTTACAATCCTACATCGTGCAATCTGCATTCTTTGAAGTAAACTGTTGCAACAATTAACTCTTTTACTCGCCATTTTTATGAATAATTGGAAATTTAAAAAAAAAAAAACATGTACTGGCCGGCAAAGTGAAGGGATGGGAAGCGCATTTTAGAACTTGCGGTTACTGTATTTGCTCAAGCGCTTTTAAGATGAATTATTTAATAATATTCTTAGATGCCACGAGGAGACTAAGTCTCATGCAGATATATACATACGACGTAGCTACATAAGTAAAAAATTGTTCTCATATTATAATAGCATTTTTGTCTGTGTCTGCGTCTGAAGACCAGAGCGTCTTCACCATAACGTTATGAATTTCAGATTTGGACATACTTTTAATTTCAGATTTGGACATACTTTTAATTTCAGATTTGGACATACTTTTAATTTCAGATTTGGACATACTTTTAATTTCAGATTTGGACATACTTTTTGAACAAAGATTCTTGGTGACTGCCCGATATTCAGTTTCTCCATTGTCTAGAAATTCACTAGTTTTTGTGCCATAATACAACAGAGATTGATAGAATCTACATAATTGGCTTGCATAGTTGAGTATGTTACAAGTACCAGACTATAATGGTAAATTTTAGATTTATTTAATAATTATCTATGTGAAGCTCATTGTTATTATTATGTTGAAAAGTTTTAATCTACAGCTCCACTACAAACGTAATATAACAGGAAGAAATCAGATGCATACAGTATGCATGTTGACAAAAATGTGAACCTATGAACAAGGTGTTCCCACACGACATCAACGAGCGTGAGAACAGCAAGTCGGGAGAGAAGCGGAAGAACAGAACAAAGCGTTAGCATCAGGAGTATGAAAGGGAAGGGAGCAAAGTGGGCACAAAGGAAAGACGTCCCGAAGGTCTAGCTAAGACTAAGGGAACGTATGAGTTCCCCTGGGTGTGCTGATCTCCATACAATACGATTGGCAAATCTAACTACCTAAGAAGCAAAGAGCGTAACGGGAGGACTCACGAGAAACTAGCATCAAAAAGTGACGTCATCAATGGCGTCACATCGACGTATCTATGGTTGAGTAGCCTATGAGTATCTTAAGTAATTTTGCCCCCAAAATCGTTGTAGACTGCGAATTTTATCTTTTAAGCCCACAAATAAATGAAGAGGATATATACTAATCGAGCAACAAGCAATTATCTATAGAAAATTGAAGGGAAGGCAGGTGGAAACTTTCACAGCACTAGCGGCGAAATATGGGCCGGCATGGCGACCTGATTTAACTTCATTTTTTTTTTTTTAACTGAAACCTTATTTACACTTCATATTCAGTTCACAGTGCTCTTCGGAGAACATATTTGAACATATCACCGTATTTTTAGGACTTAATTCATTCAATCTCCCTCTCCTGACTGGCCAGCTACTTGAGCTGCACCCACACACTAAACACGGTAAAATGTAGCCAAGTACAGAAGGTGCGAGCAATAACTGTTACTGTGGTTTCTCTCGCGTACAGACTAAAACGCTGCTTATATTTGTTGGTAAGGATTAAGAACCCAACCTACGAAGGCCTAAGGTCCTAAACTCAAATACTTCGACTCGTCAACGTGACGCCATTCGGCTACATGCGGCCAAGGCTAAGTCTTATTTTAGTCCCATTGAGTCTTCCCGTTACACTCTTTGTTTCCTGTTAAGTACCCTATGGCCCCTAAAAGAATTTCCTTGAAAAATTTTCCTGTCCGATCGTACATCCAAAAAACGTAGCCAATGTGCAGAGATAATCCACTTCACGGTGCTGATACCCAAAATAGGTTCAGTGGACCTGCTTTCAGGAGTCTCCGTTCCGAGCTGGTATGTTCTACTGCGCACATGTTTCCCCTAGAATAACAAAACAATTTTTTTTGCTAACACCGCAGACGATCGTAAAGTAGTACAGATGAATTTACTACCATATAAATAGCATGCTATATAAGATAGCTTAAGCTTTTTTAAATCTGTACTAAGCTGTTTTGAGAGATCAGACGGAAGGGACGTCAAGTATGCCAAGATGAACGTGGAAGCCATGCACGAAGGTGTCCCCATGCATGATTAAGGCGCACAGGCTCATCGAGACTGGAAAGAAGAGGAAGAACAGGATAAAGGAAGATGAGTAGGAGTATGAAATCAGATGGAATTAAAGTAGGCACGAAACACAGCCGTCCCAATGGCCTAGCTAATGGCTAACGTAACCTACACAATGCCCTGGGGTCGCTGTTCCACATTCCTCAATTTCTGAGGTCTCGTTTTCGGGGATTTTTTTTTTCGATTTTAAGGCGTTGTACTGTAGGGCCTCCATACAGTTTGACACTATAAATACTAGCTTACCTGTAGGCACGGCCCCAAGACCCCCCGAGGTCCAAGCAATAATTGCAAGAGGTGCTGGAATCCAGTAATTGGGCGAGCACAGGGCAGGGACCGGGTCTACCGTTATTTATTCGTCACCCTGTAATAAGAAAGGAAACCTAATAACTTCACTAATTGGGAAAAATATGTGTTTACCGAGTTAACACTAGTTTCAGTCTCTTAGAATACGATATTTCAACTCAGGAACAGGCGTAGACTTGGAGGGTGTAGCTGGTCCAGAGACGGCACGAGACGCGCAGTAACCACTACGTAAAAAACAGCCAGTCAACAAAGAAGAAAACGATACAGGTAGATTAGTAGTAAATGCAGCAAAAAGAAGCAATCCCAGTGGGTACAAATTATTAGAATTATTTTATAGGCTGGTTTACGCCACATTATTCCACCACAAATTTGGTATTGTAAGAGGCGAAAAGGAAGCGGCATATAAGGCAGGTTCGATTGGGCGCCGAAAGTAAGCCTTTGAAGCTAAACCTGTTCGGAACTTTAGACAGAGGATTTGGCTCTGTCATTTTAAATTGTGTTTCAAGCGTAAGAAGCAAAGGTAATTACAGTGAGTCTGCCCAAAACTTCTCTTAAACAGAGCAAGATTGAGTTTCTAGAAGCATCAAGAGTGTCTGACTAACAGTTAATGCCTGAAACTCGGTTCAGCAGGTCGAAGCCAGCACACTTGTCTTAAGTTTCAAATAAGTCGAGTCTCGCAGGGTCAATTTTAGCGCCAATTCGAACAAGCGCACAGTGTGGCAAGACAAACGAGGAAATCCCTGCACTAGGGTGTTCCCACGTAGGATCAACGAGCGTGGGCACAGCAAATCGGGAAAGAAAAGGAAGAACAGAGGAAAGCAATATGAGTAGGAGAATGAAACTGCAGGGAAACAAAGTGGGCAAGGAGAAACGATGTTCCGAAGGCCTAGCTATATAAAGTTGCCATACAGGGTCCGCCTGAAGTTGCTGTTCCACGTAACATACGCTAAGTGGACACAAAAAATATGCCCAAAGTCCTACGGGGAGGAAACAAATCTTATGTGGTGCACGATGGACGAGCCTAGCACAATTATCAATTATACATTCTAGGCTGCCTGACAATAACAATATATTCTCGTCATAAATGTAACGTGAGAAGCGCAGGTGGAAAGTTTTACTGCGTTTCATAAGACTGTCAAACAGCATATTTTCCATTAGCTATTCAGATAAAATTATCATACATTAATTAATCTAGAAGCACTAGTGTCCCTCGATACCAGATGATTTACTCCATTAATCCCCATTCACGTGAAAATCCTGTACACCTGATAAAACTTTAGCAATCACCTTTCTAGCAATAATACGCTTTAGCTTAATTTTAGACGATGATGGTACCACTAATCATTTATTTACGGTATCTGTCAATAATAGTATACATTTTACTACTGAATTTCCAGCGAAAAAGAAGCAAACGCCCCAATTGAATATGAAATTCCTGAAGGTCACTGAAAACTAAGCGCTCGCAGCCAACTTACGGTCAGCTCTCTTTTGCGTCCAATGTCACGCTCAGGCATATTCAGGACCCTATGACTAAATTAAATTCTATTAATAAAGACTATTTACTTTTTAATAGAATCCAATCTAGTCTAAAATTTCTGATTTTCCCTAAGATTGTCTCTGAAAGAGAAAAACTGTTTACAACTGGTTGGCTCTGCGAGTAACATCAAGGTTTATTCGCCTGTAGATCTTCCCAGGAAGAAACATATGCCGACTGTATTTTTTAGATGAAGACATTATGCACAACCTCATCGAGATATCGCGATAGTGTGAGCATATCAAACGGTGAGGCCATTAAGCCAAAGCACGAGCGAGATCTAATCTGTTCCAGGACGACGGTACCAAAATGATGCTCTTTCTTTCATGATTAACGGTGAAATGAGCATCTAAATGCGGGTATAACGGTGGTACTTGTGCACTATGCTATCGTTAAATAAAGTTACTCTACTGATTTTGCTCCTATCAATAAATAAAAGTACTTCAGCACTTATCTATTCTATAGTCAATCAAAGTTACTCTAGTACCAGCGAACCATCCTCCCGTTAAATAAAGTAACTACTTGTAATACTTGAAGACTACAATATCGTTAAATTTAGGACACTTAATTTCTTGTAGGACATATACCTATCATCCAATTTATACGACTTTGACACTTGCGGACAATACCATCGACTGAATTTCTGGAGCTGTGATGCTTCTTGGTCATATATAACGTCGAATTTTGGTACGTCAGGTTTTTATAAGGCCTGTAGCTACAGATTTACGTAACTATCCATCGTACCTGTGAACAACACTTTCCTGCAATAAGAAATTGCTACACATGTGGTTCACATTGTTGCTTAATACAGGAAATCTTACGGGGAACAACCGCTAAAATTAACAGCCGAAACAGTGGCACTTCTGATCGTTCATGCACAACTGCGAGCAAATCTCTTACGCTCGGCTTTGATTTTCCGTTTCTTGGCGCATACCATTGGAAACACGGTAAAATTTTCAGAGAACAATTTTTCAAAAGATGTGAAAACTTCCAGAGCACAAATTATTAGTGAAACATGAAATGAACACATGAGCTGGTCTAGAAATGAAAAGTTGAGATGAATTTTCGGTAAAAAGAAGATATAACTTTAACAGTTCAACACTTTATCCTCACAAAATAATTAAAAATGAAATAGCCTTAACTGCAAAAGCAGTAACTGTTTTATTTATTATCATTATAATTAGCGTCATGTATAATGCTGATCCACATTATTGATTTCATTGTCCCTGTAATTATTGTACCCGCCACGCATGCTTCCGTTCTCAGCTCTAACACCTTGTATCGCTCGCATGTTCGATGCCCAGCCAGGCACGCGAGCTCTTTGCAGATCTTGATGTGCTGACTCGGCAGTTGTGTGAGCATGCACGGCGCCATTGCGGAACTGCCTTCCTCAGAGATGAGGGGAGTGGGGGTCTCGGGTCATTTGTTCCTTCCGTCAAATTGGTGCCATAGTCCTTGGTGACCCGAGATCGACTGCAACTACACTTACTCATCTGGGGTCAGTGGGCCTATACCCGCAACACAAACCAGTACATGTGGGTTTCCCAAGTGAGGGTGTGGTTTAAGTTGACCTTACCTTTTACCTTCAGAATTAGCTTTGTCATCAATATAAATATATGCATACAGTCATGTCGGAATGAATATGCATTATAATTTACACACCAAAATTAGGAATTCTCTTTCAGGAAGGGAACCTCGTTGTAGCCCAGCAAGCCAGTGGTGCACCTATGGCGAAAGTACGTGTTATTACATTCTATGTTACGTCAGAAGACGGTGACATACAATTATGTAATTGAAATTGATCGATCATGTTTAGAAGTTTTATCCCAGGTGCACAATTCAAAGCTCCCACTCATAACATTAGCGACGTTTCATATTAATGAACAAAGAACAGACATGTAACTTGTGGAGGAAGTACGAGGAGCGCACGCATGAGAACAACAAACCACCAGGAAAGAACAATATGGGAAACAGAAGTTCATCAATGGAAGCAACTGTTTGAAGTTGCCTGGCGCCGTTTTTGCAATAATACGACGTATCGGACTTAACACATCGACCGTTAGCATTATACTATCAGTCACAAAAAGCAGGCTCTTATAGAGCTGGTTCAATATGTATTAATAAAACTCGACAAAAAGTGTATTATAAAGAGAGCTAGATAATATACAAGAATACTAGAATCCTATAAAATTAGGTGAAACAGGATTGCGTCAACGTCGCTCTATAACTTAACCCTCTTCCGTTGAGAGTCAACAACACGTCAACTTAAAAGCGATACTTTTTCGATAATACCGTACATGTTACCCGTTATAATAATTTGTAATTTGTCAGCTGGGTACCAGAAAATGCTGTGTCGTGGGACTTACGACTTGAGCACTAGCCTTCATATGCGTGGTAGTACAATATTGTTTTGATTCAGATAGCGTATTCTTCATCTGACACTGCAGTAAAGCGGATGGCCGATTACCTTCAGGTCCTGACTTTTTCTAAAGCAGAAATTATGCGCATTACTCAGTCTATTCACCCAATGTCTTCACTGAGCTGAATACTCGTAGCTAGCACTGGTATAAGAAGTGTATGCCCAGCAATGGATGCCTATAGTCTACTAGTTACTAGTAACCAAATGTAAATCAACGCACGCGTTCCGAACACAACGCGCAAACCACCACAGCCTAGCCACAACCTGTTCAGTCCACAGTAGTCCATATTATCAGAACCTTCATCCGTCACAGAATCTTAACGATTGGGCAGACCCATTATAATGTCCCTAAAAGATGCTCCCAAAGTCACATTATACGGGGCGGACCCGCTTTGTGAGCAGGGAGGTCATTGTTGGGTGTGTGTCCATGCCCCTCACACTGTTCATTTTTTTTTTTTTTGCATCTTTTTCTCACCCTAAAATGACATCTTTCCTTCTTATGTTCCGTGGAGTGGTAAAAGATTTTATTCGGTTTTTGCCTACGTTAAGTTGCGGGTAAAATAAATAGGTAACTTGAATCCTTGCGTTGTTCTTGTGTAATCTGCAGCAATTGACACGTCAACGCAGGAAAGAAACAAGATTACGGCAAGCTGTGCTTAATTGTCAGGTTTATCATTTTATATACAAAATAATCAAATTTTTGGTTGTTTCGTTTTCCATTTGCTCTCTATTATATTCTTCTTACCATGTTACTAGAATAAATTTTTCAAAAATGTATTTTTTTTTAATATGCTCTATCTTCCTCCATATACTGTATCTTAATAGAAAACATGTATATTTTATATGATCACCATGCAGTCTTGCTTCTCCCTTCCTAAGTAATGGACTTAGAGCCCCTACAGAGACTGCTCCCAACAATGATCCTTCGCACTATTTGTTCATGAAATATCATGATTATGATTTATATAATCTTCATGAAGTACTGGTATGTAGTTAAAAATGCTATCTGGCGTTCGCTGACGAAATTATTGCGTGGCACATGGCTCACTAAAAGGCTGGAGTGGCAACTTTAGATAGAAGATAGAACATCGTTCATAGCATAGCATGACTAACTGTGAAACTGTAAAGTTTACTCGTACATCGCGTCAACTTTTTAAAATATGTTCAAACTCTTCTGTTCAGAACCCATATTTGGTTTGTTTCAGGGTTAAACGTTTAGTCCTACAGCAAATTGGTTGTCAACAAACGTTCAGTTCTACAGCAAATTGGTTGTCAACAAACACTATAACTTTAGAAAAGTAAATTTAAGATAGGCGTTCACAGACAATAGATGAAAAAGCTTTATATGGTTGCATGAATTAATTTGGTTATACCAACGCAGAGGTCTCCCATTGAATCTAAATTCGTCTTTTTCTACGTTTGCATGCAAACGTTTGCATGCCTCATTACTTATCAGCTTGCGCATTTTAGTACTTTTTTATCAGGTAGATATAGATACCAACATAAAAAAATTATCAAAAACTGATATCAAAGCCAATTTAAAATAGAAAAAACTTGCAGAATTCCTCGTCATTCAAACATAAGAAGTTTCTGTTAATATGAAGTGACTCAAGCATTTGTTTAAAAGTTTGCTAAAAAAAGGAGCACATTGGGATTAAGCACATATTTAGTCAGACACAGAGAAAACCCCTATGGAAGCTAGGGCATCAATTTTTGAATAGGTTCTCCAAAATCGTCCAAATGACCGCGAAGACCGGCGGAAACTAGATGCAGGGAGGGGGGGGGGGTAGACGGAGCTAATGTCTTAGATAGCGTCGAGTGTACCACCCAGTTTAGAGCGCTCAGCCTAGATGAATTGATAGGTTAAAAAAGGCTTTCGACTCAGCGTTCGCTGCAGCGGGCCGATCAACTGCCGCTTTCTTACATAAAATTTCTTAAATCCAGATTAAGTACCAGAGCTGTCCTTATACAGAGGCGTACTCTAGCACGGTCGAATGGGTAGAAATTCCAAACCGCCGGAGATATGATCCGCCGTAGATTATAGCCGCCTGCCAGTGTAATCGGGAGCTACTAAAGTTAAGTAGCTATATAATGTTCCGGAAAAAATTGAAACGGATTTGTTGATGGTTTGGATAATTTTGTGCGGTCTTACCGACCTTTTCTCACGTGCAGGAAATGAAAGTTTGCCAGTGAAAATTCGGAAATTGTCAATATATGGAAAAGCTTGTTTGTATTATTACGATTATTATGATATTCCTGGTTTTACCACAGCAACCACGCCGTACGACGTAATCCATGCAGTGAGTCTCAGTTTATTACATCGCATCAGCATATGCATTGTGTTCCTCGGCATTCCTGCCGAAAAGTCTCAGTGGTCCAAGTGCTCTACTACTGGCAAAAAAAAAAAAAAGGCGCAAAGCTTCTCCAAGTGATGAAAAACAGACGAGTAGAAGACAGAAGATATCGAAGCTCTCTTGCGGAGGGTCCCTTCCGTGCCGCCTCCCCATGCGGGGGGCAGGTAGGACACCAATGGGATGGGTCGCTTTCCACTATTCGGTGGCCCAACTCACGGAACAGAACCTAACTCTGCAGAAAAAGCACTAGGGTCAGCCTCTGGGTGGAATATGAGCATTTTTTATCTATCAGGGAAAGGGCCCACCAGAATATACCCCCGAGAGCGACATACCTGTAACACTTTGGGCTTTGATATAAAACCTAGATACTCCTACAGTACCTAATATTATTTACAATGTCAGAATAGAGACAGTTCTTCAGTGGTAAAAATTTTAATACCGTGTTAAAATTTTATTTATTTCCGGCTAAAAAAGCTCAATCCATTTACTCCACGAACCCATTGTGAGTTTATATTTTCTTCAAATTAACCCAAAATTTCAACATTAAAAAAGTTTTAATGATGTAGATGCACCAGTGCCATATTTTGCTGCTTAGGAGCGAAGAATTCTTCGAGCGTGTTGCCAAGAATATGTTTGTGCAATGGACCAAACACGTCTTAGGAAGCACGGTTGAGTAATTAACGATGCCTTGTATTGTCGAATATCAGTCAGGCGCTGATAGAAACAGCGAATATATTTTTTGCTGGTTTTATACTGCGGTGCAGCGAAGTACCTTAACTTTGCTATTTTACGATCGGTGCACAACAGAGACAGCGCTAATAAAGTCACTACGTTGTAAAAGAAAATGATAAGCGCAAAATTCGTGTCGACAGATCTGCGCACAGGTGAGAAAAAATGTTTCTTCTCCCCTAGATGGGTAACCTAGAAAAATGTGCGGTGAATATATAGGAAATTTTGTCTCAAGTACCTCCGATTTTCAGGTTCATTGGTGTTAATAAACTATTCTAATTTTCCCATCCAGGATGATCAATAATAATTTCACAATGAAAATTAAAGTTTAGCCCAGATTTGCTCCCCAGTACTCACTGACGATTGCACTTCTCAAACTAACAGCCTGTTGCTGCGCAGCCATTCTTGTGGCATTTCACGGAGATAACTTTTCGATTATCCACTTTAGGCACGGCATCTCTTCGATGCAGATACGGCGTAGGGTGAATGCAGAGCGTATTTGCAGGAAATTTCCTAAAGAATGAGACAGGTTGTACATTAGTTGCGGGTGAAGAACATATTACAGCCGGAAAATTTCTCACGTTTAGCTGCAAAGAAAACAAAAATAGTGAAACATATGGTTCTTACCTAGATCGAAGACAATATCGTCACCTGTCTCTTGTTTATCACTGATTGTAGTTTTATTTTTTCTGGTATTCTGTACAGTGTATGAAAATATGAAAAGTAAAATTCACTGAAAATTCGAGTAGAGCGAGAGCCATATACACAAGCGGAGTAATTATTTCTACCATTCGTTTATTTTTCTTAAGGGCTACGATAAAATATCCATTTAAAGCCTGGCCCACACAAAAAAGATTAGCACCTTTAGTAGTCACAGGCAAAAATATAATCTAAAAATTTAATACTCCCAGAACAACGCAACTGTGCCAGGTTCGACACTCTAGAAGAGGTCCTAAATTATATAGTATACATAAATTCAAAATCCGAAGTATTACTGGAAAGGTGACTACCGAAACAATGATACAGAATTACAAGGGCCGTCACATGGCACTGAGCCCCTCGCTATAGACAACGCAGGTTTGTGTTGCGCACTTGCTCCTCGAAAACCATTATCATAGAGTCGGTGCGTAAAACCTCGAGTGGTGCGTTAACGACAAAGCAAGGTAATGTTGCAAAGTTACCCGCCCTGAAACCAAGAGACCGTGCGAAACTGAGAGCCCAACATTAACTATAACACTCAAGTTTAAAAGTTGTTTTACGAAAACATCATCGCATGAAATCTCCAGCCCCGCACTACGTAACAACAACTGTTATACTGTGAAATTGCCTCACGAAAACTAAAGACCATCCACATTCAAAAGTCAACCAACATACAAATATCAAAGTCCTACACTAAGAACAGCAACTTCCACATTACAGAAGTTACCCGCCAAACCCTAACTCCATATGATCAGTCTCTGTCAGGCTTGCCAGGTTTTCTAACAATAAATACCCGCTGCAGCGGATGCAGCAGCGTCACTTCTTGCCAGCCCGTTTCTTGTGCGTCCGTCTTTCTGTTCCTCAACATGCATCAGGAACATATGTTATCTGCCTGTTCTTTGCAAGTGTTCTCCAGGGCTGCTTGGCAACGGCGA
>LQNS02278091.1:71458994-71473636 GCA_001587735.2 Parhyale hawaiensis | reverse complement strand
TGGACCAAAAAGGTCTTATCCGCCTTTAGAGTGGCATTTCCTCCAACTCAGGGGCTACCCAGAGCCCCGAACCCAAAGCCAGCTCATACAAACAAAGTGGCGTCCGGTGGCCGGACAATGGGGGCGGCCTGATAGCGCGCAGGCCACGCTACCGTAAGCCTACGCTACCAAATTATCAAATAAAAATGAAATGATAGCATCTATAGGGTAGTGTTGCTGCACTTGTCCCCAGTCGGAAATTGTCGCACGTACGAAACAACAACAATTATGGTCAAGTATGGGTAAAAATCAACCATAATCAACAGCATTTGTGGAGTGCTTTTTAACTTTTATGATTGGGCTTTTTCCAAAAAATTTTCACCATAATTGTGGGTGGAAAGTAATTTATAAGCATGAATGATTTTCACCCATATTTCCATACATAGGCAACCTACTTCCACCCAAAGCGCCACCAGCATCTCCCTCCCTCTTTGCAAATATTGCTTTTGAATACATATCGTATTTCCTATAAAAAATCGCACCCGCGCAGAATGCCGGTCTGGTATTGCAGATGTTGGACAATTGAGGAATTCTTTACTTTAGACGAGCCAGTCTATATTCTTTATTTATTGTCCGATTGTTATGAAACTCGCACAGTATACGTAGAATTGAATTCTAAGAACATTCTATTCCTGCAATTTTTTTATTTTCGCAATAGTTTTTGATAACCTACCCTAACCTATCCCGACCTTTCCTAACCTACCCTAACCTACCCTAATCTTACGTACACTAACCAAACATAACGAAACTGAAACTCAAGAAAAATAGAATAAAATGTTCTTCAAATTCAATTTACGTCTATTGTGCGAGTTTGATAACAATCGAACCATAAATAACGAAAATAAAATGTTTGTACTGTAAAATATACCAATAAGAACACAACACCACAACAGATAAAAGCTATACGCCGGCACTCTACAGCAATCACCGGCAAAATAAAAAGCACTTAACAGGGAATTTCAGAATTCCCAAAAAGTTAAAATAATTCCCCAAATATATTTATAAAAGAATATAAATAGAAGCTTCACGCTATAAATAAACACTTTATGCTTATCTCAATATAGGCGGAATATACGCGGTAGTATTTAATAATTAATTATTTGCGTAATTGTCATACATGAAATTGAAAAACTCCCGAAATTGTTCTAAAAATCCCTGATACCATCTGAAATTTCAAAGAACTGGGGTAAATCCCCAAATAGTTGCAGCCATACAGTATACACGATTCTTATTGGTTGACACCAACGCGTCTCAATTAAGCTTCTTATCGATCAACCAACGCGTCACGCAAGCGTCTTATTGGTTGGAGAGTGTGCTGGTCGCCGCTTGCGTCAAGCAGACTTGTTATTGGTAGAAATAAAGAAAGTTTAGTATCAACATTACTGTAAAACTATTACGAAAATCGACAAATTTGCATGAATAAAATGTTCATAAAATTCAATTCTACGTATACTTTCCAAGTTTCAAAACAATCTGACCATGAATAAAGAAAATAGACTGACTCGTCTAAAGTAAACAATTGCCGACAATTGTTTCTAATAGAACAAAGTATGTTTAATAAGCCATACGTGAGTGACAGTGGCTTGACCTGGACTCTACACAAGTAGGGTGACATGTCTAGTACCCGTCCACCATGCTAGTAGCCGTCCACTTGGCACTTAAAAACTTCCTGTGTGAAAACTAGCAGTGCAAGAAAGCAGTACATAAGCTTAAGCCGTAGGTTAAGTAATGCCGCACCATCACCGAAAATGGCGGGCGTAAAAATAAAACAACAAAAATGGTGCTGGTTTTCACATTTTTTCACCAAAAACATAAAAATAATGTGAAAACCAGCACCATTTTTGTTGTTTCATTTTTTACCCGTCATTTTCAGGGATGGTGCGGCACTACTTAGCCTACAGATTACGCCTACATACGGCTTTCTTGCACTGCTAATTTTCACACAGGAAGTTTTTAGTGCCAAGTGGACGGCTACTAGCACAGTGGACGGGTACTAGACATGTTATCCTACGCTGAATTCCACGCACCCACTGAATTGAGCTTCACGCGTTAACCCTTAATCAATCAACCAGAGACTTCCGAAACTCAATGTTGCTTCGTAAAATCGAATTTTCAGCAGTCTTGCGTGTAAGCTTGTTGCTTTTAATAGGATTCGATATAAATGCGAAGCCAACGCTTCTGTCTGAAGTAAAGACAAGTTATGCTTACTGGGCTCGATTACAGCGCGCCAATCGATAATGTCTTTTCTATGCTATGAGCTTCCTGATTCGTGCACTGATATTATTGTATATTTATTCATACACTCGAAGAGAGTCTTGAGTCAACATAATCCAATCTGCTTATCGGTTGCTTAGAAGCTTAGTCCTAGGAGTTGTAATCGCAACTTTGGATTAAGTTTCAGGTGCATATAACCACTGGAGGATGCCTCAGATCGCCAAAAGCCCTAAAGAGCAATCGGTTTGTTATTAACACCTGCTACTCTATCCAAACTGACGAATGCAATGCACAAGACTGATATTTGATTAAGTGTAGTATAAACAGACGAGATCATTTCGGTGAAGTAGATAAATCTATTGCGCCCAGGGCAGCATGAAATTAGTTAAACATCTACACGCAGAAAGAAGCAATAAAGAACTCCTAATGGACGTGAAATACGCACTGCTATCAACAGCAATGCTGAGATCATGACCATAGGGATTAAATATAGGCTAACATCGGAAAATATGCACTTTTTGATTTAAAGAGAAAATAATGCACTAACTCTACCACTCGGTGTCAACTGACAGAAAATCCAGTATTGTTACAAAGAGTAACCAATCCTAATAGATGCACCTGGATGAATCACGTTATCGATGCAGACGAGAACACAGAATTTATTTCGAGATGTACCTGAAGTACACTTCCCGAAAAACTGATCTCTCCCCGAAATCCAAACCTTAAAGAGCTCGGTAGCTCACGAGTCCTACTGCGCAGGAAGGAGTTAGTTACCTACCAACCGTAAATCCACACAACATCGTGGCACACCTGTCGGAAGGTTCTAACGAGCTGAGGCACCTGTAAACAATAACTAATTTACCTGTCACGCGAAGCAGAACTGTCGCCTGTTGTTGCTGATGAGCTTCATTCGTAATTACGAAGCTGGCAAAAGAAGAAGTGAAGCAAGTCGTGGTTGTTCCTGGTGTAACTCACTCCTCTTTGCTTGATTAAAATCACACACAACATACATATATTTATTTAATTTTAGACCATCAACACAATTTTTTCGTTTTGGGGATAAGTTATGGAATTGGATTAGTAAAACCGTACTCTATGGACTGAGTGTCAACCCAAAATAGTGAGTAAAGTAAGGGGATATGAATCCAATCGTTGGTGCGACAGAAGTGACAATGCAGCGGTTCCTGGAAACGCATGCACGTATGCTTTATTAGGACGGCCTCTTCCTTCGGCTGAGTTTGTCTTGTCCTTGTAAAGGGTACCACAGAAGACTCCCTCAAAGAAGGCCATGGCGAGGGCGGGCCTCTTTACAGGCACAGGGCAATAAAGACAAAGAAGGGCATGGAGGATATGAGCAGTGTATTAGACCAGTGCTTTTGCGAGGCAGCATGGGGAGTGCCTTGCTCTTATTGGCGGCTGTTGCGCATCTTGGATACGGGGAGGAAAGTTGCGAGAAAATGCAACATCGATGAGTTGCGTCGAGAACAACTAGACACTGGGGAAGAAAAACAAAGAATAAAAATGGAACTAAAGACAGGAAGAAAAAGAGAAAGAATTATGTATAGAGAGTAGGAATGAAAGAACAGTAGTATCTTTTTCTACTGAAATCGATCTTTGCTTTCTTATTGCTGTTACAGAATCAGTTCAAGCGACAGCTTCGTTCTAAACAGGCTACTCAAGGAAGAGAAAATACTTTCAACATGGCTCTCCTCATCAAGCAGTTGCAAAAAAAATCATTAACTGATTCAAAAATTACCTCTCTGCTACGTATTACTGAGTAGTAGTAGGGCTATTCACGGGTCAGGAGACATGCTGCACAGTATGAGTATATGCAGTAGCCTTTTGTGTCCGGTTTCGTGATGTCACCCAACCCGTCCAAAAAAATCTCAACATTTAGTATCTACACTACTTAAAACATTGACGACTGATTTATCAACCCTGTATGTTGAAGGTCCAATTCTATTCAAATACATCACAGGGTGGATTTTGCTAAAAATTAATACGGTGCAATTATGATTTATTTATCTGTCAGCTTACCAAGGGTGTCAGCAACCAGGACAGTCCATCGAATGGAGCTCAACCTCATTACATTCACTTGTTCCAACACTTCAGCGTTAGTTTTCTTACTTTGGACTGAGTTTTAGGACTTAACACCAAAATGATTTCGTCTAAAACGGCTGCTAACTCAATCTTGTGGAGTCCATTTCAAGAGTAAACGTTTAGGAGTTACCATCGGAAACTTTCTCCAGCGTAACGAAACCGACACTCATGGCTGAATTAAAGCTAGTGAGAATACCTTGTCTCGATTTAACTATTCCAGTCGGTGCCATCTCAGGAAACCGGAATATTGTATGTTTATTATTAATTAATTCATTCCTTCATTAATATTAATGATAATATTAGTTTATCAATATTAATAAATTAATTCCTTTATTAAGCTGCTCATGATTCGCTCATCAGCACTTTAATATGTAGTGTCTCATAGAGGAACAATAGGAGCACGTTCGATTGGGGGTCGACATTAATCCTTGGAGGCTTGATTTATTCGACACTTCATTCACAAGCTTTGGCTATGGAACTTTAAACCGTGCTGCAAGTGCTAGAGGCAACCGAATTGCGGTGAACCGGCTGAAAACTACAATTTAAGGAATGGAGGGAGTTTCGGAAAGTCTTAGGGACAACCAGTGTAGGGTAAATGCTTGAGAGTTAATGCAACGGGGCGAAACCAGAGCACCTGCAAGAAGTTTCGGCAAGTTAAGCCTCTAAGACTTAGTTTGGCAGCCAATCGAACGCGCCCTAAGTATCCATTACATCAACTCGCGAACAAAACGTGAGACTTCCAATCAGTTATTCCTCTCAGGTCATGGATGTTTTCCGCAATGCGCAGCCAAATACGTCTCGGGGCGTAAGTGTAGAATTAAATTTCTGTTATGTGAAATTTCCACAAGTCGAAGTTAGTCTACATATATACTTATCTATATGCAGTCTTTGTGTATCGGCCACCTGAGAGCGAAATTTACTCTGGGCTGCAGACCCGGTGCTGCATTGCTGTTAGCATCCTCCAATTTTCAGTTAACTTTGGAGTGGCGACTGGACTGGATTCCCCAAATGTCCAGGCCAGGGTGAGTCTGTAACTACTATGTAGTAAAGCATTGTCTTACGTAATAAAATAAAGCTGAAACATCATTTCATCAATCAAACGTTAATATCCAAGGCAGTTGCTATACTGCATATCACGGAATCCTGGGCCACTCTAAAAAGTGAAACAAGAAAGCGGCTTCTTGGGCAGTTAAAAATTGTGTTAAAAATTTTTATTGAGTTTTAGTGCTCTAAAGAAGAATGTAGCCAATTTCTTACGTGCCGTAGTATTTTACTCTATAGATAACTGATGATCAACGCTAGCCTTGATAATTGCGGAACTTATAAGCAACCCTTTAGATCCCTAATCAATAACCCTAGAATACTAACCTGGGGTACACCATACCCTGCTTTTACCCACTACATATGTTTAGTGCTCTAGCGTCAAACCTCACTTTCCGTAGATATTATGCTCTCAGTAAGGGCCACATTTGTGTATGATAAACAGTGGAGAGTGAGGCCGTTATTTTAAATTTAATGGCCAATTTTACGACATGCAGTAGAGTGTGTCTGAAATTATTCTCCACAACAGAGAAGAAATGCCACAGCCGCCTCGTGCTCACAACAAGCAAAGCCGCGGCGTCCGCTGCTCGGTGACGCGGAAAAAATTCTGGCACTTCTGCATTAGCGGCGTGGCCTGACGGCATCGTAGATCTATTGTGATCTTCTTCAGTTACAGCACTGTAGAACTGCAATTTTATGTTAGCTCTTACCGCGTTATAGACTTGCAATTTTGCTGCCGCTATTACAGCGTTGCAGACTTTCAACTTTGCTTTAGCTGTTTCTGCGTTGTAGACTTGTAATTTTCCTCTAGCTCTTACTGCGTTGTAGAGTGTAATTTTGCTCTTGCTACTGCGACGTTGTAGACTTTCAACTTTGGTTTAGTTCTTACTGTGTTGTAGACTTACAATTTGGCTTCAATTCTGAAACGTTGTAAACGCACACCTGCAGTTTCAGCTTGACTGTAATTTTGCAATTTAGTTCCTGAAAAATATTGTATCCGGTATCTATTAAGTTCTTTTAATATCCAATAAAAACATTTTCTGGACACTTTCTGGACACCGGAATATCGAACACATTCATTTTAAATTTTATGCAGTTACTAACACTTTTGCACTCCAGTTTTTTATAACAACTCCCTCTCAACATCTAATGGGTTCATCATTCAGTGTCAAACTAATTAAAATCTGTAATAACGTTAATTGACATCATACCATATGTGTACTACGAAAACGCATCAGCTGAAAGCGCTTTCGGCCTGCATTCAAGTCTACAGGCAGCGTGCAACAAGAATCTCTCATACCAGCTACAATTAAAGAGATCAAGTTCCTGTTTTATCCGTGAAGGATACGCATCACAATAACCGTCGCCCATGTCACCATCCGTCTCTATTCCAGAGCATTCAGTTTTTTGCCACTGACTTGACATCGTTAAGGAGAGACGAACTTTTTGCGATAATTGATCTTCAGTTGCGATCTCTAATGAAATTAGATCGCGAAATCATCATAAAAACCTTTAAGAGTTGGTCTGATAGAGAAGTTGCGTGTACATTAGGAACAGTTCAAGTCTGTGATATCGTATACGAAGTGTTTTTTTATTTATTCGATGCAAGCACACCACTTCGATACAACTTTGCGTGTTCGCAATTCTCTTTGGCCACGGGAGCACATTTTCTCTGCTTGAATATTGTTACACATACATAGTTTGTACTGTAACGTTTTCACTGTAATTCCTATAACTAGTAGATGGTCAAAAGAAACGTACGACTAAAAGTATCGACAGGAAAATACATTACTTAAACGTTTTTGCATTTGATTAGTTTAGCTTATGGCAAAATATTAATACGGCAGTGTAAACTATTGAGGACACGAGTTGTTCTTGATGATGATAATAATAGCAATCATTTATTATCTCGTTTAAAGCGGATTTACTGGCGAGGTTTCTTTATATATTGATATCAATACCATTCGATAGGGTAGTATGAATAAAAAAGAAATAGCCAGCATCGGAAGCTAATCTAAAAATACCGTCGCGTCGCTAATTTCGACCGACACCATCAGATCTGGCGAAGTAGAATTTATCAGGTACTTTTATTTTCGGCTATCGTTTCACCATAGCTCACCCCTGGACCCCAGAATTGAGTTTCCGGTAGCCTCGAGAGAATCGGTTCGTGATTGCAGTTTATGATTAACACCCAACATTCAACCCACACTAGAATATCGAACGGACCAGCATGATATTTCGGACCAGAGAAAGCTAGAAAATCAACCACATGCACCTTAATTGGGACTCATTTGTACTTCCCTCGGAGCACCCACCGTACGTGGGTAGGTACGTTACAAAGCTGCTATATATAGCCTCCATGTCGCCTCTATGTACATTAAAAACCATTAAACACTATTTACTAATTCACAACATATATTTATTTGCATTAAAATATATTCTTGCCATATATCTTTATAATTTATATTTTTTTATATCGCTGCATTTTTTCCGAGGTTTGTTGGTTATAATTAAAACCGTAATGTTGAGTAATATAACGTTACACTGGCTGACACTCGTACAGGTGAATTTGAAAATAAAAATTCTTATCTGGTGCTGAGTCCTGCAAAAGTGTTTTTTCAAGCTGACAAATGGAATCGCATTGCATTATGGTAACAGTTTCTTTGAACATAAATAACGATATCTACAAAAATTGTTCAAAAATTAGCTATAACTAGTCTCGTGCATTTTTTACTACCTAACTTTAGCTATAGACGCAAGAACTTCTTGTCTCTTTAGAAAGGAGTCGTGCAGTATGTTTACTTTCCGTATTTGTCCTCTAATTACTCAGCAACCTGAAGCTGATAATTGCGCTTACAGGCTGGGCTAGACACTCCCAAGACCTCAGGTGTCATTTGGCCGCACCTCTCCAATGTACTTTCTCAGAAGTTCACAGGGTACAAAGAACTTACAATTAACAACCTATAAAGATGCTTACTATATGAATAGAAAAATGAAGCCTAGAAAATCTTTGGTATATGGCATAAAATAACTTAGAAATCAATCCGTAAGGGACGTAATTGGAGAGGTTGAGCAAGCACTTGCACGCCTTACAACGACTGAAAATTGTCAGAATCACGATGCAAACTTTTTTAATGGAGATTTTGCAGTATCTCAAAGGCCATTTTTATAGGGTTAAAAAAATTCAAGCAACAATGATAGATACAGTTTCTTCCAACTGGTACACTTGCGTGATTAGATACAGAAGTCGTTATCTACTCGTATCATGCGTGATCTAAAGGTATTCTACCATTAAATTAACTGTTAAACTATGGCAAATATAATTATAAAGATTACAAAGCCAGTTACAACTGAGGTGAACGTAATTACAGTTTATCGATATCATCAGTGAGACGAGCAAATATGCAGATGACCTATATTCAGATAACTTTTTTATAGTATTACTAGCTTAGATGCACTGACAATGAAAAGAGCAAATGAAGATTTACTGTAGAGTAAGAAAGAGAAACTTAGCATCAACTCTACCGCGAATAGATTCTATAGACTTCGACGTTTAGATTTTAAATTCGGAATCCTAATATTGAAACTTTCCCGCACGGATGTCCGTGGAAAATGTCTTCGGTGGCTTGAAGCATTCTTGTCAAATAGAACCTAAAGTGTTATTATCAACAACAGAGTATCATCCCGACAGCCGGTACTCAGTGGAGTGCGACAAGGCAACGTCTTTGGGCCTGTTCTCTTTCTCATCATGATCGATGACATGGGGTACGGATGTAATTATTCGGTCCCTTCGTCATTTGCTGACGATACACGAATACTAGCTGTTGCGCAATCTGTGGAAGATGTGCTGTCTGTGCAGCGAGATTTGAAAAAAAGTATCTGCCAATGGTCGGTAAAAAATAATATGACCTTTAATGAAACAAAATTCGAACTGCTAAAATACGGAAAAAATCAACCACTCTTTGAATCCACGCTATATACCACCAGCGATGGACATGTAATTGCGAGAAAAATAGTTTTAAGAGACCTCGGAGTGAGAATGCAAGACGATGCTACGTTCGAAGAACTTATTATTGCTAGAGTTATCGCTGTTTGAAACAGATGGAGTGGATGGGTTTTACGAACTTTTTCGTCACGCGAAATAGATGTAATGCTCACACTATGAAAGCAATTAATCCTTCCGAGAATAGAATACTGTTCCCACTTTGGATGCCGAGTACAAGAAAAAAGCATGAACAACTTAAAGGTATCCAACGATCGTTCACGGCCAAAATTCGAGGCATACAGGAGTACGATTACCACAAACGACTTAGCTGTCTCCACTTGTGTTCAATACAGCGCAGATTCGAACGATTTAGAATCATATATGTTTGGAAAATTCTGGAACGTATCACTGTGAATGTAAATGAGCGGATTGTCGCCAGACACTCAGAAAGAACTGGAAGGAGTTGTGATGTACGCATCCCATCCCAAGCAGAGATGGTGGAAAAGCCGTGGCCATTTAATATTCTAATAGCTTCGCTGTACGGGGAGCAAGATTGTTTAACAAAATGCCTCGGCATATTCGAAACGCAACTGATATCAAAACTGTAGAGTTAAAAAATTTGCTGGATTCTCATTGAAAAAGAATGCCAGATAAACCAGCGGTCAGCGGTTACGTGCACTGCGGAGATAATTCGCTGTTGGCTCTCTCTTTGGTCGCTAACTGCGGCACCACAGAAGACACCCAGCAGAGTGACTCCACACGCGTGGGGTGACGTGAACAATGTCACCTGGACTTTTTCCGAAGACCTTCAAGGTACAAGGTACTCAAGGTAAAGCAGTCGGTTGTTAGAGTTTTCTATCCAGAAAAGCCCGAGATATATACATTCCGCATTGACCTAATAGAGGTGCACCCCAACAACGAGCTCCTACTCATAAGGTTAGGTAAAGGGCAAGGACTGGTTCTGCTAGCATTCCAATGGGCTAACAATGAAATGTAGGCAATTTTTACTGTTAGAAGAACTAGTCCTGGCCTTTACTTAACCTTATGAGCGAAAACTCATTGTTTTGTTAGCTATTTTAGGGCTAGCTGGGTATGGGCAAGCTTCCTCGTACTAGGGTGATGGGTGGCAGAATAAAAAAAAATTTGGAAGTTTATCTGTCAAGAAGTGGGCGTGCGTTCCAACGTAGACTTATTTTCCTTCAAAATGAGACCAAGCATGAGAAAATAAATGGTGTTTTTGATACTTTTTTTCGCTATTTAAAGTTATCAGGCCATTAGACTTACCAGAATTTTGGTACCTCTATCGTAATTTCAGCCATTTAACAGACCGTATTGAAAGATTGTTGGCCATCTAATAGCCCGTATCAAAATATATATATACAGAGTAAGTGCCAGAAATATCAGACTGCGTCTAATAACTAGCCTGGGACGGGACCGATCGGACCAACTTGGTGACGTAGAGACCCCGGCCTCTACTGTCGGAGGCCTTGATAGGGCACCTTACTGTTATCATTATCAAGATAAGGGTTAAGCCTCAGTCGGGTATGTGTTTCTCCCAAAGATTCTTGGAAAGGATATCAATAATACCAGTACTGATTAAAATTTGTCAGGAACAATTATTTTCTGGTTATTTGATAGATCATGCAAAATTTGGGCCCCTTAAACAATGCGCAAAAAATAATTATATAAATTAGAAGTTTGCCAAATCGAGGAATCTCCACATCATCCCACATACCAGCTCCACTCCCAGAAAATGCCCCTTCTCAGAATATGAACGTCTGTTGCAGCTCTAGCGCTATAAATTTTAATGCGAAGGAAATACCGTTGTCCAGTCCGGCAAGATGTACGCTTTAGATTGCAGCTGCAGCAGCTGACCTGACCATATTTGTTGCGCTCTGCGAGCCTGCAAGGATCACGTAAACTTCACTCGGACCAACACAAATTTGCGCTTTAACTAACCCATATGTTGATGAGCTGCCTTAAGTTGCTCAAGTCGTGCCCGGCCGAGAGCTAAACAGACAACATTTTAGTCGGTGCTGTTGCCTATATAAATGCCTGGCTGCCGCCAATGGGACTAACGCATGCAGACCAAAACTCCCGACACATGAGGAGCAAATTACCTGTGCACAAACAGACTAGGGAATCGTGGTTACAGAAGGTGAACCATGTACCTGCTTCGGTGTTTGTGGGTATTTTCTATCGAATTGGGTTGTCAGTGATGGCCCATTTGATACGCTATTTCCATACAAGTATAATATAGGAAATTGTACTTTCATTAAAAACAAATAAAATGTTTGTTATACTAGTGATTTAAATGACAGATATAACATCAACAACACCGGTACGGTTAACAATCACAACTAGAGCACTGAGAGCGTATACCGTCGCCGAGCTAGGCAATATTAACGAACAATTCAAATTGGTCGTGAAACCAGGATATCCTCTTTATTATCACCAAACTTTGGTCATATGTGGCTCTGGACAGTAATCGCAGCTTCTGAAATTTTCTTGAAGATCCGTCTGTACTAGCTATTTGTGTTAACTTCTGACAAACATCTTAACGTACGTAAGTCAAACATACAATCGAAAATACCGATCATCACAAAAATTTGGTCATTTGTGCCTTCCAATATTTTTAACAATTCCTACAAATTTCATGAAGATCTGCTCACAGCTGTTTGAGCTACGTTTCTGTTGAACATAAAATAAAAAATAAAGGCAAAAAAATAAGCGGACAAACAGATCAACTCACAAATTTGATAATTTGCTGCTATGAACATCTCCAACAGTTCATGTAAATTTCATATAGACTCGCCTATAATGTGTTTTTAGTTCTGCTGCGAAGAAAAAAGAGGCTGATGAACAAACAAACGGTTAACCAGTTCTTCACCAAAATTTAATAATCTGTTCATCTTAACATACGTAACAATCCCTATAAATTTTGTAAAGATCCGCCAATAACTCTTTGAGTCATCTTGGTGATAGACAGGCAAAGAAACAAAGCGACGAATTTGACAAAATATAACCTACTTGGCGGAGGCAATAATATTATTAATAATAATAACTATGAAATGTAAATAGTTATATTACAATTAAGTTACCATTGAAATATTCTATACCCGATTTATGCAATGATAATAACTTTCACTGACATTACATTTCAGTTGGGCGACAAATATATACAGTACAACTAAGTGGTCACTTTCTCCTGTAAACTATTCACACCCTGAGGCGCAGGCCAAGCACATTTTAATTATAACAATATCATCGTTGGAAGAAATGCATGTAAAACTGTACATCGCCTGCTAAATGTGTAGCGAACATTCAATGCTCACAAGCAACAAACTTCGCAAGTACCGTTAATAACGTTCTTATTGTCATTTTGTAAAGCTTATGCTTGCTGGAACAAACAAATACTCCAGACAATGCCGCATACAAGACCACGACATTCCTGGAACAACTTTCTTTTATTCCCACTCTTCCATCCTGCAAATTCTGCCATATTTCAGCATAAGCTGCAGTTCTCTCCTCCTCCCCAATTCCAAACCTCTCACCCTGACAGCCACAAGCTCAAAGTATGCAGCCGCATAAAAATACTTCTCAAAATGACGCCGAAGCTTTTATTCCAGAGCTTATGAATCCTTAGGCGGACACGGTGCGTTCCAGAAAAAACTTCTTCGGTTACATGGGTCCAACTGACCTCCTGATCCAGTGGTGACCTCTGACCCCAGCGGCTGGGGATCTCATCCAATCCTTCTTTGTCCTGGTGACACAGGACACACGACCCATAAGCTGCTGCAGCCACTTCCACTGTATCACAATCGAAAGGCATCGATAGCTAAAGCAGTGTAATCTCGCACTGCTCCCACGCACCATACGATGGCCGTACTGAACCATCTTCTGTTAGTGTGGTACATACATTGGAGCAGCAGCATCTTTACCCCATTAGCGTTTGAATTAACTCAGTCCCGTCCACATCGACTCTTAACAGCCTACAATCTCCCTACCTATGCTGTTCCAAAATATCCTTGTGCCGTCCACATGAGCTCTTAAGATTAAGAGTCCACATAAGCCTTTGACCGTCCCAATTCAACCATTACTTTCCTAAGTAAGCTTTCATCGTCTCCATTAAGTCTCTATAGTCTCAACTGAGCTTTTGCCATCTCAGTTAAACCTTTATCGTCTCAGCTGCATCTTTAAGTGTTCTAATAAAACATTTACCCTATACATGAAATCTGTACCTTCACAATTAACCTTTGTCTTCCCGATTAAAACTTTACCGTTCCAATTAAAACTTGTATTGTCCCAATTACGCCTTTAATGTCCCAATTAACACTCAGCAATGCACCTTAATCCTTTACTTTCCCAGCTGACCCTTTAACGTACTAATCAATCATTTACAATCCGCAGTAAACATAAACTTTCGAAAAAACAAAGCAATTTACAACTTAACCTCCACCATTTTAGAGACAGAGGTGTAAATATCAATTCTTTTAGGCATATCGCTATTTGTAGTGACATTAGTGTCCCTATTTTCGTGGTTGATGGGTTTCACATCAGCTTGGAAGACTTCGATCGACAACAGTAAATCCTTCACATTTTTCTATTACTTTACATATTTCTAATCCTTCACATTTTTTTATTACTTCACATTTTGCTAATACTTTACATTTTTATTAATGTCATGAGCCTAACTCATCCAGCTTCAGCGATATTCTGGTACTTAGATATTCATCCCTACAGTCAGCGAACACAGGAGAATATACTCTAAAGAGGTTCTTCACTGAAAAAGTGGAAGATATTATTTCAGAGAAGGCTGAAATTGACTGCTGCCTGTGGATGAATCAGAAGTATCATTGCCTCTCGACCTGCGTCTATCGAATTACACCAAATTTAATTTATCGCATCTTAAGTAATTGCCTAATGAAAATGAATTTTTTAGGAGTTTGTTTATTCTGGAAAGAGCCACTTCAGAGTGGCTCTTTCCCCAATGTGCTGGTAAAAATCATCAAAATTAGTTAATATTCTAAAAGAAAACCAAATGTATTGGCTTGTGTCAAGGTCCACTCGCTGTTATCTTGGCTGAAAATTAATTAGATACGAATAAATCTTTTCTGTATGTTGCTTATTACAGCACCGTCTTAACTCAAAATTTATTTATTTATTTATTTATTAAACATTTGTGTCTCCACAGGCGGGAGGTGTTCTTCGATTATTATATTACAGCTTACATTAAAAATTGTGTGTACAGTAATTTGTTAGA
>LQNS02278091.1:71429805-71440257 GCA_001587735.2 Parhyale hawaiensis | reverse complement strand
TGTATTGTCCCAATTACGCCTTTAATGTCCCAATTAACACTCAGCAATGCACCTTAATCCTTTACTTTCCCAGCTGACCCTTTAACGTACTAATCAATCATTTACAATCCGCAGTAAACATAAACTTTCGAAAAAACAAAGCAATTTGCAACTTAACCTCCACCATTTAAGTGATAGAGGTGTAACTAGGAATTCTTTTAGGTATATCGCTATTTGTAGTGACATTAGTGTCCCTATTTTCGTGGTTGATGGGTTTCACATCAGCTTCGAAGACTTTGATCGACAACAGTAAATCCTTCCCATTTTTCTATTACTTCACATATTTCTAATGCTTCACATTTTTTTATTACTTCACATTTTGCTAATACTTTACATTTTTATTAATGTCATGAGCCTAACTCATCCAGCTTCAGCGATATTCTGGTACTTAGATATTCAGCCCTACAGTCAGCGAACAAAAGAGAATATACTCTAAAGAGGTTCTTCACTGAAAAAGCGGAAGATATTATTTTAGAGAAGGCTGAAGTTGACAGCTGCCTGTGGATGAATCATAATTAAGTATCATTGCCTCTCTACTTCTGTCTATCGAATTACACCAAATTTAATTTAATCTCATCTTAAGCAATTGCCTAATGAAAATGATTTTTTTAAGAGTTTGTATATTCTGGAAAGAGCCACATCAGAGTAGTCATGATAAATTATTTATTAGAATCAGTTCTGAACGTTTGTTGAGCTAGTATTGATCAAGTTTCAGACAGCTGGCGTTTGAAGCTATCTGAAGCGCAATTAGTTTGCTATTAACGGCAGAAAATCTTTCCAAAGTGGCTGATGAACGTTCAAGATTGAAGCTTCGCACATGTTAAAATGATGATTAGTTTTTCCTGATTCACTCATGCAAATCAGCAAGTCCAATGTACTGGTAAAATCATCAATATCAGTTAATATGCGAAAAGAAGATCAAATGTATTGGCTTGTGTCAAGATCCACTCGCTGTTATCTGGGCTGAAAATTAATTAGATAGGAATAAATATTTTCTGTATGTTGCTTATACAGCACCGTCTTTGTCTTAACTCAAAAGCTGTGTATGCATATTTTCATTATTTTGTGAAACGTGGCAAAAACCTACCGGACATGCGACATAATACTACTTAATTTCGCGAAAAGTCTCCCAATACTGAGCATCGAAACACTCAGGTTCGTTCGTATTTTCTTGAAGCACGTACCATTTCCTCAACGATACCTGCTAAAGACACATTATTCATAGGCCTCCGTAGCTTCAGGGCTATGTTCGAATTTTCCGCTGACTCTATACAAATGACTTATATTTCTCCCAATCAGGAAGTCGTGAATCAGAAGAACTGGGAACTTTATCGATAACAAATTCCTGTTACAAATAACGCTCATTGGCCAGCGACTGTTCGCCTCTGAACTGAAGCCATGAGCTGGAAGGCGAGCTGCTTCAGCCGCTTCTAGAATGTATCGTAGTCGTCGAGCTGAAAATAATTTTTACGAAAAAAACTGAACGATGATTCTGAGTTTCTTACTTAGCAAAATGCAAATTTTTACAGTGTGATGATGTGGAATTTTTAATTGCAACTTTGTTACCCTGTTGAAAAAAATATAGACCGATGGAATAACTTCATTCTAACTGTATAGGTAAGGTAGTTTTTGCTGCGTGACAGCAGAGAAGCTGAGGTTTAAATTTGAAAATAAACGTACAGTATGTCAAAAGAAAAGAACTACGGACGGGAGGAATAAATACATTGCAAAAATAGGCTACAACCTTGAAACTATGGGAAATTTTAGCTCTCCATTGCACGTATTCCTTTACTGCGCTTTGAGCGAGATGATCTACTGTGATATGCTTTCAATTATTCAGAACTGCAATTTGAGCTTCAGATTCGCTACCATGAATCGAGTTTCAGGCAAACTAATTAGGCTACAAGTGTCATTGGCTTACGATTTACAGGTGAAACTCCGTCCTGAGTGGCTAACTGAACTTATATTGGAGTGCCGGACAAGTTTATCTAGATTAGATCAGATAGCTGGTATTAGATGTACCAACAGGCCCTTTCTCAGAGAGCGGCCAGGACTTACGTTCCGGCCCTGTGTGACAGGAAAAACACGGCGAAAGAGATGATCTTGCAATCACGATTTATTGCTGCGGAGCTTCGAGACGCTAACTGAGTTGGGTCGGGAAAGATACTGGATTAAGGTGGCCTCCGAAGCGTTGGCCTCAATAGTTTGTGGCTCTTGGAAGAGGCGTTCGTAGTTGTGGACTGTGTCACCACATTTGCAATAGTTTATCGAACACACCTAAGTATACTGTGTGAGAGAAAATGAACTATTTGTAGCCGGATTTCATCGTTTTAGGCCGGAACTATTGTTGCTAAATTCATTTCGACTTTACGTAACTCTTGCACATCTATAGTTGGGGTTCAGCTGAACAGATATACGGCTACCAACTAACAAGCTGAGTCTTGCCATATAGTGGGACTGCTATCGGCTCACGAATTTCATAAAGTACAACTATATATAAACAAGAAACAGTCAATGGTTTAGCACGATATGGACAAATGATATACTGATAGATGGAGTAAGAGTACTGGGCTGTGTGGCCCCTGCAATGGGCCGATGACGGCCGAGGCTAACAAGGTCCGACTCTCTAAACAAACGAGATTGACTTCATAAATAAAGAATCGAGGTCGGATCGCCGACAACATCTGCTGAGGGTTAAAAATAATCATTTCTCAGCATGCATACCTCGCCGGCCACCCAGTTGCTAGACTAGGAGCGGAGATGACGTCATATTTTTAGAGCCAACGTTCAATCAACAGGAGGTTCTTGTGAATGAAATGCCCAGAACAAATGCAGTGCTCTTTATATCCCAGTCTAAAAATTATAGACAATTATCTGATGGCTGTTAGGGGTGGCCTCTGATGATATCCGTTAATCGCTTAAAAATTTTTCTATTGGGGATTGGGATGTGACTGCATGTAAGCAATTCTTCACAAACAACATGAAAAATATAAATTCCTTGCATATGTCAGGGAAATGTAATCAGAACTGTGCAATAAATGCCAAACTCATAATTATTTACGTGTTTCGTGCACCCTCTCAAGCAACAAAAGTAAGTTTAAATTGCCGCTCCGTAAATTTTCTTCGAATGTTACTTGCAAGAACTGAGCTTCAAGGACCATGACGAAATCTGGAATCCGAAACAATTTTTTTTTTTTTTTTTGTGACTGAACCTCTGAACTCTTTTGTACCTTACGGTGGCCGGGCCCGCCAAGGTGGGACTCCTCATCTAATCTAAGTAAGTTTTGTATCTTAACTATAGGAACGCCTGACTCAGGGAAGCATTTATTTCGAAAGGTTCTTTTTCATCAGACTTGAAATATTCTTTGCGCCCATAATAAAATATTGGCAACCAAGAAGTGTACGTGTAAAATGAAAGTGAGTTATTGCAACATTTCTGTTTACATTTTCGAACAGCCTAGTAACCTAAAGTGCCATTATGTTCTAACTAGAGCAGATGTCCCCAACCGGAGATGCGAAATGACCTTAGCCTATTAGTAACTTTAATAAATATGATACACAAATGTATAGTTTATATTCCTATATATAATATATTGATAAGAGTAATTCATTTTGTAAGAGGTTTGAGAAGCAAAGATATTGAAAGTTTTACTGGAGCGGCAGGAAAGGAAGTGGTTGTGGACCAATGTCTTCGGAGAGAAACTTTTGATGACTAGTTTTTGATAAAATGCCAATTCTCACCGGTGCTAGTCCAGGCTACCATTTCCACAACTATGGCTTGATTCTCTTCCTTCAAATTCCAATTTCTTTCTTTTCCCACATTCTCGGTAAAAGCAAAGTTTGATTTATCTTTCATTTTCCGAACTTCATAGTATAAATTTCATTCTTTATTCGCTTATGAGTTACCAATTTTGTAAGGGGTGTGAGAACATATTGAAAGTCTTCCAAGGGTGCCAGACAAAATATAAGTTTGGGAACCACTGAATAAGAGACTTTCGCCTTCATGAAATTAAGGCAAAAAAAAAAAAATTCTTCCACAGAACCCCCGTTTTCTTTACTCTGACACCTGATCTGTCTTTGACATACAACTGCCTCTTTTCTTTCTGTGACCGTCTGCTTAATTTCTGCTCCGCATCCTAAGCTCCTTGCAAATGAAGTTCTAATGAAATTAAAGTTTTACTGTGGAGAGAAAGTTAAATGTAGAGTCCATGCTGCTTCTAAAAAGTATATCTGAGTCCTTGATAATTAGATTATAAATTTGATAAAATGAGAAAGCTGGTACGCTATCACTTCAGTGGTTTTAATTCCTCCCATTTTCCACCCATAAATACATGTGCTAGTAACTAGCGTCTTTATATAAACTAACGACAGAAAATAATTACTGAACCAGCGACGAAGACTGGATTCCATTGAAACAATTATTTTCCCAGCATCCCATATCACTGTGAAAACGCCCTCAACATGCTATTAATGTACACACAAAACTGCGAGGGTAGCTAAATACAGACTGCATAGTACGCGTACCTGCCACTCTGCAATTATAATGTGAGCCTTCAGATTAAATATGCTCCCTCTCTGACTAACACTTTATGCCGTAATTTTAGCAGCTTATATATTAGAACATTCATACTCGGCCAGTATGCAACAGAAATCTCTCTCATGTACGAGTGCTGTGCTCGTTAGCACTTGAATAAGGACCGAGGTTGTATGCTACCGTCCAGGAGCTTTTTTGCTCTCGTTGGCTGGAAGGTCTCGAAGTTTTGATATCTGATGCCGGCAGCTGATAAAAAAAATAACTAACAAGATTCATGGTAGGTCCACTCGGCTCAAAACACGCTATGCGCCCGCCTCCATTAGAATAAAGGATGACCAACTTTTCTAAGAGATTAAAAGAGTTTTGTGTTTTGCGCTTCCCTAAGTTGCCTACTGCGAAGTTCTGTGCTGGTAAAAGTAAAAAACCACAGAGCCGCTCCTATAGGTGCAGAGATTCTGGGTGATACAAACATAATTCTGCGCCGTCGCTATACGGGGGCATCTTAAGGAGGAGAAAATGAGATTTACTTGTGGCGATTTAGCTACCGACACCCCCCGAAAATGTAGGAATTACTATATTACTCACCACAAATACTGACATCCCTAAATAATATATGTGCATGGTGCAGACGAGGAAATCTGCCCTCACTGGCAGTGAATTGATTGTAGTCTACACAAACACGCAACTCCTTCCAATGTTAATGTAGACACTCGAAGAAAATATCTCTGTATAGTAGTGGACAATTAGTATAGAAGTCTACACGAATACAGAAATCTCAAGTCCAAAACGTACGTTTGCTCATCAGATATGAGGACAATTTTTCTCCTCTGCATGGTGGCGCATTGATGGCAGTCTGCTCAGATATGGAGCCCCCTCTCCCTCAGCGCAAAATAATGTAAACATATGCCCTCAGGAAAGGAAAATTTTTTCATTAGTTGCACGATGAGTTAGTCGGCTAGTCATGCAGGACGAGCTGAAACCATTACCATTACCTTCCGTTGACGAAACCAATATTTTAGTTCCGTCAAAGTATGAATTTTTTATACATCATGTTTCACTAAATTCCAAACCTGGTAATTAATCTTTCCGTAATAATTGCGATATTAGGTGAAGAAACCCTCCCGTTCTGCGTTGGAACAAAAAAAAAATCATCAAGTGATACTCTCTCAGAATCCGGAGAATCTTGGTCGATATCCCATACCTCTTCGCCTGCTTCATTGCAAATGAATTGATTCACGCTGCCGTTCAACTTATGAATACTTGCCAATATCCTGAAGGTAATAATTTATTTTTATAATCTAGTTCGCGTGAATCCAAGTTAAGTAAGCGAAAGAAGATGCACCGTCTCAGCACTCAAGCAGAAATTCACCCACTCAATGGCCAGCAATTAAATTCAATCAATATAAAAGCTGAAGGGAATAAACCGCAGCAAGGCTGTTCTCTTGGAAGTGCGCCCTCTATGCAGAGCGCCTCATCACAGTTCCAAGTCCCCCCATTCTAGGGAAACAGCCAACGGGTAAGAGCCGACAAGCTGGTTTCCTAAGCAAGTTTTGTCGTTGGAAGCGACTGGCGCGGTAGCGACCCCAGTTACCCTCGTCCCAAAACTGCCACTCAAGACACGCAACTCGCGCGCATCCTATTTCGCGGCCTCTATTTTTACTGCCCACTGTACAATGTGGCCGAAATGGCTGTGCAGAGTGGGAAATAAATGCTGCCAGCCAGGGCTGACATTGAGCAGGGGAGTGTCCCTAGTTGAGGATTAGCTTTAAAAAATGTGGTCCGTGTCTGCTGATAATCAGGGGGCTAACCTTAGTTCAGTGTTAGTTATAGTAGTAAAAATGTTACTTATGTCTGTCGCTGGACAGGGAAATGACCATAGTTTATTAATCGCTGTAAAGGATATGGTCCCTGTTTGCAAATAAACAAGGGAATTGCCTTTGTTCAGCATTTTTAGAAAAATGCTACCAGCTAAATCTGCTATTGAACAGGAGAGTGCTTTTGGTTTACTTTTGGCACTTCAAGTACAAAGCGCGTTGTGTAAAACGTCATTCACTCTTTCCTTACTGAATCTCTGTGGGTGTGAGAAGGGTTTTTACTGCTTTCTCACAACAAAAACTTGTTGCTGGTCAATTTATTGTCCACACAAAAAACCACAAAAAAAAGCGTTAAGCCACGCTTGAATTCGCTACTTGAGAGAGATGTCGTTGGAGTTTTCCCAGGATTAAACACCATGCTTGTTACTAGAATTGAAAATACGAAACGGTATCTGGAGACATACCGGTACTTGAGATATGATTAGTTATGAAGATTTCCTGCTCTATGACGCACCAGGTATTTATGATCCTCAGCGCATGACATGGAAGCGCTCCAGGAAGGAGGCCTCAGCTGGCGCTTCATATTGCAGAAAATTCGCACCGAGAAAATTCCCTAAGTTGTGAGTCAAATTTCACTGCCTTGATTTGTCGATGGGAAATTCAGCCAAGTTTGCCGCTCGCAATCCTAGTTTTGTTCTTGGCAGTGTAAGATATCCCGTCTCAGATGCCTGGCGTAATGAGCCACTCTTTATTTATGGTTTTTATGCGTTTTATTCAAAACTATTAAATCCTAGACGAAAACTTCGATCATCCTGAGAAATTTGATGAATAAATTAGAGGCGCTTCTCGAATAGCAGCGCATACAAGTCGGCCAAAGTTTCCTATTGTGTAAAATTTCTTGTGAGATCTGAAGCGAAACCCAAGATCCTCTCCTTTACAATCTGAGCCATTTAGGAGAACCTAACTTTGCGCGTGTGCCAAAAGCCAGTTTCTTCAGCAATGGGAATGAATATCGTGTTCCTCAACGACTCATTGTTGTAAGACGAGCCTGCAGTTTTCTGGCTATCATCGAAACTGCTCAGTAGAAATTACAGCCTAAAATTATACTTCATTGGAGATTTTCCCATAATTCGCTACACGTAAGCTGACTCGCGAAATTGTTGCCTCACTATCAAACAGAATTATTTCTTTTCACGCACAGATCTCGGTTATGGCAAAAGAAAAGAAGAAAAGTTGCACAACGCTTTTTTTAAGCTAAGGCCGCAGTCACGGGCTTCGTGGCCACTATCGGAATGGACCCCATCGCCCACACCGGCATAGAACTTTTTAGTTTCCACAATACTGGTTCCAAGAGTGGAGCAAAAAGTTGGCTACAGCGAAAAGTAGGAGTACATTGGCTTTGTCTGCTATCATATTTCCATCCAAGGGAACACTTTTACTTTTCTGATGTTATAGCCAAGTGTAAAATAGTGTTTCTATCTTATGAATAGGGGGATGAATCGAAAGGCAGACATTTTTTTTAATTTTTGTGGAATCGCACAGGGTGAAAGCTTTCATTTTGTCTTCTTCAGTGGCGTGCATAACGCCACCTGGACGTCATCCGAAGTATAATAAAGGTATGGTATGTAACAACGTATTGCTTCTTGAAGTAAGTTGTTATCTTATAACAATTTCCACCACATTTATTTTTCGTAGTTGAATTGGTTTAGGACCATTAGTTTAATTTTAATATTTTTTTCTCTCTCTTTTTGTGATGTAAATATACTTTCAGTTCTCCTACAATATTATTGGTCACTTTGGTAATGAGTGCCATTGCAATGAAACACAAATACTACAGGCTGAGCTAACAACGACTCTATATGACGGTTACCGGCGAGTAACTGCTAAAGGTGAGGGTTAACACGTGGTAATATTTTCTGCAAAACAAATGAAGCCCGAGCTGCGGCCGGGGCTGCAAAACGCAGGAGAAAACAATTGCGTAACGTAGTGAGTGCGTAAAGTAATTTAGGGGAAAGTAAGAACTTCTAATGCGTGTAATTTACCCATAGCATGCATTCTCATCTAAAAGCGGATTCCCAAGACAGCCTTTCGACGCTGTCAAATCCCATCACACGTCTGAACTTCTCGTGCTTTCTTGCAAACAGGAGTAAAGTATACAGCTTTTATGATCTAATTTTCTTTAAAAACGTTAATGAGATATCATCGAAAACTTTATTGATGACAGTTACTAAGTCTTTTAATAAACACAACGGCGTTTGCAAGGACATATTAAAATGTTCCATCAAGTGGTACCACGTAAGGGAGGGAGCAAAAGACACTTGTGTGAACCGGACTTAATACGTTGCGTGACACGAGTATCTGATTTCTCGATCTGGCTGTTGGCGATGCGAAGGAACCGAACAAGTGAAATAATATTATTGTATTAGTTATCTCAGAGTTTGACGTTTCGAATATCGAAACAAGTTGTGTCCCTTCGCGACGAGACTTAAACTTTCTCGGTACAGATTGAAGACAAGCTTATTTCACTGGAGGGGGAAGTACGTCGATCTGGTTCGTAAATTCTTCTTGACTCCATTCTAAATTGGTCCAGGTGAGAAAACTGCAAAAAAAAAATCTTTTTATAGGCCCGGCAGGTCAAGGAAATAAACGTTCCTGACCATGTGGAGCAGAAGATACAAGTAGGTAATTCAAGATTGGCCGGTCATGCGCACAAGAATTGGCTCACAGCGCGTAATTCGAGCGGGAACAACTTGTCTCCGGGCCAAGCCGTTAAGTTTATGTACTTTTGGAATGGTGTTCCCTGAACAATCCAAACGGTAATAAAGGTAACTTGGAATAGCGGCGTTCCTCTTGCTCACAGTCTGTGGCTGTGACAAAGGCTTGGCTTTCGTAGAAGTGGGAATAGCTCTAACCTGTTGTACAGAGACGATGCCAATGCGTACTTTTTAGATGACTAGGAAATAACGGAAATACTATGTTACAAATCATTTACAATTCATATGCAGGCTGATAATTGTATTTCTTGATAGATTTTGCTTCAAAATTCACCCAATTTCCACCCATAATTCGATCATATCGACTGCATATCGAATTGTATGCACAAAATCCCGTTGTCTGTGTGAGAGTGTAAGCATTAAGACTACATAGACAACTTCGATCCTTTAATTTGGTTTACCGCATTTGGAAATGAATACAACTCAATAGAACTAAGATGTCATTATTTAGCAAAGGTTTTTTTAATGGTCATGTCACACGCTAGTCAAAAGAACGAGTATCGTCATCTTTTCGTCCGAATGCGTTGATGTGCTCTTTTAAATAGCACACACTTGCAAAGAATTTTGAGTTATAAATCCCCCAGATAAATGTAAGAAAGTTAAATAACGGCACTTACGGAGAAAACTGAACTGAGGTTACCATATTTACACCATTTTTCGGCAATCTCATTGCTGTGTTTACATGAGTTCAACATAACTCTCGGACGAAAAGATGATGATGATGATGATACTCGTTCTTTTGACTAGCGTGTGTCATCGCCAGAAGAATAGACAAAATGAGGCGTATTGGCATGTCCACGCTATCTAGGAGCATTTTATTCCTAAATATCTCTCTGTATAGTATGGACAAAAAGAGATGGATGCGCTGAATATTTTTCGTTTTTGAAAATGAGCTACCCAAAATTTTCGTTCATGTACCGCTTTTTTAGTATTTTAGTTGTATATATGCTGTCGCGTTTCGGTCTCTCCTCAGAGTACCACCACATTTTCTGGTCTCCGCCTCGGCTCCCATCCAAAACTGTTTGCCTTGAATATGGCCAAGAGAATTAGGAGCTTAAGACTCAAGAGCTGCAGGAAGACTGTCGTAGTTCCTTAGAATAAATGGTACGAATTCCGTCCAACTTCATCTGGCTGTAGTATACGGAGCCTCAGCATCGATTAGATAAATGACTATTGCCAAACTTTGGGCATAGGCAAATTTGTGGGACAGGAATTTCCGTAAAACGGAGAAGAACATGAGCGTCTACAATTTGTAGCTCGATAACAATGCTTTAAACTGGCTGCAAGATGT
>LQNS02278091.1:71411600-71428563 GCA_001587735.2 Parhyale hawaiensis | reverse complement strand
TCCATTAAAAATGCTTCAAACCTAAACCTGCCATCTACGGCTGGTCTACAGAGCCCGGGGGCTGGCGAGCACCCAGGCCATTAAGCTTTTTTCAGTGCTTTTCAATAGGAGTTTTACGACAGCCTGTGCCTTAAACTGCTCTCTACTAAGGGCAATGGTATCTCTAGCAAGGAAAAGCTTGGATCGTACAGCGTCACACGGACGAGACTGCGCCATAAGTTAGGGATCCCTCGTCGGGCTCCCGCACCTGCCGCCGTGTGCCGGCCGCGCCTCAGTTTAGGGAGCGTCACACAAATTACACGGCAACTAGCGCACCTTCCTGCACTTCCTCGGACCAAAACAACCTTATTTAACCTGTTGCTCGAGTGGAGTACATGAGCGTGGGCAGGTGTGCCGATTATTGCCTTGGTACTCACAGGAAAATTGGTCCCGGTTAGTAGAGGTATGTGACCCATACCTGAGAGTTTGTGCTGGGCTAAGTTAGTAAGAATGGGTAAGGATAGGTTCGATTCAGATAAATAGGTAGCTAGTCTAATTGGAAAACATATATTGTGCCTGAAATTCACGAGGCCACATACTATGTATGTCAGCACTAATTTCTTCTAGAGAAGCAACAACGTGTTAATCCTAACAGAATATATATTCTTTTAGAGGTTCTAATATGGAGGGCTAATATGGCTAGAACAGTAACTACCTAGAATAATCTAAGGCGTCACAGCACTAGGCATATTAACTATCTATTTTCTAAACCGCATGCCATAATCAGTGCAATAGACTGCACTAGGGATATTAGCTATCTATTTTCTAAACCGCATACTGCAATCAGTGCAATATACAAGAAGTTTACCCAACATGCACGAAATAATTACACGTGAAAGTTCCATAGAAATTTTAAAAGTCAATTTCTATTATTTGAACAACAAAAATACCTTTTTGAAACCTCATACCTTTAGTAAATGGTAAAAATTTCCAATAAAGTAAAATATATTACTTTGAAGTTAACAGTCTGTGATGAGCTTCCTAATTTATGATCACAATAACCTATCACAATATTTTGAAGGTTCAATTTCACTAAGATTGCGCACGTGAATCTTTGAATCTTAATTTATATTACCAACGGAAATGTTGACTTACCGAGCAAATCGAAAGATCTCGAGCGCCTTGAAGTTATCCAAAGATCGTTCACTGCTGAAATTCAAAGCATGCAAGAATTAAACTGTCACGACATGCTTACCCGCCTTCAAATGTACTTAATTCAACGGAGATTCGAGCGTTTCACAATCGTTACAATGTTTGGAAAATTCTAGAAGCAATTACTATAATGTCAATGGGTGAACTTTTGCAAGACACTCGCACCGTATTGGTGTCACTTATAGTTGTGAAGGGCAAATTCTGATCAGCAATGGGGCTGATACAATAACCACGAATTATCCTCATAACTTCACTGTTCTTTATTACTTCTTGAAATACGGCGTCCCAACAATGTAGGCCGGGGGCGCCCTTTTCAGCAGATGCATCAGCTTTCACACTTCACTAATCACTTCAGTGGAGGCAAGATAGGAGATGAGTCTCTCTGCCGGGCTTCACTGTTCAGCAAAATGCCACATCGCATCCGAAGCGCCCCCGGTATTGAAACTGCCAAGTTTAAAAACTTATTGGACGCATACTTAATGAAAGTGCCAGACGAACCAGCTGTAGCGGCTACGTGCACTGTGGGGGGTAACTCGCTGCAAGCCCTTCCGCTGGTCACGGACTGCAGCGTCACTTCTGCACAGGAAGGGCGGTGTGTGTAACGCCACCTGGACATTGTCCTGAGACCCGTCAATTTAAGGTATTCCAGGTTAGGTATTTTAGAAATTACTGCAGATGACTCTTAATACATCTCAGGGAATGTAAAATAGCAACAAATTGGAGACGTTAGATAGCTAGGAATATTTTGTGTGAAATCCATATCTTTCTATAATATAATATATATGTATAAATATATATATATATTGTTTTACATACATACGAATTTACTTACTATTAATCACAAGACCCCGAACACAATAGAAACTAATCAACTGCATGGCTTGTGTTGGGTTTTAAGTTTGTAAAGAATTTCGTGTCCAAATTAGTACATTACCTTTCCTTCTAAATATATGATGAGCCTTATTCAACGATTCCTAGCGCCCAATGAGTACACATAACTTATCCCCCAAATGTTAATAAAAAACATGACCTTAAACGCTGGCAGTGATACGCCCCTTAGCGTAAAGTTTCTTCCTTCCTTCCTTACGTCGCTTCCCACCGCGAAAACAAACTTCGTAAATTTACCTGTTGCTGAGGCAGAAAGACGGGGCCCACAGCCCAAGTGCTGCTTATTGCCAAAGGATTAAATTTTTCCTCTAACGACGACACTAACGAGAGCGCGGCATTGCCATCCGTCTCGGGGGACAGGCCTAGCTGGTTCGGGCTGAAACGCCTATGAGAAGCAGGTGCGAGTACTGTTAGTACATGAGTACGTGCCTGATAATATATGTGAATGGAACAGGATTTGATTAAATTCCGAATGTCTAGCGTCTGAAAAGGGGCTGATCTAAAGCCCGGTGCCCACGTAACAACTTTCGTTGCCGCTAGCAGCCTAGAGCCAACTCAATTAATCCGACTGCGTAGTCGTGGCTGTGATTTCAACACGAAGTCTTTGAACATTGTGCACTAACTCTTAAAATATCAACCTCTGTGGACTGAAACTGCTCGTAATTAGGAGGGATATGGGAAAGGTCAACAAGGCCACTAGCTATAGTGTACAAATTGCAGTAACAACTGAAATATTCGAAAATTTTCTACATAGTTAAATTTTGCGCAAGCCGAAGCCGTGCCGCGACCACGTAAACGGATTAGTTGAATTGCCTCTGGGCTACTAGCAGCAACGAAAGTTATTATGTACTTGGGTGCCGGGCTTTATAGCTGTGGCCGGACAGTCAGAAAATACCGATCAAAATGAGGACATGAAACAAACCCTCATTGTATTAGTTTTTTTTTTTTTTTGCGTGGTTGTACACTGAAAAATATCTTTCCATTCTTCTTCATTGAAATGCTGCAGGACACAATATGCACATTTCGAGCTCACAGCAAATAAAGCTTTGCCATGAGAAGGAAGTGAAATTGAGGACCCATGCACCCTTGAGAGACATATCGGATGTTTTCAATTCTCATATTTCAAATTGTTAACGTAGCGCCATTCGCCGTTTAACAATCGAATTTTTCCTGTATTATATTGATAGGTGAAAGGAACACCAGGCTAGCACACAGCTAGCCAACAAACTGTGGGTTACGATACAGTGGAATACTTCCTCATTACCCAATTTATAGACCTGTCCTAGTAATTTTTTATTAATGAATACATTCCGTGTATCACCATGAAAACAGACTTCTTCTTTGAGATCTATATCTTCATTAGAAGGTATCGTATCGAAGTTCCGTCTATCAGTCTTTGGCACTACGTGGCAGTGCGGAGGTGGGGGGGGGTCATCAAGTACACTGTTGACTATAATACATCTAATCGTGAATACTACCATGAATTTCTGAAGAGGCTGTATAAGCGTTAAGTGCGACAGATTCTAACTTTTTGCAGTTTGATGAGCAAAACAAGTTTTCAATTGATATTCATAAATTTAAAATTGTATATTACAATTCAAATGTAGTGTACCACTATCAGTAAAATAATATGACGTCGACGTCCATTGGAATAGAGACAAATTTTATACCTTGATTTAATAGAAAATATTACGTCATTTTTCGAGGACGTAACAACTAATAAATACAAATTTCATACCGTCACGGTAAGGACAATACTAAGTTAGAGTCAGTCGATATTATATCATTTCACAATGTTGAAAATTCTCTTGGGACACCAACGGCAACCGAAAATCTCCGCAAATGCGACGTAGGCAGCCCTCACCTAAACTGTGTAAGCTGCGCCGTCACATAGCAAATGACGTCCGTATGAGTTTACACTAGCAGCCAAATAGGCTTTCAGAGAGAGATAACGACTGTGAGAGCCCCTCGTCAAAAGTTCATCAAGTAACGCATGATTTTGCTGTTGGGACTGTGTCACCCAGCCGAACGGTTCTTACTGCCTGGCGCCGCATGTTTTGGTAAGCAGAATGTGTGAAAACTAATCCTTGTTTTGACGTTTTCATATGCTTTGAATGTCGCTTTCTTCCTGTGTGACAGCTTTTGATAGGCCATTATGCATGGTACCAGTGATTTTCTTCCTGCTCGATAGTATTCTGTTTTGCACCAATTAAGTAATGCACTAACCTGTACATACGAGTGACCTAGAAAAAAAGGTTCCATCCTTTCTTCGGTTAAGAAAAGTTTATTCCCTTATAAGGCTAGATATATATATATATATATATATACACGAAATACCATTGTTCACGATAATATTATAAGGTAGTCACACATTAGCTAGCCCATCGTCTCACTTTTGGGAGAATAAATAGGAATGTAAGACTGCAGAAGAAACTTGTAGGTGAATGATTCAATGTTGATCTTGGTCCGATGAATAATACAGTATATCATAATGAAAAGAGCAGTCGAGTTTACTCCTTTGCGTCATCTCGCATTAAAGGGGTGCCGCACGAAAGTCAGCACAACGAGCTAACGACTTTCAACCACTAAATCTAAGTCTAATAACCTCCAATCTCATTCTACTGGACTTTTGGGATTTTTGAGGAAGACGTTAATGTTGGCCTACGAAACAACGGCCAGAAACTCAGACATAATGCTCGAAAAACTACTCTAAGCCAGTAGTTCTTCCTGCATTTTATCGTGGAAATCTAGAATAGACTGCCACCTAAGTTGCCGCTACAGTGACAGTCAATGCGTTTAAAAATCATCTTGACAAACATTAGGAGCAATATCTTCCACTGCTACGAACTCTTGCACCAGGAGTCATAAATTCATCTATCTACCTACATTATACTAAAATTCTGTGAACCTTGTTTATTTACTTGCTTACTCGTGTCTTGCTTGCACACAGTTTCTTCGCTTTCAGCTAGAAAGAAATTTGAGGTATGAATAATTAATGAGATTTTATCTGTGATACGAAAGTTAAACCTGAGCTCAGTCGCAAGAACTGGCCCGTTAAATTCAAAAGTACTACGCCATATACCGACATGTCAGCTGTTGACTTAACTGTAAGTCTCGTAGTCGTGATGGTTGAGTTTTTTTTTTTTTTAGATATTTTATCGCAGTCAAGCTAAGCCAATTCCATTCCACCTGACTTGCCCGAAGCTGCAGGAAGGAATTTTGACTTCATCTCTTTGAATCATGTTGCATGTGTTAAAAACAACCCGATTATGTTGAGCCGACGAAAATCTCTATTTTACGAAGTAAAATTTAGTTCTTGGAAGTCTCATAGGTAATCGGTTGAGAGTCAACGCCTGAAACTTGAAATAACGGGTCAAAGCCAGGGCACCTATCAGACGTTTAGGACAAGTTTGGCCTCGAAGACTTACCTTATTTTGCTGCTCAGTTGAACCTGCACTTGTCAATTGTCAACGGATTGGGTAGCAGTTTTGGCATTATTTTCCTTGTTATACTACCTCGGCCAAGGAGGTTATGTTTTCGTCGGCTTTGTCTGTCACCAAGATATCTAAAAAAGTTTTAGACGGATTTGGATGAAATTTACAGGGATTGTTAGGTATTGTAAAAAACACAGATGATTAACTTTTGGTGAAGATCCATCCATCCGTTTGTTTGTTTGTTTGTCTGCCTATTTTTTTCAATGCCGTAACTCAAAAAGTTATGGACAGATTTTCATGAAATTTACATGATATGTTAGGTATATCACGAAATATAAATGACAAAAAATTTGTAATGATCCGTTGATCCGTTCGTTTGTTTGTTTCTGTTTTTATGCTTGTTAGCAGAATAACTAAAAAAATGACTAATAGATCTTTAGGAAGCTTATAGGAGTTGTTAGTAATGTGAGAATACATACATAAATGATTTATTTTTGGTGTAGATCGGTTGGTTCGTTTGTATGTTTGACTTATGTTTGCCATAATGATTGTCAGCAGCATTACTCAATAAGTTATGAACGGATCACAATAAAAAAAATTACTGAATCAGTTAACCCTGTTGAAGGGCACAAATGACTAGATTTTGGTGTTGATGCAAAGAAAATCATGGTCTCAGAACCAATTTTATTTTTTCGTAACCGTTGCCTTGCTTAGCTGAGGTATGCGCTCTCATAGTACTCTAGTTTAAAGAATAGTATTATAGGCGTAACCATGCATGGTCACTTGCCCGGCAAAGAGGTAAGAAAGTAGAGGATAAAATTATTTGAAACTGCACTTTGAGGGTATGAAAAGATATTGTGGAGAACAAGTCCCGCTAATAACATTCACTTATCAGCATATTTTACGCAAATAGGACGCTTACCTCTATTTTATTTAATATACTCTACAATTGTTACCTCACAGTTTGCTCTCTTTTTTTACCGAAGCACGTCCCTTCAGAACGTCAAATATCTTGCATTGTTATCTGGGCAAGTTTTTTGTCATCATCTCCAACCTGTCAAATTTTTCGCAGGTCATTATGGTCGGTAAAAAAAAGGGATCCGGCATCCCGCGGTCTACTAAGTAAGCGGCAAAACTCAAAGTGTGCGTTAGGTTAAATTAGATTAGTTTAGACTAGATTCGGTGCAGTTAGTATATAAGTGCCTCACTTACTGTATGGGCACACATATTATAACTACATGATAGGTAGAACATTCTACATCGGTACCAAAAAAACCACCGGTCCCTGCTGTCTACTTACCGTCCACGTGAGTTCGGTCCCTGTCATTTCCTCTCCAAAACCCGTCTGCTCGGAGCTGCTTAAACGGTGCTTAGCAGCCCAATGTTGCTCATTTAATTAACAACGGCAGACCTGGGCTTAAACAAGGGGCACTTTGCTCATAACTCGCGACTACACTGAACAGCAACGCCGAGGTGTCGCACCTAAACTTCCAGATGTTTCTAATTAAAGATACCCATCTAACTTAGGCTCTTTTAAAATCGCTTGTACAAAAGCAGAGACAGTACACTCTAGCCTACAGTGATGTGTCTAAACGTGATTGTTCTGCAATGGCAAAGTAGTAAACTTACATATTTGTTGCCTAAAGTGATACAAATTTGAATACTGTGAGCTCAGCTAACTTAGGATGTTTTAACTAGCATGAACAAAAGCACGGGCGATGCATTCTATTGTTCATAATAATGTGTCTGCTTGGTACTGTTTCGTGAAGATGAAGTGGATAACCTACGCCTTATGTGCAACCCTACAATCCTATCTCAAATATTCTGCACTTGCCTAACTTTAAAAACTCTTTGAACTTACTTGGACGATAGCAAAAGCCTTCAATAATGTGTCCAAACGCGACAGGTTCCTGAAGATGAAGTGGGGTGACCTATGGCTCTTCAGTACATAGGATAGTGTACTAAGTTCTACCACGTTCATCTAGTTAACGTTGTTTAACAATAAATATTTGGGCAAGAGCACGGAACGTAGAGTTTGCTATCAAATGTGCATAAGCTTGAAAGGTATAGCGCGGCATAGCGGACGACTGACAGTTGCAGTCTATGAAACTGCAGTCTTGAGTTCACCACACCCACTTGGTCTCGTTGCAGTCATATGCAAAAAAAAGTAATAATAAATAACAGATAAGATGAGCCTACAATTTTTCTCAAAAAAGCTGTTAAACTTAGACTATTTTTTGAAAGTTAAGTGTAATATATATATCGTTACTAAATAGATCTCGGCCCAGCGACCCTATGACTGCGTATTATTATTTCTAGCATTTCCTGCCCTGCAGCTGTTTTATATAAAACTGTTATGATGATGATTATTATTATTAATCAAAGTCATGCTATGACTTACGATGCGGCAACGTTACTGGAAACAATATAATATTACATAGCATTAGTATGACCAGGGAAAGGGCTGCGGAACTACCAAAGGGAGCTGCAGAGCGGGATAGCGAAAGATAGAAAATTGCAATAATCAAGCTATTACGCTCAACTGTACTAAATTGTTTCGTATTTTCGCTGCAGATAGTGTGTGTTAATTTCAGAAATCTTCAACTATTGCCTACTTTAATATTACCTCGACACAATTATTATTAAGACATTTAGTAGTGCTGTATGAATCTTAATAAAAGTCTAAACTAATGGCATTAAACAACAAAAGAAACACTCTGAGATAAGCAGCAAGATNCAGAAATATTCAACTATTGCCTACTTTAATATTACCTCGACACAATTATTATTAAGACATTTAGTAGTGCTGTATGAATCTTAATAAAAGTCTAAACTAATGGCATTAAACAACAAAAGAAACACTCTGAGATAAGCAGTAAGATGCTGCTGAATGCTAAACACTCGTAAACTGATAAAAAAAAAAACAGATTTCTAAATGCAACACAAGATATAAGTTTATGATATAGACATCTCTTGTGGTAGTTGCATAAATATCCTATATTTACACCTAGCATTAGCATTTTGCACCTGTAACAGCACCAAACGTTATATATAATTTGATCTGTAGACAATATAGGCCATCGTACCAATGCATAGGCCATCTGGACGCTTCTCTGAATATTCTCTGGAGAGGTAAATTAAGTTTGTAGTTTATGCTTGACATTAATGATCTTTGATTGTCCTTTAGAGGCTTGTAACTTCTAACAGCAAAGCTCCAGAACTGCGGGACAAGTAGATTAGAGTACTCATTTAGATGAGGACATGCAAAGTCTGTTCAGTGGTGAATTTATTAATGTAATATAAAGATTAGGTGTGTATCTGACTCTTGCGTTACTTCTTGGACCACTAAATAACAGAATTTTATTTAGATTTAGAAACCAACGTTTGTTTAATTTCTCAGATCACATTGACAGTAATTTCTTGGCCTGAGAGTTCTTCAAGTTTTTCTTATTTTTGAAAATAAAGTAGAGATGCGTTAGCATAGAAAAAAACAGAATTTTTTCTGCTCAGTGCTATATAACAATTAACTTCATGTTTTCATTTATTAAAAAATATGTTTATATGTTTCCTGTCACGCTCTATCGGAATAAGATAAGAAGAAATTCAAGTGCTATGACAATCCAATGGGGCACATCCTGTCACTCTCTATGTGAATAAGATAGGAAGAAATTTAAGTGCTGAAGGCGGTATTGTATGAATACAATCCTACGGGTGAATACACTCCTACGGGCCTTGCATTTGGGAGCTGCAAATGAGTGGTCCCCTGAACTCGCCTGCATGACCGTGTTTAGACATGTTCAAACTTAATTCAAAGGTGCTACGGGAGATGTCACTTGACTGCACCATATAATGTACAGTATATCCCCTCCGGTGACCGCAGTATCTCCAACAAATGGCTGAAGTGCAGAAAAGCTATACTAGATATACTAGAAATTATATATTACTGCGCTAGAGTCGCGCCCAGCTGCGGTAAATACTTTTTGTCTGTATGTTTATCTACCATTTCGGCTACCTAAGGAGGAAAAGTAAGTAGGTAAATAGTATATATCCATAGTAGCAAGAACTATACTCGTATCAACGAAATATGCAATCATACTAGCTCTAATATATACCACTATTAATATTGAAATGAAAACGTGAGTACAGCTAATAATCAACAATAAAACAACCCTGAGCAAAAGATAGGTTGTATTAAGTCACGCAGCAACTGCTATGTTACATCACACAAAAAATGCTACATGACCTCATGCTGCAGGAACTATGCCACATTACCTCATGCAGCATGAGATAAGCCACATTATATCACGCTGCCTGCCACATGTAGTTTAGTTTTTTCCTCCCAGTCATAAATGTCATACCATAAATATTCTTATATGGTATTAGTCATCGGCTGCACCCACAGATGTCAAACACACATTCCAACTTGACTACGACACCGGCACCCGCTGGGCATGAATAATTTTGGTACCGAGATCACCGTCATCCACACAAGTCGTTACCGACTGTAATAATTACTTTCTAGGGTAATTATTTCAATACTGTACGCTAAACTGTTATCGTATTTAATAAAGTGTATCTGAAATGTCCATTTTTTTAGCACAAAGATATGTGTACTTATAAAGGAGACAGGGTTTGGCACTACACATACCGGTGTCTTCCGGATGTCATCAGTATGGTAAGAATAGACATTCGAATATACATTTAGGCAATGAAAATGTTATTCCCTTCTCTACGTATTTATGCCATTAGTGAAAACTCAATCTTTTCCCAGGGAATGTCTTACAGTAGCGAGCAGGTTATTCCTTTCCCTCCGTACGTATAACACAGTCAATCATTGGCATTCTGGAGCTACATCAAGAGCAGCGAGCGTTTTTCTTTCTTTGAAAGTTTTGACAGCATCTCAGTCCCCAGTCCAAAAGTTTTGGAGGATTTGGTAAATTTTTTTAAACTGAAATAAATGTGAGTTATTTCCATCAATGAGAAGATTGTCTATAAGCACATGAAAATATACTTCTACAGAGGTTAAACTTACGTGGTGAAGAGGTTGATTTCTTTTTTTCACTTTCTCTTTGCACTCGGCTATGCTGGGAGTTCTTTTTTATAATCTCCAGGAAAATACATCGCTGTGATCATAGCAACTCTCTAATGAGGAGTCATTAAAAAATATATTGAAAAAATTATGCCAAGACTCGTAAACTTTCGATTGTTAGCAAGGGATAACGGCGCGGCTAGGAGTGGAAGGACTAAAGTAATATTAACACAAACTATACACACGCTGAGCTCTGCGCAGCCTATATCTGACAGTTGTTTCTTATTCCTACCTCCACTCCCTGCAGCCTACTTTTGGAAGCGCCACTGCAGTTTTTTTTATCCATTTACAGTACCTACGCTTTAAAGTCATCTGCTCCAGCAGGCAAGTTAATTATTATGGAAAATTAATGCAATTTGGGTTTTCAGCCGGGCCTCCGATTTGCAAGTTCAGTAACTGTTTATAGTAATTCTAAGATTTTTATTACTATTATTATTATTGAAAGCAGGTGCGTAGGTCATGGTGACGACCAAATTAAGAGCCCTTGGCCAAAAAGCTGTTAAAAAAAAACCTGCAGGACGTGAAGAGCTAGAAATGAAAAGTTGCTACTATACTATACGACTGCATCCAACTCCGGAAGAGACGTGATATACGTTATATAAGCAATTAGCTTTTCTCAGTCAGTGCCAAAAATTCTAGGAACATCTGAAACGCTTATCGTTCAGTCGTGATATAGCATACGTATACACTAAGTTCATTTAATATTGCGTTTTTAAAGCTTACAGGTTTATTTTTTTCAGCAGAGAAAAAGCTGTAATTTAGCCTTACCACTTTATTATAGACAGCCTTAGTTGATTGTATAAACCTATGCACTGGGATCTTAACTATATCAAAGCTATTATTTTACCAACTATTACAACTAAGGAAAATTCAACAACGATGGCTCGAGATTAATACATTATAACCTAAGTGGTGAACGAAAATTGCATCGTACTTTTGAAGTATCCAGAGAAAATTGACACTCTCAGATAAAGAAGAAAAGAATTTTTTTTTTCAGAGGACAAAGCTGTTACCTTTCCGCAGAAAGACTCTGAGTACGATAGTTAAATAATTTAATCTATCGGATATTTGTAGGAACAATCCATACAATTTTCAATGAGTATTCAATATTTCAGAACATTTTAATGTATTTTAGCATTAATTCCTCTAGATATGCATTAAATGTATTGAGTCTGTATTTCACTTATACACATTGAATTTGTATATATCTTGTATTTCCTGCATCAGTGGCATTAATTTGGCATTTTTCTTTAATTTCCTGTGTTATCTACATTGAGTCTGTATTGAATTTCTCTTATCTTGCAGCATCTTCATTGATACTGCATTAAGTTTTTTACTTTATCTACTGGAGTATCTGCACTGAATGGATCTACACTTATATTTCCTTCTGTATATCCTGTATTATCTACAGTGACTTTACGCTGTACTTACCTTTGCATCTATTGTGTTGTCTGCACTGATTCTGTAGTAATTTCTCTTCTGTATGCCCTGTATTGTCTGCACTGATTCTGTAGTAATTTCTCTTATGTATATCTTGTATTGTCTGCTCTGATTCTGTAGTAATTTCTCTTCTGTATATCCTGTATCGTCTGCACTGATTCTGTAGTAATTTCTCTTCTGTATATTCTGCATTGTCTACACTGATTCTGTAGCAATTTCTCTTCTGCATATCCTGTATTGTCTGCATTTATTCTGTAATAATTTCTTTTCTGTATATCCTGTATTGTCTGCACTGATTCTGTGGTAATTTCTTTTCTGTATATCCTGTATTGTCTGCACTGATTCTGTATAAAAACTCATCTCTCATTTTCTACATCACATGCACGGATTCTTGATTTCCCCGCACAGTCCAATATAATCCTCAATTTATCTTTTTTTATACCCAAACCAGGAACTTTTCATCACCCCTGGTGTTTACTTACCTTACCACAGCAGTACCGTGCACCAACATGTCCCTCCTCACTGACAACAGGCATCACCCGCACGATCGATGGATAATATGCAGATTTGGCATAATTTCCTTTGCAATGACCTTGGCTTTTATTCTAATGCAGTCACGCTTTAGGGGGAATTTACGGGCCTTTCTTTTCCGTTTAAGAGGCGGTCAAGAGCAATACATTATACGCAAGCACCTTCCATTTAAAAGCCGTCCTGAGTCTTCATAAATTTTCTGCTGGCGTTTCTATGACATTTGTTAGCTTGGAACGAATGCGGCGGTTATTGAAATCCATGGGATTTTAAAACGTATATTTTTATATTTTTCTACACGTGGTGTCTAACCTTGTACAGGTACAATCGACGGATTGCAGTTTTTCATCACAAGGATTTTCATATATCTTTCGAGTGCTATTTAATTCCATTTTTTAATAATCTTAGTGCTTTAAATTGGAACTGACTGCTCTCGACATTAGCTGTCGCACTCTTTCAAAAATAGAACATCTATGAAATAAATGGAGTCCTTGCTCAATCTCATAGCCAGAAATTGAAAATACCGCTATAATAGCAGTGAAGCTGTGAAGTTCAAATACCTACATGGCTCACAGGATATTACTTGAAATTGCAAGCAAACCTACTGTAAGCGGCTACGTACACTATGGAGATAACTCGCTGCTGGCTCTCTATCTGGTCACGAAATGCAGCATCACCGCTGTACAAAACGAGGGGAACTTTTAACGCAACGTGTAACTCCTTCAGCTAACTTCAAAGGTAAATAGGGTAAGGTACAGTAAAACCTCCCACTACAGCGAACGTACAGACACTGAGCTCCGGAGAGGGAGCTCACGGACACACACACGCGTCCCCTTCGCCTCCCTGTAACTACGAAGAACTGTAATTTAATTAGGATTTTCCCTAAAATGCAATATCTGGGGACATAATGCTCAAACTATTTGACAAAAATTGGCTATTTATGTTTCTAGTTCCTGTAAAAACACAGCGTCCTAAGTTGAGATATGGTGGACTTGGTTATTTCGGAGTCATTCTGCAAAAAATAGCACTACTCTTGATGTGTGCTCAAATTGCTGACCCCTGTGCCTGGGGTCACACTTTTAATCGCATGCCCAACTTGATCAGCAGATTTTCAGGTCGAACGTCGTCCCGATACACGACAAAAGTTGGCATTATACGTACACGAAGGAGTTGCAAGTTGTTAGTCCGCCTATCAATTTGTGTATGCGGTTTCATAGTTTGGTATCGGCATTGTCCGTTGTCCTGGAAGGATCTGATCCGTAAAATTACTGTTTCATCAGCTTAATTTCTTTAATGCATACATTTTTCCTTTTTCAATTATAAACAGAATTTTGCCTGTTAAGATTTCTTCTTTCTTTATTATTTCATAAGGCAATATTTTTTCATACAGCCACCAACTTACCTTAATTTTCTTATTTCACATTTTAGTTAACAGTTTATAATATTCTGTTACTTTCAGGGACAATTTTGCTGATTTTAATTTCATTAAATAAGAAAAATCGCAATGTTCCATATTCTGTCAGCGAACTTTCCTATCTAGTGTTCTTACCGTGTGTGTAGAACACCGATTTTGCACTACATTATGTTTTGCTCTTATTTTTTAAAATATTATTTTAACATACTTCGTTCCTACATTTTCGATGACTTTCTGGTATTCTAATGGCAGTCATTCTACTGCTTTTATAAGAACCTCTTCATCCCTTCAACGTGTGGAGACTACTTACAATTTCCTTACTTCTACAGCGACTTAGTTCTCATACTGTTCCTATTCTTACTTTAATTCATGTCGAAAAAGATGTTACGGTATCGTGCTCCCTACCCTACATTTATCTGAAATATTTTGGGATCAATTTATCGAGAATCTTCTTGTTCGTTGAATTTATCACCCCATCAATCCATCACACAAGCATCTTTTACACTGCACACGCAGCCGAACTAAGGCTGAGAATAATTCGATCAGTCAGGGCGCCAATACCTGCACCAGTTTTTCTTCGCCAGTATCTATGCCGGACCCATTAATTAGATAGCAAGAATGTCTGCAGCTGCTTCTTGATAAGTCAGAAAGTGGGTAAGTCTAAAGCTCTGCACCGAAATTTGGTTTCTTGAAAAAATGGCGTAGTTTGTAATTTCAGAAAAGTTGACACTTGGAGATATATGGTTGGGGAAAATCGATGAGCTTAGAAGATAAGGGTGAAGTGTTTCAAGAAGCAATGATTTAGCATGAATGAAAAAGAGGAACAAAGAAAGTATATAGACAGAAATACAGGAAGGAAATGTGCACAATGCAGGTAGTCCTCGTTATAGTAGTTCATATTGCTTTTTAGGCAATGCTGAATTTAGGTTCAAACATTTCAATCTCGGGTGTTTGAGATATAAACTTGTGCATTATGAGCATCTATATTGCATACCTGGTACATAAAACATTGAACTTGAATCAACGTACGGAATGAAAGGATCGAGATCTACTTATGTCAATGGAGTATGGGAGTAAACAATGATATAAAAAACAATGTCGAGTGAAAAATGGAAAGAGAAAAAGGAAGTAAATAAAATAACAAAAGAATGAAAAATACTCGTTTATATACTACGGATTGGAGGTGATTCTAATCCTTGTGTTATTACGAAGTGCTAGCTATGACAACGAAACACAGTTTTTTTATTGTATGAATTTTTTTAATAGATGACTGACTTATACATATATAGTCAATAAAATTTTCTGAAAGCAAGTCGCAGCAGAACAAATGTTTTCGTATTAACAATTTGAAGATTTTAGAAAACAATTGTTCACAATTACTATTTTCGGCGTCCTGTACAGGTACTGTCATATAAAATTTCACAAAACTTATAGTTATTTAGATCATAATTATGCAATGAACACTTTTATAGTGAAAGCAAACACTGCAACTAAATCAAATATTCAAGTTTCATTTTTTATTAGCAAACCTACGTAAACATTTTTCTATGAGGCCTTTACCGAGGTAAATACAGCAATACAAAAAATATTTATTCATTCGTTGAGTAACACAAATATCGATTTATTTTTCGTCTATATAGTTTTATTAGAAGGCCAGGGTTTAGCTACCAAAAAGCAGGAATTAATGTATCTTTACCATCAAGGCAAGCAGACAACATCGCCCTCTTATCAAATGATCAGCAGAAACCGATGTAGGTTTCATCTCGGTGCATCAAACTACACAGCTAAAAAAGAGACATCTCTCTGCCTTATCTCGGCCTCTATCCCATGTAAATGGTGTTCTTTATTAAGATGAGTGTGTTGTCGCAGACATCAAAGTGTTAGAATTCATCACGCTGCATCTTATGTAAACTTGTTGCTGTATAAAGAACAGTAAATAAATTCTTACCCCAGAAAGCTGTTTAGCTATTTTAGCTCTTTGAATGGCCTAGAATTCTCTTAGGGTACTTGTATAATATTCGAAACGTAGCCATATAATAAGCCTACTAAATATTTTTGATTCCATAAAAACTCTACGTTTCAAATTCGCAATGAACTACATTCATAGAAGTTACAGTATGTAAGCACGCGTTCTATATTTCTTGGGCGACGTACACAAGGTAAATATTATCTTGGATTGCGATAATGAATTAGGTACGTACAAAATTAACAGGTTCTAGCGCAATGTCAGTAATACAGTATCTTGTTCATGTATTTGCAGTAATGGGTATCAAAGCTTCTACACGTGCTTACCAACAGGTTAAAGGCTTTCAACTGAAGCTTCATTATGACCTAGACGAGTTATGTCATCTACTGCATTGTTGCTACACACTTCCCATTGATAAATAATACATTTATATATATATATATATCTTCCCCACTATTTCTATCTATTTGTATAACCAAACAAACAATATGTAGACGCCTATAAACACTAACCAACACTGAAGCGATTCCGAAATTACTCAATGTAAAGTAAGGCCAATCCTTTCTGACAGCAATCTACAAACCCTCAGCTAGTGCTTTCTAGCCTCGATACACGCACACACTGCACCAATATAACGTCCGTGCGATATAACGTTGGTCGCTTCGTTAGCCCAATAAATTCGTTTCCTCTAGTTCTAGATAATTTTCGTTACACCATACACAGGCAGGAAAAAATTCCGCAGCTGATTATGTTATTACGAATATGATAATGAATCCATAAACTATATTCCCTTAAGTGTAATCCATTTAGAACGCGATAGGTGCATTACCATAGCCACACCAGTGCAGCTGCACGCCATGGCTTTCACATTCATTAATCATAGACATGTTTTTCCTTTGCCTTATTGCATGAATAAAATGACCGCGAGCTGTTATTCATCGTTCCAATTTGTAAGCCGTGCTTAAGTTTGCTGATCTTATTGCCTCGAGCCTGATAAATATTCTCTAAAAGAT
>LQNS02278091.1:71375851-71390811 GCA_001587735.2 Parhyale hawaiensis | reverse complement strand
ACATTCATGCAATTTATACTACGCACGATCCTTTCATTATTTGCATACGAAATAAACACTTTTGATTGCGGCATCTTTATGGCCTGATGGGAATATAAGAGGAATTCAGCTGTGATAATGAGAGATAAAAGGAGAAGCTTGTCAAATATATTGACGTGCTACCTACTGCTTCCATAGAAATGCATCAGGAAAAATTTCAAAATGGCATTGATTCTACATGAGGATTTGTACCTGCGGAGAAACCCTAATCGATGAGAAATATAGCCCTAGTATGGTCGTATTATGGCAGCATTATAAGTGTCATATAACAAGAATCTACACGAGATATTTCATAATTTCATCGTGCATATCTCTGGCGACAATCAATGTAGTTGTTGAAGCTAATTTTTTCACATACGCTTTAGTAATCCGATTTAATCAGAATTAGAAATAGAGTTAAATGCTGATCCTCGCTCCCGTAGACTCAACAGTTACCTTACTTCTAATTGTAAAAGTGCATTTGAGAATCTCATTGTGTGAAATTGCTGAAGCGCAGAAAAAGTCTATTTTAACATTCAACTTTGAGTGCACGAAAGTTTTTTTTGCGATACGAACTGAGTTACATTAATTACCATTAAGTGCATCATAGTCTACATTTGAACAGTTAGTTCTACTCTATGATCTTTCGGCTAATGAGCCACCGTAAAACATAGCATCCCAACCAAACCAGTACTAACTTCCACACCTATAAAACGTACTTAACGCATTTTACCAAGCCACCTCGCGAGGTCCACGGCAGCTTTTTTATTTATACTTATTATTACTTTAATTACGGAAGCACACTTTTTAGTATTATTATTATTATTATTAAATCACACCAGGCTGGCGACGTAGGAACGGAGAAACTCCATGAGGTTAACAAACCCCCACGCAACCAACCCAGCGGGTGGAGAAAACAAAAGAATGAAGNCGTTTAAAGCTGCCAATACCAGCACCAGCAAAGACAGAGCCATCAAGACCATTCCAAACATCCACACATGATGGAAAAAACGAACGGGAAAACTGGCCCGTACGGCATCGCAACGGTGCAGGTGCATGAGTAACAGCCTCCAAAACAGTCCAATGATATATAAAATGTAGCTTGGGTCTCTGCAGCTCGTTGGTCTTTCCAGTCCAAAGCAGCTCGATGTATGTAGAGAGACAAATGCAAGGCACCCACCTCGCCCACTGATACAGACACCAATATGCAGAAGTGGCTGCAGGGCTGGCGTGGATTACAGGCTTCCGTCACCTCAATCTCCACTGTCCAGACAAAATGAGTTCATCCAGACAGATAGGCTGCTCAGGCCGGCGCAAAAAGCACCGCTAATAATCCGTGAAATCCAAACGCTACGCTCTGACTTAAGCTCCAGATGAATGTGCCTCACTGCCAAGAGATGGACTACTTCGTTGTGTGTACAGAAAGATCTTGGGAGTACATTTAACTTTCTTACTGCATGAGTAGTTGGTGTTGGTTGTTGTTACTGCGTGCTTAATCAGCTTGTTCATTGCCGTTCTAGCGCTGTCGGTTTGCGTGAGATGTATCCGAAATACTTTAATGCAGAAATGTCAAACAAGAAAGGGCCTAGCCCTTGGTTAAATGGTGTAGAAGACGTTTATCTATTATTACTGCTAAATAATTGTGAAGCGCTCGTCATCACACTTTATTACCTACAAATGACGCCTTTCTAAACTATTCATGGAAGTGAAACCTGCTTTCATTAGCTCGAAGTTAATCCATAACTAATATTTGTAGAATTTACGGATAGATTATTTTCTAGTCTTGTTGCCGAATCTGATGATACATGCACATGGGAGTACCTTCTGTGTGATACCCTGTCCTCAGGATGTTCACCACGGCAAGCTAGTCATTTAGTCAGTCAGTCAGATAGTCCGTCATTCAGTCAGCTGTAACACTTTCAGCAGGTCCCTAGGGCCGCTGTCAGGAACCAGCAAGTGTTTGCTGAAGGAGGCGTGGCGAGAGCTCCTGAGCACTCCAGAGGGTAGTGGCGGCACGATCCGCTCCCTGGCAAGAGGTCGTGGGCAGGCACTTCGCTCCGGTTTCAGAAGATTCTCTCACTTTCTTGGTTGTAACCGTATTCCTCGAACGCACTACCCTATCGCTCTCTTCCTGGCGGGCCCCAAATTTCCCATTAAAATAACATGTCACAAACCACTATTTATTTGCACAAAATTAATGTGTTAAACTCTTCCAGTCTTCCAGTGAGAAATATTTACTATGACTTCTTCTGAAAATGCTATTGCCTACACCTGAGTTCTTTTCCCCCTGACCTCTTTCTTCCTCGGAAACTTTCTTACCGCTATTTTCGTCTCTCGATGTGTGCGCCAATTGCGGCGGCGGCAGAGAGCAACTCATTGACTTACTTTCCCTAAGTGTAGAGAATTAGTGAGGCTGATCATTTCTTGAGACGCTGCTGATTTGCTCAGTGTTTAGGGAAGCCAGCTGGTCAAGACTAAAAGAAGAAGAAATAAGCTTTCATGTGTACTTGTACCTCTCGTGGGAGGAGGAATTATAAACTTAAAAGCCGAGGTAGCAGACAAATAAAGTGTATTAATTAAAGTCTTCCCTAAAATGCCATGAAATTGTGAAAAAGGCGACATCACAATTCACGCGTACTAATTTTTTATTTTTATTTTATTCCATTTTTTAATTGCAAAACTGATGCTCTAGTAATATTTGAACTACAAGCTTCAAGTTTGACAAATTTAAATCATTATACCACATTTTCTAAATACAGCCATATATGATGTTATTAAATACGAATGGCACTGAATTTTAGATAGCGGAAACGTTATCAGAGGAAAAGCTTATCGAATGAGGGACTTTCCACGTGCGTGAGCACTACACTTCTCCCCCCCCCCCACACAAAAAAATATCAGCTGAATTTCATGCTACGTCGACCGACCCTTGTGCCATTTCACCGCTTTAGAATACCACAGGGGAGCACAAGAGATTCTTTTGTTGAATCATCGACTCGCTTGTTTTTGGTCTCTTTAGAAGAAGAGCACGCAGCTTAGTACATTATGCAAATGAAAAGCAATGGCTACTTCTCCTGGGGCAAGCCATTGTTCTCAAAGCAAGGGTCCCTTTTACTTAACGTCGGCATCGTTAATTGTGTGATCGTGACAGACAAATGATGCTAGGATTCTACCAACATGCGGACCAGCTATAGCTATGGTCGTCATAACATCCACGTCGTTCCTTCAACCATCTGTGCCGAAGCGAGTGGATTGAGGATGAGCAATATAACTACGAACTCTATATTTGACTGCGGTTTCTTTTTATTCGATGACGAAGAGATTACAAATGACCCTTATTTTTAATCTTCAGCAGCACAAAGACTGTAGCACTGCATGGCTGTTATTGACTGATCACAAAAGGGCTTCGTATTCACAATAGATACAAAGTGGAGAACCAAAGAACAATTTTAAAACAACGCAACAATTTGAACTTTTAAAAGAAGAGAAAACGTTTCAACATATAAAACTGTTACTCTATTTTCAAGATATGAAGATAGATTTGCTTCAGTGTGCAAAGTATACGATTTGCATACGCTTTACCTATGTATCTTGGCTCTTCTAGCATACTACCATTCTAGAATGGCGAATCAAAATACAGCCTAGTGTTTAATAGAATCTAGTTTGACTTACAGCCTGTAATTAGGTATGAAGTTTTCTACACGATAAACAAATATACTGCTATATGATACGAATTTTTGCTGCTGTTGTAACTGGTGGTTTGGATTATTTCAGTAATAGTGCACAGAAATATTTAGTTTTAATGAATCTATTCTCGAAATAAAATACGTTCGGTAAAAAATTATCCATTCACCAGACTTTGAATGTTTCCTATAAATGGTAAAAAACCGAAGTAACTCTAAAAGAATCTTTAATAGAATCAAAGCTTCTTATGACCCCAACACGTAACACGCAACGCAAAACTGCAACAAACAAAAAAAAAAAAAAGCGCACGTTGCCCAGGAAGCGAGATAAAATTCTTGCTTGAATTCACGGCCCTTGCCAGGAAAGAAAACGAAGACTCAAAAGAAAATCTTGCACTCGTATGGGCATATGAGCGTCGGCGCGCCCTCTCTGAGCTCCACGACACTTTATAAGAAAGAAGCTGCCCGCAAGAATGCATCAGAGGCCGTAACGTGCGCTTAGCTTACCGCAAGAATTTCAGCGATGCCACGCCTGATTGCATCGCGCACTTATGAGTGACCCTGCTAACCCTGTTATCTTAAACTATGAAGCCTTACGCCTACACTTAATTTGTTGTGTCTGACAAATAAGAACTAGACAAGGAAATGCTGCTCGTGAGGAATTCGTGTGAGTAGTGGAGAGGAGGTTTTTGAGAAATTCATGGGAGTATTAAAGGAAAATACTGATTTTGAGAAAAAGAAAGTGGGGGAAGTAGTAGAGGACGATTTTGGGCAAGGGAATTGCTAATTCAAAGGTATTCAAAGGAGTATTGAAGGAAATGTTGCTTTTAAAATGTTCGTGGGAGTAGAAATATATAAAGCAAATGTTGTTTTTGAGGTGTTGTGCGTATATAGAAATGCAGAAAGAATGCTACTGCTGAAAAGTAAGATCTTTATTCCTCAAGTATTAAAAAAAAAATATCTTATATGTTTCAAAATATTTTTTGGACAATGTGAGGGGAAGTGCAGTCGCTGAATTAAAGGAATGTGAATAAAAATAAAGATGCAGAAAGAAACATCTTGAGTAAAGCGTGATCGGTTTGCAAGCGTAATCTTCGAAATTAATTCATTCATTCATCATTTATGCCTTTAGAAGAACAGTGCAGTTTTGAGCTACAAACAACATTGCAAAAGTTAACGCTAGATACTTTTTAAAAAAAATCTGTGTACTCTTGTATCGTCTAGAAAAGTCAGCGCTAGGCATCTTCTGAAACAAAGTCTCTGTACTCCTGTACCGCCTAGAAAAATCAGCGCTAGGCATTTTCTGAAACAAAGTCTCTGTACTCCTGGACCGCCTAGAAAAGTCAGCGTGAGGCATCTTTTGAAACAAAGTCTCCGTACTCCTGTACCGCCTAGAAAAGTCAGCGCGAGGCTCCTCATCAAAGACCGTGGCAACATTGGCGTCCGAAGGTTGAAAGATGGACTCAATTAGCGAGTCCCGATCACGATGCCTCCATGGTCGGCCATCTGGGCAAATGACCAAAATCAATCATCACGAAAGCCATCTTGAAAATTACGATGCTCATCTCACCCATTATCAAACGAGAAATAAATCTATCTTGTGATTTTCTTCCAGAATTTCATGACGATCGATTGTTGGAAACAGATTGTTTTGTTGCGAATTTATACGTAGTGCTGTATTCACTTGCTGCATGTATATCTGGCCGTTCTTGTTTTTCTGCCACGCCTACGGATAAGCACTAAGTACACAACTTCATTTTGCAAGAAAGACAACTTTATTTTCTCGTGTTTCTGAAGAAAAAATTCAGTAGAGAAGCTTTCTATGCCGGAACCACGAAGCTTTGGTTTTCTGTGTGTTACGTCACAGAAAACTGGAAACTCTTCAGTCATCTTTTTTTCCAACACCCAAGGCGGTAGTCGCTTCTTGCAGCCTGGACAAGACTTGCAATATCTCCTTTATAGACTTTTCAAAACTCACGTTGCTAAGCGTAGAGAACAAACTTTGTTGTTGGTTTTTGGCTGGCCATGGAATGTAGCAGCGACACCTGAATGCACTTTTGGTGGCGTGCATCACGCCACTTAGACCTCATCCGCAGAACTTAAAAGTTATCAGAGGTACCTAATTCTTGTCGAGCTCAGTCAATAAGAATGGTAAGAATAATTTCATATTTTCCGGCAAGAAGGTATACTGCTATTACTTTTAGGGTTATGTGTAATATTACTATTATTCGGTGGATAAATATTAGTAATGCTGTAAATTTTTTGTATATCAGTAGTATTACAGTTATTTTTCGAGCAATAAGCAGGTGCACCCATTGTTCATATAGTCTCAATAAATCTTGAAGCTCATATTTCCTAATATCTTATAGCGAAGACTGTGTGCACGGGGAATACAAGCAAACACGCAAAACACAAGATTATCAGAGTTTTATATTTATACTAGGCTGAACCATTATGTCACTTAAAACCTTTCCTAAAATGAATTTCCTTTATTGTTATGCCAAAATTTAGGGAGACGAATATTATATTGTAATAAATGTGCAGCCAAGCCGTGTCCAGGATTCAGTTCGTCACAGAGCTATATTAATAATGAATTGAAATAATAAATTGAAGTATTATTTAATGAAATCTCCGAGACCCTTTCAGTTTATTTCCAATGGGTAATAGCGAAGACTGAGTACACGGTGTCATACAAGCAAACACGCCAGATTATTAATTAGAGTATTACGGTTATATAGATATAAATATCGCATGTTTGTGAGACTGTGTAACTGATATGAGCTTATTAGTTTAATCTCATGAAAGAAAACATTTCAGTTTTAAGAAATACAAACCAACCTTTCGTTTTACATAAAGAACTCAGAACTGCTTCTTTCAGACGGCAAGACAATCATATTTCTGGCTTAAGCTTGCAGTTTCTTACAAGCAGGACACTATCAGTCGTCTTATTACAAAGCCCTGTTCGAACTTATTAGAATGGTAGCTGTGCTATCTAACAAGTAGGAGCAGATATGGATGCTCTCAGTCGGCAAGCGAAAGTAAGAATTTGAGACTTGACTTGTCCAAAGCTTGAGCTAGGAGAGTTGGCCTTGTTACTTTGAATCGTGTTACTGGTGCTAGAGAGCAATTCCTGATTATTCTGAGTCAGGTAAATTTAAATTCTCTTTTACAGACCAACACTGCGTTTTGTAAAGTCTCCGAAGTAACCAACGAGAGTAAAAGCCTTAAACTATCGGCAGCCATTGTACCTGGCCAAGATTAACCTCGAATTTCTAATTTCGTCGGCTAATCGAACGTGCCTTTTCTAGACGTTGAAAAACTGGTGTAGAAAGCAGTCGGTCCTCCACGTACGTACAACTTTACAGCATCGACACCCTGCGATTTTGCATAAAATGAAAACGTCACCGCATTAGCGCACGATACGGGGCAACAACCGAGTAATGTGTTGTTATGGGATATGCAAAATTAAGTATATACACCCAATAATTTCAACTGTGCATGTACAAGCGCCTGCTAAAAACAATACAGCTATGGAACACAATAAGCAAAGATGCACAAAACTAAGCCAAGTCCATAAAACTGTGCAACTTGCTCTTTTATAACAAAGATAAGCGTTTACGATGCGAGATAAACTTCAACCATTGCTCTGGAAAAGGGCGCAGCTGCGGTCTATAAGCGTGTCAGCTCCCGGACAATGCATTTCTATCGTAAAGGCATGAATTTTACGGCCTACCTAATTAAAAAAAGAACTTTTATTTTTTGAACGGCGCAAGATGCATTTGACTGGATGCTCTGGTATATGAAAAGTAAAGCCTTGGTGCAACACAACATGCTTGCATGATTACAGAGATCCACACATTCCAATGTCATCCTAATATATAATGTTTTCAATGGGGTGTATAAGAAACCTAACACAGCAGATGTTAGAAAGATACAACAGTTCAGTAACTAAGTGTTCAGCTGTACGCATGACAGTGAGACAGCTAGGCAGATCGACGGAGTTCGTGCAAGCTGCTGCTGCTGCTGGCACTGAACGTGTAGGCTGCTTGGATTCTGTTTATCTCTTCATGAAATTTAATGTTGCACATTTTACAGCAAGTCAAACTTCGTGTCCTTCATCGAGTAGCTACTATAGCGGACATACACAGATGGACATCTGCGTGACTGACCACCTCACATATATATGTATTTATAGGATATATAGAATATGTATAAGATTTTAATCCCACTCACGCCTGAATTTATCCAAGAGGGAAAGTCACGGTCCTTTCATTTTTTCGAGTTCAAATAAACTAGGGATTCGAAACAGGGATTCATACATATATATATACATATATATATCTCAGTATGTTGGTAAATAGTATCAGCGCCGCCTTGATTATTAGTCAAAGTAAAAACCTAACATCGCTTCTGATCGTAGTAGCATGCTTCTTCTCGTCCATACCTCAGATCAAACTCCCAAGCCATTTACTTAATTGATCTCTTGGGGATCCGTCAGGTCCTGTTCCCGATCTTTTCCAGCAGGTGACACGCTGGGCTGATGAACAAATGCGTTCATCGCTGGGGTCGTGCCGTGTACATAGGAAACAAACGAGAAATTCATATAGTTTAGTACTGTGAGCATAGCAAACAGTTGGTGACTGCATAATTACAAATGTTTTGTTTATAGCCTGTACCTGCAATGTTTTTATTACTTCCTTCGGCCATGCATTACCTTCCAGAACATTTTTTTTTATAACTGGATAGCTGGCGATTTTGATTATATATAAATGTAGACTGATTTCCTGCCTATCCTTTGTTAGGCGGCTGTATCATATAGATGGCTATTGTATCTTCCCATTCAATTGGGATACTTTTTTAGACCGATGAGTATAACTAGGCGTACGTAAAGTAATAGCAATGGTTAACCAATAATAAAATTAAAGGGGTTACATTGGTATCCGACCTAATTAAACGTCCAGCATTATCACATTATCGACAGAAGCCAACTCTAGAACCTGTGTATGCGACCTATACCGATGCTAACGGAACCTACCCTTAACTAACCTAACTCGTAGATCGCAAACTAGAACAGGACTAAGTTTCGGTAAATGTGCTTTTCAAAGCATAGGGCCTAGATTCTGCGTTGTGAGTAATTCCGAGAGATAAAAATTCACAATTAACTTACTCGATCTTACGGGCCACCGATCAGGGCATCTTCGGTCCCCCTGGCATGCTGGGGCACCGACTTGATGTATCAGTTAAATAAATATCCATTCATTCATTTCATTGGATGTTGTACTTCTCGGTGAAGTGCTTTTACTTTCTAACCGAATAAGAATTACTGGAGGACGGCACCACTACTATTTTTAATTCTTGCTAATTTCATCTTGCACAAAACTAAATCGATAGATGATTTTTCTAATTTTAAGACAACTGTGGACTTAACAAGTCGAAATATTGGTTTGGTGTTATACTGAAAAACCCTCGTGCTCATAAACGTATGGACAGAGCTCGCTCGTAATTTGACCCAGTTGTTAATATATCCAACATATTTACTCTTTTCGTTTTAAGAAGGCGATGTCCAAAACAAATTTTGAGCTCAATATCAAGTTACGAGTTGCCGGAAGTTCAAGGCTCTTATTATTCTATCAGCATAATTTATTCAAAATTTTCTCATCTTCTCGTAGTTAAGTCGGACGGCCGGCAGCAAAGCAGAAGAAAAGATGGCGCTGCAGCGCCACTTGTTATAAAGCAAGTTGCTCTAACGAGCATTTAGTTTTATGCCAAGCAGAGGTTAACGTTCCAGTTGCTACATGTTCATTACCAGGAGGTCTATAAACTTAGGAATGTATTGGAGGGGTCTATGGCACGCGTGCTTTGATACCAGCTCGAGCAAAAATATAAATTGCTGGTACTCGAAGACGCGGCAGCCAAAGTGAACTAGTGAATGACAGATAAAACTTGATCAAACGACGGACTCAAATAGGGGAAAACTCTAGACTATACAGGTATGTGTCATTATTAAAAAAAAGCTACAATAAATTTTTAGGGCATGAATCTGATCCCTGAGAAGTAAAAGGCGAGAAACTAAAATGATTAGGTAAAAAAAAATGTCCAAGACACTAGTGAATTACTGGATCTAATTCTGCAAGCAATTAATGAACAGGTAATTGGGCGATATGCACAATCGTAAAAATATATATAAAAATTAGTACGAATGTCCCATTTGTCGACATTCGTACTTATTTTTTTTTTTTTCAAAGTAGCTTTAGTTTAACATGTAAAATATTTCGCAATATACTACTAGGAATGCGTACGGAATATGAGCCAATAAGGATTCAATAATCAGTAGTATTAGCAAAGTCCAGCATTTGTTGTCAGTGTGTGGAGCTCTACGTTCTGATCTGAGGTAAGTACCTTAACCATCACCAAGGAAACCAAGCAGAAACTTTCCAGTGTACACAGCACGCTGCTGCTGGTAGGAGGTTTTCTTTTACTGCGGAATAACTTCATGGACATAATTTGCAGCCTATGATGCGGTAATTAGCAAAACTTAGTCACACTAAACCACAGCGAAGAAGAGAAACAAGAACTTATCCTTCTAAGTTGCAAAGTTAGCGAGTTGTGTTGCTTCCAACTAACTGCGACTGAAGTCCTCCCAACGCGTCGCGCTTAATTTGACGGCTTAAGTTCGCCAACTTCTGTCATTTATAGAAAATACTTTGGTTCATGAAAGGATCGGATGCTCGGGGCTGTGTCTTTCCATTGGTTAAATGTATTTTTAAGTACAAAGAGTACATTGTTTAGTACCTGATATCAAGGTAACGCAACAGTTAAAGGCCCTGTTTTATTTTTCTTAAGTAAATGTATCTTTTAGCATTAAGAATACTTCCTTTAGTGCGTGGTGTCTTTGCATAGGTAAATGTATTATTTAGCATTAAAAATACGTTGTGTATCAGTCATAATTGCCACAGCTCGAAGCAATGGCTTTCCTTTAATAAATGTATCTTTTTTCCGTCAACAAGAACACTTCTGATTTCTCTTCGCTGATAAATTTCTTAATAGCCCAATATAATATAGTGTTATTTCCTCAATAAATGCATCTTTTGGCGACAAACACTTGCCTGCTAATTGAACGGCACAGAAAAACCGCACAACCGTGCTTCCCATTGTTATCATCATCTTATTATAACCTCCGCCAAGGAGATTATCTTTTTCATCGAGTTTGTCTATTTGTCTGTCTCTTTCTCTGTCTATTTGTCTGTCAGTCACTAAGATAGCTCAAAAAGTTTTGGACGGTTATTTAAGAAACTTACAGTGATTGTTATGTATGTTAGGAAGAGCAGATGATTTAATTTTAGTGAAGATCCATTCATCCATGAGTCTGTTTGTATCTTTGTTTGCCTGCCTCTCTTTTTCTTAATGTTATTACTCTAAAAGTTATGGATGGATTTTTCTTAAATTTGCATGAATGTTTAGGTATAATACGATAAGTAAACGACCAATTTTTTCTGATGATCTGTTTATTCATTTGATTGTCAACTTGTTTCATTTTATGCTTCTTAGCTAAATAACTCAAAAAGTTGTGAACGTATCGTTATGAAATTTACTGAAATTGTTAGTAATGTTAAAAACATGAATGATTAAATTTTCGTGGATCATGGTGTTTTCCGGCTGTTTTGTAACTGTGAGCTTGTGTAATAGCTTCATAAAATCGAAACACTGTAAGGCACTGTAAGTGTAAGTGGATGACACTGGAAGAGTTAAATGATTAATAAAATGCGTTGCCTTCATTTTACCGTTGTTCGTAAATGTATNCGTGGATCATGGTGTTTTCTGGCGGTTTTGTAACTGTGAGCTTGTGTAATAGCTTCATAAAATCGAAACACTGTAAGGCACTGTAAGTGTAAGTGGATGACACTGGAAGAGTTAAATGATTAATAAAATGCGTTGCCCTCATTTTACCGTTGTTCGTAAATGTATACAATTTAAAAAATTATTATAGAGAAAAACAGTCCGACCGTATACACGCAGCCAGCTAAGGCATGTACCATCAACCGAAGAGAGAAAACACTTTGAGTCTCACAGGCACTCAACTTGTTCCCAATACAGCCATACTTCCATTTCATCCCATCTTACCTAGAAAAAATCATAAAAAGCTTGTATATTAATTTGCTGTATTCCACTTTCCTCTGCGGCATTTGCCACAGTCAGTAACCTGCAATAATTCGTTTCCCCCGTTTTGGTCCCATGATATCAGCTGAATAACAATGTAATATTTTATAAGACTACACTGTTGTGTTCTGCAAGGCTTTGGTCACTGCCAAGGTCTTTGGCACCAACCCCCAGCTGACACGGTCGTATATGTTACGGTGCGTGCTCTACTTAGTGTCTATCTTCTGCTACGCTAGCTGTAGCTGTTCGTATAGAAAATTACTTTATTTAGTGCGTATCTTGTGCTGATTTAGCTGCAGCCATTCCTATAGAGAGTTGTCTTATTTGATTATCTTCTATTGCTTTAACAGCAACTATTCCGACTAGAAAGTTGTTTTACTTAGTGTGCATTTTCCGCAACTTCAACAGTAGCCATTCTTACAGGGAGTTGGTCTCTCTCTATTCCAGAGCTCTCCGAACTGGAGAACACGAAACCCAAGGGGGGGGGGGGAGCACGCGAGTGCTTTCCAAAAGGTTGTGGAAACGTTTCTGCAAGGCAAAGCTCGAGCAAGCGACTTGTTATTGAAGTAAGGTCTGGTCTAGCGTTTAAAATTTGGGGGTTCGTTCGGCCGGGCAAGATTCAGTTTACGACCGTTTCAAGCGTAATCTAGTTGCAATTAACGACTGAAAGTCGACCCAAAGTTGCTAAATGAGAGCTCATGATTGTAATAATGGACTATCTCGAGCTGATTTTGCTAGACTATCACCCAATCGAAGTGGGACGAATCGAATTTACCATTAATATACATATATTAAAAAGCTTATCCTAGAATGATGTCTAGTACTGGTCGACCATCTCCATATGTGATAGACAGACGCCGTTGATATTGTAGCACAGGCTGTAGCTCCCTAGTGTAACGCAGGCTATAACTCCTTATTGTAGCACAGGCTGTAGCTCCCTATTGTAACGCAGGTAGCGCAGGCTATAACTCCTGATTGTAGCACAGGTTGTAGCTCCCTTTTGTAACGCAGGCTATAACTCCCTTTTCGTCAAACACACAAAAAATATTCAGCATTCGGTATCTACTCATGCTACGTGTCCAGTGAATACCTTCCTTAAAAGTATATCATTGAAGCTGCATGTCTTTTCAATTGTAATCCAGCTTGATGACTATTTTCGAGTGCGATGAATATGTCTCTCCACGAAAAGGTTAAGCTGTTTTTATCACAATCTAACTTTTGATGCAACTGCTTTTCATTAATCTCCTCGGCGAGGAAATTATATCCGGAAAGCTGTCTTCGAACCTATAGGAATGGTCACACTATAAAATCGCACCAACAACTTTGTTAGCGGATGCGCAACTCGCACGTTGTTCATGCTAACGACTTTTGTTATATGTACCGAAACGACATGCAAAACTCATCTCCCGTAATCGAGTTGTACTTTCTTTTCCGTTGTTAGGAGTCTTCACAAAGCATCTTTTTTTATACGCCTCGCCAATCTAATTCAAGTCCTGATTAATATTGCCATTAACTTCACAGCCAACAAAGTTAATCGAGCCCACTGGGCCAGAGCTTTGACGAGGATTACGATTCAAAGTGCCCCATCCATGGCGGCTTTGGCTGTGCCCACTAGAGAAGAACTGGGAATGAGCTTCTGCAAAGAATAACGTACAGTGACATTACTATACACAAGCTTCCTACTGCATGGATCTCCCCAATCCAACTTTACTCGTCGAGGAAGAGGGGCTACGCGAGTTAGGATACCAACGGTTGCGTCAAAATAGACAGTACATTTCAAAAATAATCACGAGACCGCAGGAACTTTCATTCGTCTTTTAGCTGACCGTAAACGGCTCCCAAACGGCAAACCAAATCGTTCCCCGAACTCGTCGTGCTTCCGAATTGAAACACTTCTTTCTTCCTCCGAGGCTGCCTCGCTGACCTTGTCTTCCGAGCTGATACACTTTTAGTTGTTCCTTTATCCTAGTTCTTGCAACTGAAACTCTCTTATTCTCCTCTATGGAGATCTTTCTGACGAAGTGAAACATTGGCTTATTTTTCTACACCTGTTTGTTTTATCTTCTCGTCCAAAATTAAACACTGGTTCTTCATCCTTGCCAGCCCTTACAACCTTGCCGTCAGAAATAAAATAATGTTGTCTTCCTCCACAACTTCCTCTCTGTCGTTCTCATTCAAATTGATAAACTCTTTTTTAGCGTCAGCATATTTGAAAATTGTCGTTACGACAATTACGTTGGTCTTGCTTCTGCAGCAATTTTTATTACGTGATATCATAGAAACTGAACATGCATCAGCTTTGGAATTCATGAGAGAACGTTTGCAAAATAATAGTATCACAAGACTCACATTAACGTTTATTACAAGCTGCTCATCCTTTTTTCAAAACCTTGACAGCATCAAGAAAATTTGCCTAAAAACTTTTGTTGTTATTGTGATTACTGAAAAAAATGAGCTGCTCCATTCTCAATGTACCATATATCAAGGAAGAGAGAAGTTCCACCACTTTTCGCACCGTGTCTTTTTTTGAAAAGTATAAAAGTGGTTATTAGTTCGCGCACATGATAGCATGTTCAGAAAAGGTATTTATGAGTACGAATACTAGTATCACTATTTTGTCCTAACTATCCAGAACCCTGCAAGTGAGGTTCACTGAGAAAAATTTGATGCTAGGTATTCTATAGTTGTTTCGAAGGTACATTTCAGTGTCATAAAAATGACCTAGTCCTCTACCACCCTCAACTCCATCTCAACAAGGTGAGGTACATTATAAACATACGTGATTGACGCTACCCTGTACGTATATATATATAAAAAAAGAGATACGTTATACAAAAACCACATCGTCCTCTACTACCCTCATCTCGATCTCTACAAGGCAAGGTGAGGTTCATTATAAACATACGTGACTTACGCTATTCTGTGCATATAGAAAAGGAACATATCACTTATATAAAAACCAACTCGTCCTCCACCACCCTCATCTCGGCCTCCTCAAGGTGAGGTTCACTATGAATCTCGATGAATCATAAGGCCGCCCTTCCCACAATGCGCTTTTATTGGCTCAATAATATTCTAGCAGAGCGTTTAAGTTCATCAGAT
>LQNS02278091.1:71336941-71348447 GCA_001587735.2 Parhyale hawaiensis | reverse complement strand
CAATTTGTTCGCCGCCGTACAAATGCCAGCAATAATTATCACCGACTCCTCGGTCCATAAATCAGTCCAGGACTTCGGGAGACCTCACGAAGGCGATCTGTCCTGTGTGGGTCACCGAGGGAGCGCCTCGCCCCAGTCCACGCTGTGGTCGCCTGTTGGTTTGTTTGTTTCTTGCATGATGTCAACATCATTGAGGAATTCTCCTGGAAAGTTCGTAGGTTTGTGAAGGCTTTCAGCATTTTCAGTAATTATTCGAGTCCAACGACGTATGTAAACGTCGAAGGAAATTAATTTTGGCTATAAAACGTCTTCCAGCATCTTCCAACTACAAGTTATTTTGACACGAATGAGCTCGGTATACTGAATTATAATTATCTTCTTGTTAGCTCCGAAATACTATTTAATTAATTGCTGAACAGTACTTGTACGTAGAAATAAATGCAGCCGCTTGTATGATTCAAAATATTTTGCTAGCACTCGATAAACAGTAGTAACTCTATATGCCTACATGGTAACAAATGCAGTTAATTATTCACTATCAAAAACTTGACTCTCAGTCACTGAACTGTATCAACTCTGTACACAGCAACTACCAACTACAGCTACATGTCTGCCTCAAAATACTTTATTATCAATCGAAAAACAGTAGTAAATCTGTATTCGACAACAACTATCGTAACTTGTTCGCAATGAAATACTTTATTATCAATCGCTTATTTAACTCTCTAGCAGAGAACAAACTCTGCTAGGAGCTGCCTGGCAAGTTTGGATATTTCTTAGAAGTCTATTGATTCTAAAATAACGATTTCATCCAATAAAATGGCAGTACTGCATGGGCAACATACTGCATGTCTTGGCTAGTTATAAATTAGCACAATATTTTCCCCAGTAATATATAAACTGTATTGTAAATATTACACACGGGCTGTGCGATAATACGCGGACGAATACTGAAAATTGCAACTTACTTTCACCCGTAATTTCTAACAATCAATCTGTTGTCCCCATCTCCCTCATTCATGCACGCTGCAGTCACAACCACGAGCGTTTCCAGCAATGGCAACAAGTTTGGCAGCCTCGTAAACATTGGCATTATTGATTGTCAAACACGTTAGTCAAGCCGGACGTCGCATCGCTCCAAAGCCATGCCGGCTTTGACAGTCGTTGTTTGATGCTCGGCAGCTCTGACCACAGCTTATGTTCTTTGATGAGCAGCTCACTGAAACGGTCGTGCCCTTGTCCTCCTCTTTCGATAGGGCAATCAAACCGGCTGATCAAGTTTTGATATAAGGGTGGCAACGGGGGTGAACAAAGGTCGACCTTGTCTGGATGCGTAACGCGCCTCTGGACCCATCACGCTTCGTTCTGAAGCGCTTCTTCGCACAAAAGCTTCAGTGGCCTGTGCACCCAACCATTATGTTTGCTGTAATGCATAGTCTTTGTATAGAACTATCGAGGACACGATGCTGCATAAGGTTGTTTGGAGTAATCGAAGACATGTGACGTGCTTATTTGAGTGAAAAATTCACTGGCCTTGGGAACAATCATGTATTCTTTGATAATATTTTCGACTTTCTACAGAAGTATTGCACCAACAGTATCTTAGTGGTCAAAGTTGCTGTCTCGAGAGATAGGACGCTCAAGTAAGCGGCAGATAAGGAAAGAAAAGTATTGATGGTAGCGAATGTATAGCACCAGTTTATCTTTCACTCGTAGGCACTGGATGACACTGATCATACTAAGAGGAGGAAGAGGTTGGGCGCAGTTGTCGATCAGGTCTTTTGTCAATATTAAGCCACAGTCCGGACAATTTGTGTTAGACTGAAGCAGGACACTTCTCTGGGCCCTAGTGGGCATTTACCTCCAACACGAATCAGTGTATGTGGGTTTTCTAGATTGAGTTTGTAGTCAGGGTGGTTTTGCCTTACATTTAGCCATGAGAGACTAGAAGAAACTCAGCGGTATCAGGAGCATTGTGGCTCCTAAAACGCATTTTCGAACTGAATCTTCACTGTAAGCCTCGGTAACAACCATGTCCATTTTAACAAACGTTCTTTGAATAAGGATTTCGGGCAAGTGAAGATACAGCAGTGTCTTTGGAAGTCAATTCATTTAGCTTTATATTAATATAAAGGTAAATTAAATTCAACGTTGACTGTACTCCTCACTGGGAAACCCACACGCACTGGTTCGTGCGGCAGTTATAGGCCCACTGGCCCCAGAGAAGTAAGTACAGCTGCAACAGACGACAGGTCCCTAAGAACTATGACGCATTTAGCGGAAGGTTCAACAACCGAACCCCAGGTGGGTTAACCCCCTACATTAAGGTAGGTACCTCCACAATAGCTAAGCACAAAAGCAAGTTTTGCTGATTCAGCGCGCCGAGCACCTTAACAAAGATCGCTCACCTGGTCTGGGGATCGTTCCCGGAAGCCTCAGCACAACTGTCCAGCACGTAAGATCCACTGCTACCGTGGAAAGATCAAGATACCTCTGGAACATCCATCGTATGTATTTTGCCATATAGGTTCTGCATCGAAATCACTGCAAGATTGAAGATTTATGTACTTCAAAAGAGCCATAACTACCATTTAGCCACCATATGGTGACTTATATTATTGTATGCAATGTTAAAGCCTCCATTTTGACTTAATCGTAGTTTTTACGACAACAAAAAGGGTATGAAGACATTCTGTAACTGGAACTATTGAAGTACTCTCCTGAGTTTGAATATTTGTTCTGTTCAACATAAGATATTACATGGTCTATTAGAACCTTTTAACATTGCAGCAAATTCATCTTACTCCCTTTTCAGAAATATTTAATCTTTGAGTGAGAACAAGCTATTTAGGGCTAATTTCTGAAAGTGTAGGCTGAATATATTTATGTATTTTCCCTGCATATGGCCTCCTATTTCTGTGACTGTGCCCCCTAGCTTAATAACACTGTTTACTATGTACTTTTAGGCATATTTGTGGATCATCCTAAAATGAAGAGATGAAATACGCTGTCATGTTTTTAGTGTATAAAACCTTTATACCTTTCCTAGAACCTATAAGTCTTCAGTAGTCGTATTCTGAGTGTACAGGCATCGAACTACTCTGAAAGGCATCCGCCATTCACCCTTTACTTTGTAACTATCTACTCTTCAAAGCACACATATCCTTGCAGGCTCATTTTCACGATATTACAAAAAATCTATCCGAGTTTTGCAAACGGTATCTGTGATTTTTATATCCCATATGCATACCCCCGATTTTCTTAAGGAAATCGACAACCTAGCTTCCTGTGATGTGAGGTCACCCTCCATCAAGATTCATTATGCCCAGCAGATCCTGTTGCTGTGTACAGGTAAGTATTGACAGTCAATCTCGGGCAATACTCAACTATGCTCGTAAAAGCTGTAGTCTATGAGTGCATGTCTATTGACTAGTTAATATTCCTGTCAGTTGTTCACTTGCTGCGGAGCTGAATTTTCGGGCACTTAATATTCGATAAGGTTGCCCAAACCCAGTACATGTTATTTTTTCCATGAATTAGAAAAGATTGCTCGCACCTGAAGTTCTCGAAGCCGGGCACCCAAAACACATCATGACTTGTGGGTCATCCTCCATAAAGTTTAGAAGCTGGTCCCTACGACCATCATGCCCAACAGATCCGTTTTCTCTGCACGGGTATAGTATTAAGGCAGCCGAAACACAACAGCAAGACCTGTTCGCCGTCCTACTCAAAGCTTGCAAAGCCTTCCATTCTTTTGGGCGAGGCGCTTCGTGATTTGGCAGAGGGCAAGATAGCAATCTGGCGAGTTAAAATCATGGACCCAATGCATTTCCCGCCACTCCGCAGTGCTTTATAAATGGGGTGAAAGCTTTACGAGACCGTCGACACCTCTTCATCCTCCAATAAAACTAAGCTGATGATTGTGTGTTGTGAATCTAAAGATGCGTCTCAAGTTCTACAATTTATTTTGCAGCGAGTGAGAAACAATAGGCTAGTCAGATAAAAAATACCTGAATATGTTTGTCATAATGTGCTAAAATAAACAAGACAGATACGCCTAAAGGAGCTAAATCTTCAACAGAATCCATTTTTTGATATATTCAGCATCACTTTGGTTGGACTTTGCCTTGAAGTACTTAGGCAAATACCGTATTCAGACAATACATGCATGCATATACTGTTGCAGCTTAACAAACTAAACGAGGCAATAATTTCTGCTCACAGAATTACGATAACACGCGATACTTCTTGCAAAGCCGATAATATTTAAAAAATACTTGTAGACAGCAAAGCATATATCCCGCGTAATTTACGTACAGGCTAAGAAGTAATTCGGGTGCAACTGCGATTTTACATCAAAATATATCACACTGTAGCCATATCAAAACAAATATCTGCCTGGAAACAGCAACAAAATAATTTTAGCTACTAAAAGAGATTTGTAGAAAAATTGGCAAAAATATTTAAATTTACTTGCTTGCTCCTTTGGTTGGTGTCTCTCTCCGTCACGCTCTTACGGATTTAGATAGAAGAAAATTCATCTACTGATGAACAAGATGAGATTTCATGAAATTTCAGCCTTGAATTTAGATGGCAAGTCTAGTTTCTGGCATATATGCTCGAAAGTTGAAATAATGCATTTTATCATCCCTATTCGCTTGGAAAAGTGGCCGGTACTATTTAATACTACTCTTCTTTTGACCGTGGTAGATGAAAGGCTGCCTCTTTAATAGAGTTTTTAACCTTTTCGTGCATAAGCTATTTTTGGAGTTTTGAAACTTGAAGCAGAGCAGAGGACAAAACATTTTAATTCATATTGTAGTCAAGTTTTAATCTTGATAGTTCAGCTAACTGCTGGTAAGCACAGATCATTTCCGGTGAATTCTCTTGATTGAACGATAGTTTCTTGGTGCTTCTTGATTTTCAAGTATTTCAAAACGGGTATTCGACCTTTTAGTCACAGGAGGAAAATATTGCTCTCGCTAACTCATGACGGCACGACACTCGTTACCTTAATGGATGATCAAGCCTTGAAGGCTGAAGCATAATCTTTGCAAAACAAAACCCGTACCGCAAGTAAAAACAATTAAAAGCTTCATTACAATATTAGTGTCGTCATTTTTTTTACCACTGGGTACTCTAGTCGTTAATATGCAGTAATCTTGTGCATCCAAATAAATTCCTTATCAACGCATCCGAGTAAATACGCCTCTTGTTAGTAAATAATTTTTCTGTTGCATTATTATTATCACACGTCTTATAAAATGAACTTAGTCTCTGATCGTGTATATAGATATACTCTTGTAATAGTCAGCACGTTCAATAGACATACTTTTGTCTTTGATATAGATAAAAAAAATACTTCTGCTAAAATTGCGACTGCACTTACAACATGAAGAGCTTTGATAATCATCTCGGATTAAATATAACACAGGTATTTGAGCGTGTTAAAAATACTCCTGATATAATTCCCTCTCTTAAACCGAACTTGGTCTTCGATAGCATTAAGAAATACTCAAGAGTTAATTATTATTTTAGGTTAATAATAACACAGAGTAGCTTGATCATGTAGAAAAATACTCCCGAAATAATAACCTCGCTTATAACATAAAGAGCTTGATCTTCGATCGTGCTTGGGAGAAATGAGCCCTCGTCAACATGTCGGCGGGTTGACACAGAAGTATGGTGCGCTCCGACACAGAAAAAGACAAGTCGTGTTGTATGGTAAAGGCGTTCGTTGAATGCGTGAAGCTCTCGCTAATTAAGCCTTCAGTGAACACCTCGGCCGGGGCACGACTTAGCTGGACCCCAGCGTGCTGGGCTGTCACAGCTGGAAATTGCTGGACAAGGTACGGGTCTGACGCCATTATTCGAACGACCTATTAGTCGAACTAGAAAACTTCGGTAAATATATAATACAAGGAGTCGTTACAAAATCGCATTTCCGTTGCTCTTTAGTTGTCTTTCCCCGAACTCAGTAATCTAAATTATTAAAATAAAAGGGAATAGTAGGTCGAACTCATCTCCAATGATTTACCACTACCCATAGAAAAACAATGGGAACTTCAAAGTCAAATATCTCGAAAACTAGGCATTTCCGGGGAAAACATTCTTAAAAAAAAAAGTCTTAGAATTCCTTATTATGCCTAAATATGCCAACAAAAATACTGGATTTGAGTGGGGGTAATAGTAAAAATTTAGCTCTAAAAGGATTAATGGATTAACTAAGTACAGTAATTACTAGAGTTAATTAGTAACACTACATTGGTTAAAGAATAACTAATAGGGTTACAAAAGTAACTAGTAAGGTTAAAAAGTAACTAATAAGATTAATAAGTAACTACTATGATGAAAAAGTAACTAAAATAGGGTAAAAAGGTACTGATATGGTCATAAATCTAGTTTGTCTTTGGCTGCTCATTTCTAATACAGTTTTATTATGTAAAGCTCAGTAATGAGGTCCTGGAAGCATACATAGCACTGTAGCTCTGCGCTCTAAAGGAATGACAGACCGAAATTGAGGCCGTGGCCAACTTCCTAGCAAAAGCCACACACTTAAAAACTTGCGAGGCCGTTCCGACAAGGTCGCCGAATAGAGCAGCTAGAAGTTTGAAATGTCTGACCTGAGGTCGAAAACCAACGGCGGTTGCGCTTGATCTTGCGGGGTAACTCCTCTTACAAAGTGCTGTGTACAGTTTTTTTATATGAATGAAAAAGAAAGAGTTGCAGTATTTAGTAAAACAAACTGCTAAAAAGTCAGTGGAAAACCAGATGTCATGAAATTTATGGATGGCAGCATTTCGCAAAATTTATGAATAACACAGCATTGTAAAGCCAGTAGTTAGTGAAGTGTTCGAAAGTTTGTCGACAACGAAATGCGTCGAGTCTGTAAAAAAGACGTTACATCGCACCCACCGCACTACATAGTGGTGGCCAAATCAGCTAAAACATATCAGCACACATTGGACATAGAAATGGCTCAAGTACGAAAAAATTCTAGCGTAAGTTCCTCGTTTGCAGTGTAGGAAGAAAAACTTTCGGTAAAGTTTTCTGACGGGCGTTTCATCTGAAGCCAAGCGAAGCAACTCGTGACGACCTGAAAGGCTGCACCGCCGCTGTAGTGAGACTTCAGTGCTAAATGTATAGATTTTTTTGTTCTGTTTATTTGGTTATGTTTGTGTTGCAAGTGCTAGTCAAGAATATAAGTGACTGTACATTAAATAAATGGAGTGTAAGTCGGACTGTGAAGCTAGGTTTATAAGTAATAAATAAAAGATAAAAACATTAGATCAGATAGGTCCATTCCCATAGAGGAGCCGGGACTTACGTTCCGGCCTTCTGTGAGCTATTGGCATTTTGTCAGAATCGTTTAAATATCTGAAGAACAAAAAAGAAGAAGAGAATAAGCTCATCGAGGGAGATGATCGTGTAAGAAGCGCAATTAATTGCTGCAAATCCGTGGAACTCGGAGACGTTCAGTTAGTAGGGGCATACAAATATTGTATTAAGGTGGCCGTTGAAGTTTTGACCGTTAAAAGTTTGTAACTCTTGAAGGAGGTGTTCGTAGCTGTGGAGGGTGTTGCTGCCAATGTCTATCGACAGTATTTGAAACGTATATGACTGTCTCTGCCCCGACAACTTCTCATAAGGGAGTTTACTCTAGATATTCACTAGGAACGACGGGAAAACTGCTGTATTAGAATACCCATAATAAACGGGTTGTTCATTACCAAAAGTTCAATCAAGTTTGGGTGAGAAGAGATAGCGAGGGCTTTTTTGGTAATCACGACGCGGCCATGAAATTAACTTCAAAGTAGTCTACGTAGCTAATTGAAACCTATACCATGCAGCCTCTGAACTGTATGTAGCCCACCCAGTACGTGCCTCGTATCTCCTCTCAAGTACAAAGTTCAAATAATTGCTGGACTCCTTGTTGCACAGACCAGCAGCCATAAGTTACTTGCACTGTAGAGATAATTCGCTGTTGGCTCAGCGCGTTTTTTCGAGTAACAGATCCAAGGAGGAAAGCACAAACGAGATCTCTGCACAAGATGTTCTAAGTCGACAACCCTAACGATATTCTTAGTCTCCATAACAGCTAAACTCATAAGACAGCTTCTGGGGCGACCAAAGATTCTGCTAGGTTAAAAAGTGTATAAGCGCATTAATTTAATTAGTTAGCCCTGCCAACGGGCATCACTCCTGCCCCCCCCCCCCTACCGATTCAGCTAATTCTGGTCGTGCATACGTACAGGTGTTCTGATACCCTGACCTAGTCCTTCTCCGGTAACCTTCTCACTATCTATACATGAGTCAGTAACCGCCGAGTACTTGGCAGTAGTTTTTCTTTGGCTCTCACGGTATCGCAACTATCGATTTGAGCATGCAGTCCACCGTAGTACGTTTAACGGGCACCAGTACACCAGTTTCAAATAACATACTTTGCAGATTCTTCCGACGAGGTCAAGGTAGGGTTATGCCAAAGCCACATATGCGTTTCTACTCCCAACTGATAGCTAGGATGAGCATCTCGCGTATCGTTTCGATACATATTTAAGATCAGTAGCATAGATACCGTGGCATGAATGACGTTCGAGTCTCGCATCCTTGCGAGTTGTCTGTGTAGATGCATAGTGTGGCCCCGGCAGCACAGGCACCAAACTCGCCTAGCGCTATGTACGTTCGCGGCTATTCTCTGTACGTGCATCGCTGTGCGAGTGTGTTGCGTTCAAGGTACTGCTGTGTGGCATTGACACAAGTCGCTCTATCGCAGATTAGGTCAGCTTGGGTTAGGTTAAGTTAGGTTAGGTAATGCTTATGGTAGTGCTTCTGGTGGTCTGGCAAGAATGCTTACTTAAATGCACGCACAGCGATGCACGTACACAGCGCGGCGAGTTTGGTGCCAGTGCACCTTGGCAGAAAAGGCACCAAACTCGCCGCGCGCTTTGTACGTTTGCGACTATTCTTGGTACGAGCATCGCTGTGCGTGCGTGCTGCGTTCAAGGAACGTGTACTGCGTGCCATTGACACAAGTCGCTGCATTGCAAATTAGGTTAGGTTAGATTAGTTGAGGTTAGGTTAAGTGAGGTTAGCTTAGGTTAAGTTAGGTTAGGTAAGGTTAGGTTATGTTTGGTTAGGTAAGGTTAGGTTAGGTAAGGTTAGGTTAGGTGAGGTTAGCTTAGGTTAATTAGGTTAGGTAAGGTTCAGTTAGGTAAGGTTTGGTTAGGTAAGGTTAGGTTAAGCTAGGTTAGGTTAGATAGTGCATATTGAAGTACTTCTGGTGATGGTGACGCGGCAAGAAAGCTCACTTGCACGGACGCACAGCGATGAACGTACACAGCACGGCGAGTTTGGCGCAAGTGCGCCCCGGCATTACACTCCGCCCATCCATCTTGTGCACAAGTGATGCTGCAGTCCGTGACCAGACCAGCTGGAGGGCTGGTAGCGAGTTACCCCCACATTACAAGTAGCCGCTTACAGCTGGTTTGTCTGGCATTTTCAATAAGTGTGCGTCCAGTGAGTTTTTAAACTTTGCAGTTTCAATACCGGTAGCGTTTCGAATGAATTCAGTTTCACTGATGCCTAGTAACACGAGCGACTCATTCAATTCGACATGAATTCATAGTAAACATTGTGACATTCACGAAAAAGCTCGCCTAAGGTAAATTCGAATTTATCTAATCTATCTACAATAAACTTAAAGGGTTATGTTCCATCGCCCATTTTTGTCTCCCTGCATGTTATATCTGCCACTTTTTCATCATTATTCTGTTGTAAAGCACAGCGAATACAAGCAGTAATTGTACATTACAGTAATTTATGTAAAGAAACACTGTAAAGGAGAAAAAAAAAACAAGATACTGTTGTGGCATTGCCTACTCTACACTACGTTTGCTTACTATACATTAATTTTAATACAACAAAGTCGCTGGCTGCAGTTAAATCGAATTAGCACTTGCCACCTGAGTGTATGAGTCTTTGACCACACGCCTGAGGAGCGAGGCCGAGACAGGCAGAGTAACTCTGTCATACGTAGTAACTGGAGCAGAGTCCAAAATTCTAAGAGGCAATTCTGTCCCAGAAGTTGTCAAGAGCAGTTTTTGAGAGGCGAATGTTTGAGAGCGACTCGGATCTTTGCTTTTGTGTTGCAAGAAATCTTTACTTGCGCTCGGGTGACTTTCAAAGTAACTCTTCTAATTCACTCTCATCAAAGAGTCTAAGGATGTTATTTGCCCTGATATAATATGGCATGGAACTCTATTACTTTATTTTTCCCCTAAACCACGCCTTCTCTGTTGCCACCGCATTTTACGACTTGAGAAGCAACTCATATTCAGCAGCTAAAGGTATTATGTTTCATCTAGTGCCATTGCTGGCACAACTTGATGAGGGGATGAACAACTCACTCGTCGTCCCAATGCAGAGTAAAAGTCGATAGGGAGCATAGATACTGGACTAAGGACGTCCCGCCTGCAACTCTGCTAATGAGAATGAGCTTGCGATTGCCTCGTGTGAGCCCGGTATACTATAATCCCTCATATGGAAAATCTCTCATGGTATTCTAACATCGCGAGAAAAGTGCAGACATTTTCGGCGAAGCGCTTCGAATAGTAGACCTGTTTGAGGTCATCCCCTTGGGGTTCACTTCGCCTTCGCCAATATAACGTAATTTTTTAGTTTTAATCTCGGTTTAGAATTCGTTTCATCAGTGCCACATTATAAAAAACCTACGAAAAATTAAAAACAATGATGCGTGTATTATTTGTTCTCCATGCGGGTATCAAATTTCCGCAGAGCAACTTCTAAATCCGATGATACTGCCTGACCATCCTGAAATCCTTCAAGTCTAGCGCACTCCGAGATAAAATCAAACCGAATTATAATTTGAACTACGAAATCGATAACACCTCGTCCTCAGGGAGTTACCCCCAGTAGTTAGGGGTTCTTGTCTTGCTCGTCTTCAGTAAGCTGGAAAGTATGTATTCCCAAGTCAGAGAGAAAGTCTTGTTACTCGGTAATGCAGAGTCAGCATTTCTACCGTTCATAGTCCACTACAGGGCACTGGCTTATCCAGATATGGGATGGTCGGCGAAGGGAGTGCAGCTGTCAAGAGCTTCCCGTTTATGCCGACATAACTCTGAAAATCGATTGTTGACTGCAGCCGTACACTCTTTTTTGGCCCTAGCACGCACCAGTGCATGTGGCTTTCTTTGTTGGAGTGTGCGGGGCAAGCGAATTTACCCATGCCATTGCGTATATGGCGGCCTCAACGCCTCAATGGAAAACAAATGATGTTCCCTCTTTTCTTTATGCGTAGTTCACAGTATCGTGTACGTGGATAAATCAATAGAATATTGGCCTCTACCTTAGATTAGATTAGATAGGCGGCAGTAGACGAACCAAAAGGCCCATTCCCAAAGAGACACCGGGACTCACACCCCGGCCCTCTATGAGCTATTGCCATTATGTTAGTAGGATGTAGAGGACTGGAGAAACGAGAGGAGAA
>LQNS02278091.1:71288516-71316909 GCA_001587735.2 Parhyale hawaiensis | reverse complement strand
CTTTGGTTGCAAACTGCGGCACCACAGAAGACACCCAGCAGAGTGACTCCACACACGTGAGGTGATGTGAGCAACGTCACCTGGACTTCTTCCGAAGACTCTCAAGGTAACTCAAGGTATAGTAGTTACGTCAGATCTGGGTGTACGTACTACCCCTAGAAATTCTCAGACCTGTGATGTCAAATTACGTCACACCGTGACGTCACAATTCTGAAATTTAAGTGTGTATCGATTACGCTCAAAGCTGACACAACTATCTTCTGTAAATGAACTATGTTATCCCTTTATCTGAAGACACTTCTCGCTTGAAACACTTTTTGAAGTAGGAACATTATGTATGCAGCTTCTGGAGTCCGATTTTATCACTTTTTCTCTCAGGTTACGACGTATAAATTCGGCAGATGGTTAAGGTAGCGCTCTGGAAATGATTTGTAACGGGCAGTAGACAGTTATTTTTCTAGCTTACTGTCTTTCTTATTTGACGAAGCAGTTTTTTATTCATAGGCCAAAATTTCAGCGCTTCAAATGAAGCAGATATTTGAGTTGGAAAGACTTTATCAACGATATCATTGTTACGGAGTGCTTACATTGTATATAAGCTGACCTGGCTGGAGTTGCATTCAAGTTTATCGGAGTTTTTTATAATCAAGATTATACTTCTGCCTATCGATTGTTCTATTATTATTATCTCATATACAGCATAGGTACTACACGAACGTATTGCGAAACCAACGTCAAGTGTACTCTCCATAGTAGCGGAACTGAACATCTTCAAACGTAAACGATTCCTGAAGTTATCAACTAGGCCCACCTGCTCTAGTCTTTCGCGTTCAGAACCGATAAGCGGCTTATCATTCGATTTAACGATCACTTGCGAGAACTGAAGTAGTGAAGGAAATGGCATAGCCTGGCTAAAATTCTGCTTATTGGCCCCCTATCAAGGACCTGACATGATGATGCTAAGTGGAAGTTGGAGTACCTACAGCTGCTTCATCTTATCCGATACAATGCACTTCATTTTCTTTATTTTGGGACTTCAATGTAGAGACTTCTTCCGTTTGCTCACTTCAGTCGTTCCATAATATTATGCTGCTTGTGGTTCCATCCACGCGTCTATTTATTCATCCATCTATTCGGTAGCACTCTGCGCTTTCAGCAATAGATAAGAGAAATAGGGGGGGGGAGAAGAGGAGTTAATTTTGAGCTGGCACTGGCCACCGGTCATACATGTGCTGTCTGTCTTGGAATAAACGTATTTTTTACACTTCGTATACGAGGTAAAATGAAGACTAGCGCTTTTCTGTTTTGTTTTGTGAAACTTCCACGTTTCGCGACTAACGTTATTTAAATCAGCAATCAACTGACCTTAATTCCACCGGAACCCTCCCTCCACTTACACACCACATCCCCTTTTCCCTCCCCCTGAGTATCAGACTTGAATCTTCGGATCGAGTTTCAAATAAGCATCTCAAACTCACTGCGCAGAGAATACTGACTGTCTACAATATCTAAGAAAGGTACAGCTTGCTCTTCTTGCTCTTGTTGTGTTCGGTCAGTGTCTACTGTGGTGCCCGGATGCAGCTCTAGGGGTACTTACCTTAACCTGTAATGGAGTTGGACGGGGCAACAGGTCGTCATATGAGAGCCTTTCGCCGTTGGCACCATAGCGCAGGACAATCTGTGTCCGACTATAGCCCTTACACTCCTCTGAGGACCTCTTGGCATAGCTATATATTATGTTCTACTGTGGTGTGTGAGTTCTTCCTAAGTTCATTCAAGTATTCAGTTGTAATAATAAGTTGTAATTATAAGTTGGTCAGCCTATAGTGCAGAGTGGTGAAGAAACAATGTCAAAATTTCTTCTTATTTATTTACATCTTATATACATCTTCATTAGCGAAAGTCACAAGCGGCAAACAGCTAGGGCATAGTTGCTTGAAAAGGAGGCTAAATGTAATATTCCTATGTGTAGACGAGAAAGGTACGAGGTCAACACAGTACATGCTGCTCGATATCATACTTTCTAAGCACGCGCTTTTAAACAGGTCACTTCCGCTCACACATTCATGTTTTGGAAGCCGGCATATACCCTAGCTTCCGTTGACCTTTAATTGAAGAGTCTGACGTCTCAAAAAATCATCCGAAGGAATATCTGTGTGCTTGCTAGACCGGCAAGTAACCTAGTCTGTAGTTATTACAGTACTTTGAATGACAAACAATAAGGATAAGACTTCCGCCGGATCTGTGAATAAAAAGATTGTGTCTCTAAGCTTAAGAGCTTCGGTAGGCTAACGATTCGGTATTGTAGATACCATCCGATCTTTACCTTCGTTTGCTCTCATGACCTTTTAGGCGATCGTTACTAACATCCTGTTTAACAATGCCCTTGCACGTATAAAATGTTAAGGTATGATATACAATGTTGTATGAGCGAAAATCATTTGTAACATAAGAGCAGCACTAGCTAGTGCTTGTAGATTTCCCAGCTGAAGTCTGCAGTCAAGCTAACCTTACCTTTACCTACTACTTTCCTTCTGCAAGAAATGCCTTTGAAGCCAAGTAACACAGCCCGATACCGATAGGGTTAAAGATACAGTATATTTTTACTCATAACCACACCGTGAGAGTCCGATAGTTAGCTACGTTGGTGTTTGCTATCGTCGATCATTGCCTAATCACGTGCTTATGATTCAGCTGTTTAGCAACTCACGATGCTTATCAGAGGACTAGCAGGGGCGGCGAGGGTGACGCATGCCCTGCTACGGGTGCTCAAGGCGGATTTCCTGCTGAAACGCATGAATTTAAATTTGAAATACCAAATGATGATTTGAAAACTGGTCTTTTATAACTACACTCCATTTTGCTCATTTAGAATAATATTTCGAGGGCTTAGAGCCAGAAGTGGTTATGCCCATTTTTAGCGAAATTGGGTTTTTTCTCACAAAGTGGGTGTTGTGAGGTATATTTTCAGTGTCACAAGTGTCGATACCACAATTTTATGTGGATATTTGAGCATTGCTTTCAGGCATGACCCGAGCATGACCTCCCAATATTTGTCTAACGCTTGGATCGAGAATATTCGTGATATCACAATGAAAAAATATCTTTAAAAACTTTTTTCATTAAGACACAATCCAGCTTTTTCTAATTTAATTAATTCAACACTTAATATGGTTGTAAATTTAAATTTGCCAGACTAAGCAAGACAACAATCTCATCTGCTGGGCACACAATAGCACTGGATATCTTGCGGGAAATCCAGAATGTTTTCGAAACCTGACACTGAAATACCTGTGTCCAGTTACACGTTAGGGGATTAAAACAGATCCTGTTCGAAAAATTTAAGCTTGAAATACCAGGCAAAAGCAAAAAAATATAGAAGTTTTATAGTTAACTAGCTTTTACCTGCGGATACTCCACAGAAATAAAGCAATGTTCTTTATAGTGACATCTCAGACCGGTATCAAGCATACAATGTGTGAAAATATACTCCAAGTCAGATTGCAAATCTTTTACCTACTGTCTAACAAAAGACCGCAAGAACATTCTCGATTACCTCATTTATTCGACCTGTTGCAGAGTTTACTCGTTTACTCGTTTATTTATTCTCCAAAAGTACACTATGTAAAAGCTGCTACAATCACTTAATTAAAAATGGAAAACACGTCCCTCTAAAAGCGGATTTGGAGCTGGTGTTACACCGACGTCAGTAAAACATTACTCACGTGTACTTATATATAGCTTCAAATGAATGAAATCCAGTAATGCAGTTGCGTAGTGTGCTCTGCTTCGAAGATAGTAAGAGTTTATGCGCACATAGATTACACCCTAGGAAACAATTGCAAATGAGGTTCAATTATACAGCCCTATAACTTGATAATAAGCTGAATGTTAGGGTAGGTATTTTATCCTCACTCTATAACAAAAACTCGTAATAGTCTACACTAGATTTAAAATTCAAAGTGACATTAAGATTCATGAGTTAGATCCAGAATCTATATATGAACGTCTATACCACTTGTTCAGATAAAACGTGGCATATAGAGAAAGTCAGAACTGAACAACAACAACAACAAAATTTCATTTTAGAAACAGCAGCACAAAGAGTTTCGTCATCAATGTAAAAAACTGCATCGTCGGCAAATAAAATAGCTAATGTACACGTTTAATAGCAAGGGTCCTAAAATGGACCCCTGCGGAACATCAAGAGCAAGAGGAGCATTGGGTGATGCTTTACGTTAATTGTGACATACTATTTCCGATTGTTTAAATAACTGAGCCTGAAAGCAAGACAGAGGATCAATAAAAACAATGAAGCAAGTCAAAGAAGAGAAGATTCCGCAACGGCCTATATTCATAAAAAATATTGAATAATGCGTGAAGTTTTTTTCACACTCGGATCCACTAGTATAAAAGAATAAATGACCCTCAACAGTTCATGTCCTTATATTCTACTATTCATACACTATTACAGGACGTCTTATTGAAATACGTTCACTTAAAATGTTTTATTGAGAGGTTTTCAATTAAGAATTACTTTACTACAACAGCATTATTTATCTCATACATGATTCCACAGAATGATTGACTCCAATTTTGCAACGTTGCATCTGTTCACTCTCAGCCAGTATATCTTCTAAAATATAGTTGTAGTTATGGTTCTAACAAGAACAGTGAAAATCCTGTGAGATGTGTTCAGATTTTGCGATCAAAATCGTATAACCGTTGTAACTAAAGTAAATCATATTGTATAACGGTTGCAGTGAGCGCCAGAAGACCATATAACCATAGTAACTAGTATAAATAAGATCATGTAACCGTTGTAAGAAGCGCCAGAAGACCATATTACCATGGTAACTAGCATAAACAAGATCGTGTCACCGTTGTAGGTCGAAGACCATATTACCATGGTAACTAGCAAAAATAAGATCGTGTAACCTCTGTACGGAGCGCCAGAAGACCATATTACCATGCTAACTAGCATAAATAAGATCGTGTAACCGTTGTAGGGAGAGCACTTTAGATCGTTCTGTAGAACCGTCACAAAAAGTGCTATAAGTTGGTGTAAGCATCGAAAGAAGAGGCATAATAAACATCATGCACGACATGTCACAATTTTACAATGAAGATCATACACCCGAAGATCCCTGGTGTAGCCGCTGCTCTGCGGCCACTACTGAACTTTCTACGGCTGGGTTGTCTCCCGCCACGAACAGCTGAACTTTCACTCTCATTCGGTGACAGAGAAATGCTGTGCTTGTAAATAGAGATAGTACGCTTCACTCGTGAGCATGAACGCGTGAGCCTTAATTAATGCGCCCTTAATCACCAAATAGTTAACGCATTGGCGGCGATGCGCACCATAAATTGCAAAAATTGTTATAGGAACATTATAACCTATTGTTAGGTTTGAGGTCAGTATGCTAAATTTTGGTATTTAATAGAGACTGCACTGTTTAGCAAGTCCTCTACAAAGACAGTGACTGCCAGTATTGACTGCTTAAAATAGTAACCCCGAGTCTCGTCGTCTTGCCATCTTTTTGAATTTTTTTTTCCAAGTCCCATAAGACACTTCTTGGCATCGTACCTGCTCGCAGCGGAGATAGTTGTTGTATATTTTCTACTTCTGGTAACATGTGATGCTATATGAGCTTTGAACATTTTATCTATGAAATAAATTCGTAGCATTAGATCCAGTTTTCACTTAATACTAAAAAAATTTATCTCTGTAAGGAATAAGAATTGTTCTTGGAATACTTACGTTTTCAAATGGTTGTCTGGATTGTGACTGGATACGACAGCCTTTTCTTGTTAACCCTTTCTCTCACAGCGCGGACTATTTCAAGTAGTGTTAATCCTACGAGAGAGACAGATTAATTCGTGAGATAAAGGGTTAACTAACTATCAGAATACTCTTCGCGGCCCAATAATTTTCTTAGAAAGAAGGAACGCTAGTTTGGAAGTATTTCAGAGAAGACACAGGATGTTTTTTTTAAATATAATACAGTGCAGCAGACCTAGTTAGATACCGCCAGAAGGCCATGCAGTTGCCTTCTCTTACTGCTAGCACAGTGAGAACATGCGTGGCTGTACTTAAGTAATTCGTACGATAAAATCGTTTTGCAAAACATTGCATCAAGAAGAAAAAGAAGCAATTCCTCTATAGAGCAATAAAATGTTTTTCAGACACTATAAAAAAAGTGTTCCAAATAAGTGTGTTACAAAAATACACATGGAAACATCCAGGTTCGTGTGTGTACCAACAAGGCTGTAGCTGTAGCAAATCCCATTTTGGAAAATTTATTTAGCCTTCCGAAAAAATACATTGCTAGGAATAAAGAAACGGTCCATGGTCCATATGGGCGACACAGACAGTTAGCAACAGTGGAGCTGATATTTCAAGAATTCTCTTCGTAGAAAATGTCTGTTAGGGAACAACGCATAGGCATACGACAGTAAGTAAGAAGCGTATCAAGAAAGTTACCCGGAACCCCATTACTGAAATAATATTGTCAAATGCTGTAAAATGATAAGCTGATTAAGATATCTCGTAACAACTATGTATGGGAGATCTTTGTTTCTAAGAAAAATGACAATTGTAGACATCGCCGCAGAATCTACGATGTTATAGGTTTCAAAAGATATCTACCGTCTACTCCAAAAATTAACATTGCTTCTGTATTCTTTTCCACGCTATCCACCGACGCAGTGTAGCAAACACTATAGCCACGCCACACTAACAGCCAACTTACAGGGAAATTTTAGAAGTAGCAAACTTCCAGTAACTTTTAACACCAAATGCTTGCCGGCACAGTAAAAAAGTAAATAACTTAGTACTTTTTGGAAATGGTTCAAAACGCCACTTATTGGCAGTATCAAGCCTGTCGCTCATCGCGCTGTATACGCAATATTTCAAGCCGACATCAATATTTTTCTCAACATTTTCTCGAATTTCCTTCAACTTTAAACATGACACTAACTGCAGCTATGCCCATTTTTTCCGGCTTGGCTGGGCAAAAGTTCTCAATATAGCAGAAAGAACACGTTGGGAAAGGCATAGCAAGCAAGTAAGTAGCACTGCCACTGCCCCTAGCTCGGCTCCATGCAGTTCGGCAGAGCATCTTTAGGCAGGACTCAAGCTGACGACGTATACCGCTTTGCCCAGCAAATTTACTCCACAGTTCTTGCTGCCTTTGACTTTATTAGTGAGGAAACTTGGGGAACGATGGAACTGAGGCTAAGTGTTGTCCATTGTCCAATGGAATATTGCCCCTAACAGACTTTATTAGTGGTAGAACATGCGGAACAGGGGAACGACAAGGCATTGTTTATAATGCAATGGAACATTGCATTAACTGACTATAAGTGAAATAACTTGTATAACGACGGAACTGGTGTCAAGTAATGTCCAATATTCAGAGGAAAATCACCGCTAATTCACTTTATTAAAGAGCGAAATTATAAGTAGAACGATGGAATAATTACGTACTAATTAGTGCCAACTTGTCAGTAGGTACTTTAATGAATTGAGAAGTTTTTAGCAAAGTTCTAGTGTTAAGTAGACAGATTTTGTTACAACGATGCGTGTAGAGAAAGTTTGCAGTAGAAAACTGTTAAAATTGACACAATTTATTCAAAGTGCAAAACGAAAGAGCGCTCGAGGAGGACAAGTGCATTGAAGTAGAGAAAGTACAAGTTGACTGAGTGAAAACGATGAAGGAGAGCATAAAAAATAAACGAACGTAATGAATAGAAAAAATGACTCAAGAAGACAGGCGAAAGACAGCTAGCAGAGAGAAGGAACACGTTGCTGTAAATAGAAAAGACGCAAAAAATTAAAGGGAGGCAGACGAAAGAAACATTAAAGAGAAATAACAAATAGAAGTAGGAAAGGCCAAAAAAATGACTTATGGCGACAGATGAAAGGGAACTTCAAGAGAAAACGAGAAGGTCGAAGTGAGGAAGAGGAAAGTATGAGGCTCCAAGTGATGATAACACTCAAGAGAGAAAGATAATTTCTCCGTATAGAAGCAAGTCCAGCCGGAGCCGATGCTTGGAAGCTTTCCCTTAGTTTTTGCACAACTTGGATTGCACATCACCGCCTTTCACTAAAACCCGGCCGGGCTACATAACGCGCCACTGTCTTTTCACTTTTCAGAAAGTTGCTTAACGTAATTGCTTCTGAATTGGTCAGTATATGGTGACTCGTGGAGCAGCGGACGTGATTTTTCCTGACGTCTACATAACTGCCAATTTGCTTGTTTGACCTTAGTTTCCTGCAACGTTTTCTTTTATGTAGCTGTTTACCATGTCGAATGGGCAAACATTTACCTTAGTTCTATATTTTAACGTGGGAAATGTTATATGTTTCTTCTTGGATATTCAATTTTCATAGCTGTTATAGTTGCTTTATCTACTTCTCAATTTTTCCATTAAATAATAGTTCGCCTGTTTTCACAGTGAGGAGTTTGCCTGCTATGAAAACAAAATATTATTGTGCAAGCATACGGTTTTGGCCTGTGTAGGCCAGCGTGTTACAGTAACCTACATTTCAAGCTAATGAAAATCGAAATAAAACCATATTAATCCTATTCCATTAAATTACATTTCCACTTAGGATAACAGAAGAAACATCTTCCACTGAACTGCATATTCTACTCTGGAAATCTAAGTCCTTATTCCAATGAAGTGCATTTTCCGTGTTTGTATATAACAATCGTTTCACTACTTACCGTTTCTCAAGCGGTTATGGAGCAGTAGAATACTTTTCAGTATCTTACATTTCTCATGTCAGTTAGAGAGAAAAAACAATCACTAACTTGTACATAACAACTCGGTAAGTTTTTCAACCTCCAGCGTTCTTCGGTCTTCCACCAAACGGTACACCAATGCCAACGGTACCAACGGTACACCAATTCTCGAAATGCAGAGCTAGTGGAAAGGAAAACTGTGATCGCATTTCACGGCAACGGCTCGGCTTGCTTCATCACTTTCCCTCCCCTCTCACTTTCAGCGTAGAAAGTTTCTTAGCGAGCCGGGCCGTTCATTCCACCAATGTCAAATTTCTACTGTGACTGCATCTCAGAAATGTTTAGAAAGCAATTTAACGATTCGACAGCCCCAGTCCAGAGAGCATGCAGTGTAATAAATAGTATACAAAATACGAGAGCTGTAGCGATGTCCGAGTGAAAACCCTTAGGTGGCTGAATGGTAGCGACTCTGTATTGTGGTGTAGGAAAAAAAGGCTCTGCCTATCACTTAAAGTATATATATATATATATAGTAATTACCTTAACTTATTGATCCTTAAGTACTTTATAATAACGTAAATTAAACTGTACCAGGCTTATTTACGCTAACTTAAACTGTTATAACCACTTCTAATTTAACATAAACTAGCCTAGCTAAACCTAGCCTAGCCACTTGTAATCAAACCTAACTTAGTCTATTCTAACATAACTTATTCCCACCTACTCTAACGTAGCCTACCTATTCTAAGCTCTTCTGACATAACTTAACATGTTTGACTATCTCTCACCCGACTTATTTTGCCCCAAGTAATCCTGGTCGAACCAAACCTGCTCTAATTTAACCTATTCTAGAGTTACCTAACCTAAGCTAGCTTATATTTATGTAGTATAAAATGTTCTAACCAATCCTATAGCCAAACCTGTTCTAATTCAACCTGACGAATCTACTCATTTTTATCTAACCAAACTTATTATAATCCAACCCAACCTAACCGAATCTAACCTAACTTTACTTCACCTAACCTATGTATGTTAGCGGCTCTTCCAACTCAAGCTTACGCATACAAATGCTAGGAAAAATTAGCTTAGTACATTGTAATTCACTTTACATGATTGCAGAATACTTCAGAAAAACTGGGTGGGGTATATATACAAGAGCTCCAAAATCTACCAACTTGTCTCCAGAAACAACAGCAATATTGCACCTCTTCTCAAATAAACTAATGTCATATACGAGTACAAGTGCCAACATGAATACTGTGAGCTTCATAATACCTCGTATATCGGCATGACTACCACCACACTTTCCAGAAGGCTTACTATACATCTTCAAGACGGATCCATAAAGAACCACACGCAGCAGCATCACAACACTGCATAGACAAGAGAAATGCTAGTGCCAGGAACGTCCATTCTCCACCGCAACAGCAATTATCAACACCTACAGATTATGGAATCCCTGCACATTAGAGCTAAGCGACCAGTCATCAACAACCATACAACATGATCGGCAAGGACAATTTAAACTTCATGGAAACTAAAAGCAGCGCAAGCAGACTACCACTCAACCTGTAGATTGGCTACTCGCCCAACCCACCGGTCAAGCAGCTCACAGCCTCCCAGCACTCAACCGCCAAGAGTCCTTAAGTAGAAGCATCTGGCTGAATACATCACATTTTAACGGACAACCGCTCTCCCTCCTCAACTCCCAACCGACACAGCTTCTCACCCCCTACATGCTACGGCCTGAAGATGATCAATGTCTGATCGAAACCCGTCACCCCCAAGCCCACCTGCAGCAAGCTACAGTTTTAGCCAACTATTACACCTGACATATCAACAGACCGATTGTATGAGAAAACTAATAAAGAAGTTCTATCAACAAAATACTGCGTACATCTTAATGAAACCTACATATACCGGGTGTTGCAAAAAAACTTTGCCAAACTTTCACAGGTGATAGGGACACTCAAAACAAACACTTTTTCACGAATACCAAAAATTCCAAAATTGTTCGTTTCCGAAATTTTGACATGTGTAACGTTTAGGGTAAACTTACAAATAGTAAATAAGTCTTTACGTTAATCCTAGTTATACCTTTGAATCTGGCAATACAGCAGTTGCCTACGTTACGGCAACACTGTGTTTACAAATTACTTTACCGGACCGGCGAAATGGTTCCGAACATGGCCTGCTAGATCTCCTCACCTCAGTCCACTGGATTTCTTTTTCTGGGGCCACATGAAAACTTTTGTATACGGCACTCCTCTGCAGTCAGAATTTGATCTTGTTGCCAGGATCGCGGTCGCAGCAGGCAACATCGCTGAAGATCGACAAATGTTATCTCGTGTTCAACAGTCCTTTCAGAGGAGGTGTCACNNATTCTTTCAGTTTCCACTCTACTGTTTATTTGTAACTGGAGTTGTATGTAGGTAGGCCTTGATTTAGTTACAGTTTTAGGTAAGGTTTTGTTACAAATTACACATGTCAATATCTCGGAAACGAACAAGTTTTGGAATTTTTGATATTGCTAAAAAAGTGTTTGTTTTGAGTGTCCTATCACCTGTGAAAGTTTGGCAGAGTTTTTTTTTTTGCAACACCCGGTATATGTATATACTTCAAAGGACGGACGGACCTTCTTTCCGAGAGGCTTTTATTTTCTATGAGCTGTGTGTTGGTTTCCTCCCGGGCTTTTTCCGGATACCCATGCAGCATTGACTGGAGAAGTACCTAGTTCGGTCCTGGTCTCTCGAAACGCTGACGACAGATTTACACTGCATGAAGCACTAGTGGCATCTATAGTCTGATCAGTCTATGAAGGCAGTTTAAGCGGGGTATAAGAGATTACGCACATGTCATATCTTGTACTTATATAAAATTGATCGTTTATATATTACTTTTCCAATAAATATTGAGTTATCTTGGACTGTTTTGGAAGTCACAGTTGTAATTAAGCATTGAATAATGGCAATAAATTTCTTCAATATGATAAAATATAGCAATATTTCGGAAACTTGGCATAGCAGCATTTGTTGCTGTGCCAAATATATCAAACTTCCTGTTGGTCATTTGGGTTACCTTATTTTAGGATGAAAATGTGTCATGGAAACTTCTTCAGCTTCCCGCTCATGCGTTTTACACAGTCAAGCGAAGGAGCTCATATACAACGTTAATTCATATTTTTTGGAAGAAAAGGCGAATCAGGGCCCTTTATTGGATCTTTCAAAAGTATCTGCTGAACTGTAAAGGCAACGAAAGTCGGCATCAGAACAGTTCATTAAATTTTTTCGCAAGCAAAGGGAACTGCAGAGCCAATTTTATTATTTCCTGCAAGGAATAGACCTACCACTGTCACCAATTTGAATAATTTTGATCTAAGAGTCCGGCGAACAACTGTGCTCTCTTTCTATGAGAGAAGAGATATTCCAACATGCGAGTTGATCCTGTGTAGGAACACCTTCTTGCATTGGATCCTCATTTTTTTCTTGGCATACTTCATGCCCCTTCCTTTTCCTAGCTTAGAACAGCTTTTTTATTCTGGGCAGGAAGGCTTAAGGTTTCGTATATAAGATTGTATATATAAGCCATCATTAGCGCCCCAAATGAAGCAATTTTGTTGTAGCTGTTCTCACATGAATGTATTGAATTCTTTTTGATAACATTTTTCCTTTAAATCCCTTTAGACTTTCTATTTCTAACATAACTGTATTCCTTATTAAAGTTCACCATTAAATTCACAATAATTCGCGCTTCATTATTTTCCGCCAGTCCAATCCTCTTAAATCGGTAGTGCTTGACTCTAGACACAGGTACTGGGCGGGGCTATAAGAAATGCCAATAGAATTGGCAACGCAGTAGAGGAATTTGACCACGCCCAAACCGTCTTCATATACTGGTCAGACTATAGTTGTGAAGGGGAGGACAACGAAGGATTCTTCAATTTGCTCTCAGCACTAATTACTAATGTTTATCGCACTGCCACGTCTTCAAAATTGTGGACTTACGGCAAAAGGCTTTGTTAGGTGTAGCCACTGTATGGGAGATAATAAATGCGTAATATGATTAATAATATCATTATATACATATACAGTGGCCACTACCAAATAATATTTAATCAATGCTTTCAAGCTAACATGCCCATGCACGCAGTTCAGCTATCAAGCGTGGCAAGTTATGAACAGGTACAAAGAAGCAGTTCTAAATAATAGGTAGCACAGCCAGAGTTTGGCAATGACTGATAATAGGAATATCACCTGAATTAGAAAACCCCGAATCGAAGATCAATTCTGTTTTTTAACTTCAGCTACAGATGTTCTATGACATATAGTATATGAGATAACATTGCTGAATGCTAGACAGATCATCTTTTCACTTTGATAACATAATCCAATTAATTATATGAATAGCTTAGTAAAACTTGCTTATTGTCTTACCCAGTTGCTGACGAAAACGTGACATCTTTTCAAGCGGGTGCTGAGCAGATTTGGTTTGCATAATATCGCGACGGAGAACAGATGGTACCTGTCCAGAGGAACTGGCCGTAGCTTTACGATGGCAATTTCATACTTCTAGCGTACCCCTCAGTGCGGGCCTTTTTTGTAATCTCTATTGAAACTCCATAGAAACTCCATAGAATTTATTTGTCACTTATAGCATTGAGAGGGATACAATCAAAACTTAAGAAAACTTGACAGTTAGTTGACAAAAGGCCACTCTAAGCATTATAGCTTCTCGGGCCGATTAANAAAAGTCGCAACCATTTTCCAGAAAGAGGGCTGCGTAAAATAATAGAATGTCAATGTTCTTATAAGATGAAACTAATAAAGTAACAACAATAAATTTGCAAAAGAGCTGAATCAAAATTATAAGAAAAAAAAGTCAGTATTGCCGATAACCCTTCGGCCATTTTCAGACCATAAAAAAAATCAGCCCTAGCGTGCGTACATTTTGGCTGAAAAGGCCTTTCAACTATAATAAATCAGAAGTAGCCACCAGGGGCCGGATGCACAAACGCCTCGTTAAAGTTACGGAAACATAAACTGTACAGTTCCTTGAAAAAAAGTACCGATATCACGGCTCTGATTTTGTTATTTTCTTATACTGATCTTCACAACGATATCACCAAAGTGGTATGAATCTCTAAATGATGCACACCTAAATAACAGACAAACTCCGATGTAAAATCGAAGGGTAATAATGCAAAACTTCAGCAGTTACATGGTTGCATTCGTGCCAGCGGCTGTATAGTTACGATGTTTGTAACTTTACGTTTAAGCGTGCGGGCCGCGCTATCGTCGTTCGCGACGATTTGTGTGCATGCTTGTGTACGCAGATCATGTGCGGGTGAGCGGCGTGTAAGTTGATGCGCCGCGCTGCTCGCTGTATCGCTGATTAAGTTAGGTTAGGTTAAGTTAGGTAAGGTTTGGTTAGATAAGGTTAGGTAACGTTAGAAAGGTTATGTTGGGTTAAGTTGGGTTAGGTTAGGTAAGGTTAGGTTAGGTTAGAAGGTTAGGCAAGGAGGTTAGGTTCGGTTAGGTAAGGGTAGGTTAGGTTAGGCTAGGTTAGGTAGCCTAGGTAGTGTTTATTTTAGTGGTGGCGCGCGCAGGAAAGCTTACTTGAACGCAAAATCGTCGTGAACGACGAGAGTCCATCCGGGGCCGCGCTATCGTCGTTCGCGACGATTTGTGTACGTGTTTGTGTACGCAGATCGTGTACGTGTGAGCGGCGTTCAAGTAGGTGTGCCGCGCTTCTCGCTGTATCACTGATTAAAGTTAGGTTAGGTTAGGTAAGGTTAGGTGACGTTTGGTAACGTTAGGTAATCCGGGCTCTGGTGCTGAAGCAATGTTACTTCTAATAAGTGAGAGGGCCATGTAGCAATCTCTATGTACCTAAGACGGGCATGGCAATTATTGTGATGTTTATGAAACTATACAAAGTGTGGAGAACCATTATCGAGATGCAACGTATCTATTTTTTTATATGAACCCTTTACCGAGCAAGTCACTATATTTGGATACTTCCATAATGTTATACATACGGTGGCGTTTTTCAGCAGCCCAGTAAAGGGTTGATACATACATGATTGATTTGGTGTTTATTTTTGTCAGAAGCCGAGAGTCATCCGTTTTCTCCTCGTCGGTGAATTCCGTTCCGCTTTGACTCGCTCTTTCTCACTTGGTTCAGAAAATATTACAAGCCTGACTGGCACAATTTTTACAGAATCCTATCGCTTGAAAATTCAGTCCTGCAGGAAGCGAACTGCCAGGAAGGATATTTAATTCCCTAACAAAACTCTGAGCCGCTCTAGAATCTTAAACGGTTAAATCAACTTCAGAAGCTGCAATGAGTTTTTGATCAGGTAATGACGAGCGTTTGACTCTCTACTGCTTGAATTAAACAACACCTTCCGTAAGACTATCTCCATTTGCTTCATCCACGCATAAATCTGTGCATTAGGCACTAAACTGAAAACAAAATTTCAAAATAGTTTAAGAGAAGGATGGAGTATGGAGCTGTTTGAGGTTCATTCATGATAATTGATACAAACAGGCGGTAGCTCAACTGAAGAGTAATACATGTCTACTTGACAAGCTTTCCTGCCAATGTAAGAACGAACTACATGTATCATTTTATTGACCTCTTCGATGCGATGTCTTTCTTTTGCGCTGTGCCTTGTCTTCTGCATACTGAGAGAAGTAGGTTATATATTTTTATCATAGGCGAAATAAATATTTTGCCTGTGATATCTGTTTACACTAGGAAAAAATAACAGCACTTTTTGAACAAATATTACTATTGTTAAGTACTATTATTTCCATAAAGAACTTTATGTGTTAATCATTTTTTTCTGTTTCCCAACAAAATCATTGGGGAACAGCCTGCTCCTTGATCCTAGCTTGGAGTCGAGCCCTAGCAGAAAAAATTTTTATACATATTATCATTTGCAAAATATTGAAGCGCAAGCAGCTGCCAGCTCTCTTGAGAGTTTAAACTGAAATTGAAATAACCAAATGTAAGATATTCTCCGCAGTAGCGCCATAATCTCAAGCACGATTAATGCAACAGAAGCAATACCAAGTTTTTGTCGTCATTTTTCACTGCAAGATGCACCAGCAAACAACGTTTACCTGCCAAGAACGTCATTGTGTGAAAATAAAATTAGACTCCTGTTGGAAACCCACAGCTTGTAGTGCAACATATCCTCCCGCGACAAGAGTCTCACAGGCACTGAGTCCCGCTGTCCCGGGCGCTGGGGATAGAGCCTCTAACAGACACTGTTAGAGGCTCACACTGTTGCCTAGATAGCCTCGCTTTCGCTTCGCTTCATAGGACTGGCAAATGCTTCTCTGGAAGTGTATGTTGCCAGGAACTGTTGACATGTCGCCGGGGCAGCGAGTACCTAAGGCACGCTAAAGTAAAGGAAGGTCCAGGCCAGCTGCACTCTTCTCTATCGATCGGATGCAATCAATAGAGCGGAGTACTGTTAGCCTACGCAGTTGTTGCTAGCCACAACTTCTTTTTATTCTCCTCTGAATTTGCTTGAATAAAAGCGGCAACATAGTCACTTTAAAAAATTAGTTGCGAAATATTAACCTAAGAATAAAGAAAAAAAAAGAACATTTAGTACAGTACTTCTCTTGCTCAAATATTGTTTGTTGCCACGCGTAGCTTAACAAGGTAAAAATGTACAAATAGGAAATTCTTTAGTAAATCGATACCAAACTGCCTACGTAGCAATGGTCCAAGAACAATGGCTTAAAACCAGTTAAAGACTTAATTAGCTAGACCCTCAATAATTAATATGCGAGTCCCAACTTATATAACGCAGAACACTATATTCTGTAGGTGCTGCAGCTCCGACACCTCTACAAAATTGCATCCAGAGCCTTTGCTGATGATAGTTATCTCCGTCTAATGAGCTACAACGGGCAGCTTTATAGTTCTTTAATATTTTTTCTTTCTACATACTTTGCATTCTATACTGTACGAGTGTCTGCGTTAAGCTTCAGCTCTAAAAACCCAAAGGAGGAAAATCCCAAGTACGAATATTAGGCTCCTCCCGATGCGGTAATCGTCGACGAAGCGGCTCAGCAAAAACCCTGCAAACTGTCTGCAGAATGTAAGCGATATTGTTGGGTTGGGTAACCAGTGAACATTTATTGTTCTAATCTTTTTATCTTGGTGGCTCAGAGATCAATACGCAGTTTGCTATCAGTACTGCTCCGTCAAAGTAATTACAGCTGGCCATTACAAAGCCAAGGGGTGGCCGTATCGCCAGCAGCAGGAATACTGCTGTGATTCTGTGTGTCCGGGCGCTATTTGTCTGTCAGAGTTCAGTTCGCCTTCGGTAGTTGCGACGGAAAGTTGTACTGTGCCACAGGTGTGACTTGTCTCACTGTGCAAGTCCTTGGATGGATATTAGGTCATGTTCCCGTTCGCCAACCTTTGATCATAAACATCATTTGAACGTTACACTAGACGCTAAAGTGCCTATATTGATTTACGATTTTTTATACTAATAATCTAGTTAAAGATTTTTGAATCATGCGTTGGTTTTCTGTGTTTCCATATAGTAATATATATATATAGTCAATCCTCTACTTGTATCCATCCAACTAAATTTAATAATGCCAGGAGAATTGACTTCTCATATATAAATTGTCAGTAAAGCATCTGTCTGTTGTAAAGTCAAGTTTCGACTCTAAATGAAGGAAGTATTTTATTTGCTCTTCTTTAGAAACTGCAGGTAACGACTGGGGACATCCACAGGTCCAGCCAGGCTATATCATAGCAAGAGCGCTCTTTGTCTTTTGATTCATGGGTATATTACGGTCACCTGCAGGTGTACTCTCCATTATAAGCGCTATGTACACTGTATTTTAACTATGCTGAAAGTCTTCCGAATAGCATAATGAACTTTTCAAATCGAATTCATCAACTAATACTGTCTCTGCCTTTGTCGTCATGAAATGTAATTACTTTGGCAATGTAATCTGCATCTAGACAAATACTAGACACTGAGTCACAAATCGGTGTACTATTAAATTATTTCAGCGTAGAATGGTAGTTCTTCCATTATAATAGGACTATAATATAGGTTAGTGGTTGAGCTACTTCTCATGTATCTCAATGAATTATAAAGCATCAATATTAATTATATTTTTTATTATTTATTATTATTACTACTAGCATACATGCCTCTTCGTCAAAAATGGCGGCAAATATTTTTTTGTTTTGTTTTAACTTTAGGTCATTGTTGTAGCTTGTAGTTGGGACTCTATTGAGAAAAAATAGCGCCTGCTTGTTTTGTTATGAAAGGACAGAGGCATTCTGACAGTGCACGCCTCCACAAAGGAAAGCAATGTTAACGAAAAATGTAAATCTGCATTGAAGCAAGGATTTACTTTTAATCCTTACCATAAATTGGTTATTTGTGCCACTTGATATTTAAAGCAATCCTGTATTTTTATTGAAGATCCGTTCGCAACCTTTTGTGAGTTATGTTATGACAAATACTAATACATACAGTCAAAAACACAAACAGACGGGCTGATCATAATATCATCATAGAAATTTGCTCATTTGTGCCTTATAACATATCTAACACTTCCTGAAAGTTTCATCAAGAGCCATCTATAGCTTCTTGAGTTATGCTCTGACAAACATAAATACAAAGATAGAGACAAACGGATTGACAGATCATCGCAAAAACTTAGTCAGTCGCTCTTCCTAAAATTCTCAACAATTCCTGCAAATTACATAGAGATCCGTTCATAATTGAGTTATGAGTTATATTACCAAGAAAAAGCAACCAGACAAACAAACAGCTTCACGGATCTTCACCAAAAGTTAATCATCTGCCTCTCCTATCATCCTAACATTGCCTGTAAATTTCATGAAGATCTGTCTATAACTTTTTGAGAATCTTGGTAGCAGACCTCGACAAACTCATAACCTCCTTGGTGTAGGTAACAAAGCATGGCAAGGAGTAAGCGCTGACAATTCTCTTTCGTCATCTCATTGCGATTTTGATTCCCTTATACTCAAACATAACTAGAATTAATAATCATTTTTTTCATCAGAAAGTATGCATTATAGAAAAAATCCCATGCCTTAGCCAATTCCTAGATACGGATATACATACATAGTTTGATAGGTTTATTACACACAGATAAACATTACAATAATGAAAACTTTCTGAGTACAATATGCGTACAGTAATATATCTGCATAACCCATAGAAAAGTTGTAGAACTTTTTTGAGTAACGAGTAGTAATTAGACTAATACAGTTGAATAACATAATCCTTATACCGCTTTTTGAAGGCGTCATTAGACATAGGATCTAATATATGTGTTGGAATTCGATTAACAAGTGATAGTTGAAAATAATTGAACGTTTCTCTACATCAACACGAACATTTGGAAGATTAAGAATGAAGCGTCTCATCTCGTAGTTTTGATGGGTTATGAGTGATCCGTAATATTGTAGAAAGACAAGAGGATGGTTATGTATGAGCGATCGGAAAAACGTAAGAAGCGAATAGTTATACACATCTTTAAGTTGCAACATTTGTAAATCGCTCTACATATCACTACGATTCATTAACGGTATATTATTTCGATCTTGTTTAACGTGAAGTATTCGCCTTAGCATATTATTTTGCAATACTTCTAGTTTACGAATGTAACAATAAGGGGCTGCACCCCAGATGATGACATTTTGAATTAACAAGGAATAAGCTAATGAAAAGTAAATTTGTTTCAATGAATAACGATTAACATAATTAGACACTGCATAGATTATATCATGAACTCTACTGAGCTTTCAGCCTAATTCCTCAATGTGGGCTTTGAATCAAACGAAGATATCGAAACTGAGACACCCATTCCAAGTCTTTACCGTTGAAATGAATTGTCGGTAGTTGCTATAAGTACAGTCTATGCAAACCTTCACTGGCTACAGAAAATGAACAGATACGTAGATAATTAACTGTACAAACAGACAAACTTAAAACGGTCTTGTTAAGGTATTTTATACACGTGACCAAAGTGTGGGCGTGCGCCATGGTCGGCTGTCGCCAGTCGCGATCGAAGTTCCTGTGTTCGGAGCCACCGGACTGTGCATTATTCGTGCTCAGGGTCCGACGTTTCCGGTGTGCTTTTGCCAGACTTTCGCCGGCTCGTCAGCTGGCTTCTTTCCTGTATTTAGAAACGGTCCAGCTGGCATACGGGGGCGTCTGGCATTTCCGGATGCTGTTTCCCGGATGTTTGGGCATAGCCTCTGAACTCCACCACACCGTTTCCTTTCCCATACAACCTTATGAGAGAAAACTAAGTTGAAAAACTGGGTATTTATGAATATGTGATAAAAACTGTTCTTTTTTTTAATATATGATACAAAAAGGGGTGTTGGTAAAGATAGAGCAGGAAACACGGTACTGGTGCATACATTGTTAGAACTGGGTGTTAATGAATTTCTCAGGAAAAGCTTGGTGTTTACAAATATAGAGTACACAACTAGGTGCTTTTCAAATTAAAGCAGGAAACAAAGCAGAAATTTGGGTATCTGTGAGTACAGTATAAAAAGCAAACTGGATACGTGTGAACATGCTATGGAAATATTGGTACTTTTGAAAACACATGAAATGAAAAACTAGGTATAGTTGATGGCTGACGCATAAAAAGAAAGAGTGATCGTTCTTTTTTTTCGCACAACCTGTAACTACATATTTGTGAACTGTTATGTTTGATTACGTTGGATTACGTTAGGTTAAGTTACAGTGGTATTACTTTCCCTAAGTGATGCACTAGCATAACAGGGCTCACCAATAAGGTGACTACATATTAGCTACGGGCAGATCGTAGATAAATATCAGAAGCTGCCCCCAATCGGAAAATTTAGAGCGAATATTCGATATTATCCGATGACATTAACTGCAAACTCCTAGGCATCGGATAAATGCCTATGAATTACAGCTAGGTTTAAATGTCACTGGTAACCATTTTTACCTCCGCCAAGAATGTTATGTTTTTGTCGTGTTTGTCTGTCTATTTGTTTGTCTATTTGTCTGTCTGTTTGTTTGTCTGTCACCAAGATAACTCAAAAAGTTATGAACCTATCTTGACGAAATTTTCAGGGATTGTTAGGTATGTTAATAGTAACAGATGATTAACTTTTGGTGGAAATCCATCGATCTGTTTGTTTGTTCGTTAGTGTGTCTGCGTATTTTTCTTCAGTGCCATAACTTAAAAAGTTATGGACGGATTTCCATGCAATTTACATGAGTTTTTAAGCATATTACGAAGAGCAAATGGCCAAATTTTTGTGATGATCTGTTCGGTCGTTTGTATGTTTGTTGCGAGGTTTAACGTTGAGCTTGTTAGCAGCACAACTCAAAAAGTTATGAACGGGTCTTCAACGAAATTGCAGAAACTGTTTATACTATCAAAAGACACAAATGATTAGATTTTGGTGTTGATACAAAGAAAATTATGGTTGGACAGCCAATTTGAATTTTTCTTTACTGTTACCATGTTGGCGGAGGTATGCGCTCTCAGAGTGTTCTCTAGTTTCGATATATTTCAATAACATTAAGAAAATTGTAGATTAGGTTAGATAGCTGGTATTAGACGAGCTAACAGATTTATTCTCAAAAAGCAGGGGAGTCTCACGTCCATGCCATCATGAAACCTCTTCATTAACTATTTGTAGTACATATAATCATGACAAGCTCAGCGCTTAACAGAATGTCTGACATCTTCACATTTAAATGTTCTGCAGGAGATCATTACAGCTGTAGAGGGCACGATAGCTCACACACGTTGCTCATGACTACTGCAGTAACCCAGTAAGTAGGTCTAAACGAATGAGAGCACTTCTGATGTGGCTTAGTGAAGTGGTGCTCACCATAACAAAAGCATTCTGCTCAAATGAGGGTAATGATAGTGATGTTGTTATTTCCTCTTCTTGAGGATGGCAGAAGCAGAGTTCTCGCTGAAACACGCAGCCTGCAGCTTAGCATAACGTAAGACTGCAAGACTATAACATTCCCTGCTCCCTCAGCCCCTAACGGACACTGACCTCGGAGCGTGGAGTATGGACTACAGAAGGATATTAAATAGGCATACAAGTTCAATGCAAAAGTTGCTGCGTTCTTCCCAGACAAAGTTTTTTGTCAATTTTTTTTTTTTTTGTCCATAAACAATGTAATAAATCAGGAAACAAAGCAGAAAATTGGGCATCTGTGAGTACAGTAGGCCAATTAAGGCCTAGTGTACTGCAAATCATCATCTTTGTGTTTTGTACCATCTTGTTACACTGTATACTTGCAGTTCTTTGGGGATATTCTGATGCAGTAATTCGCATATAGACAGCAATAACAAGCTTTGAAGTTCTTACACGATATACTTGGCCAACGATATGACACTAGTGTAAGGTGTATTATGATAGGCTATCTCGGCAGTAGAGGCGAAGGCATTGCAGCTCGATCAAACCTCTCCTATCACTGCTACTACTCGACATACCATTAAAAATTCTTGGTGGACCCAGAAGCTAAGTACATAAATCAGCTTTAGGCGGCCAAAAAATTTATTTGGGTATTTACATAAATACCTCATATGCTGCGAATCTCCAACTGACGGCCGGCCAAGAGCTTGCCTGCATATCAAGGCAATGGCAGCGACACAGACAGGAACGAATCCAAGATAGCGTCCCCTCTCTGGAATGGGCTTCTTGACCGCTCTATTGCCTAATACCTCGTCGAATAATTGAAGGGCTGAACGCCTTAATAGCTTACTAGAAAATTAAAGGCCAAATTTGTACATATCTTTGCCAAACTAGGCGAGGGACTAGTTTCGTGATAAAGGAGTGCAAGCGCTTCAGTAAAGCGGACCCAATACAGTACCCTATCCTTATTCAGTGTACAGAAGCTGCTGATATGCAGAGATTATTATGATCACTGTATCTAATAGTTGAATATTCTAACTTAGAAAGTTGTAAGTAGTCCTCCATGAAGAATTTTGTATGCACATAGTCCCTCTCATAACTTTGAATACTTAACTTTATACGCTAGTGCTGTAGATCACATGAAAATAATGGCACTTTCGTAGCTCCTATACACTATAACTTCTACAACGTTGGGAGCAGTACCTATCAAAATTAAGGCAGTATCACAACTTTGCAAAATTGCGAGTTGTCCCTCTAATAATTCTAGAATCAATATAGCCCGTAAATACACAACTTTATAAAATTGCAAGCAGTCCACTCCACCCTGCAATTCCAGCCCTGGTTTACGCTCTCTAGCAAGGATTGGCCAGGGGCGATGGGAGGTCTCGTGCCCCTATCTCAGACTACCATTATTTACTGGGTAATTTAACCTTCAGTCATATGCCATTACAGCAGACATACTCTTGTTACTCTTGGCAATGAAATGCAGAAAAAATATCGGTAGCATACGTACGGTAGCTGGCGGTTAGCACGCAATACCTTCAAGTTCAGAGGACTTTTTTTTATTTTAGTGCCCGACGAAGATACCACTTTGAATAATTTTGAGCTGCTGATCAAAGTTCAGTGATCGCTATATAAAGAGGACTTCGATTTACTTATTCTTAGCGAGATAATATAATGCGATTAGTTTAACTCGTCCAGAATCCCAATCTTCAGCAGAGCAGGACTGCATTTTCAGCTATCTCAAATGCAATCTACTCGCGATTATCATCTCTTAATCTAAAAGGGTGAATTAGAAGCCAAGGGTTGAAGTGCCTAAAAAGTTGAAGCTACTGCTAACCTAAGGTCCATCTTGAATGTCCTCTTCGTACTGACTGGGAAGCCCCATAGAGGCCATTATAAGAAGACTGTAAACAGAGAAGATGCAATTTGTACAATCGGCAAAGCATTCCGACAGCAAGCGTTACCAAGACAATTTTAAGCCTTCCTTACCTAAATTAAACATCAATTTCAGTAGGTAGGAAAAACACTGTTTGTAACGTCCACTAACGTGCACAGGAGCCACTAAAGACTAAAGTGCAGTACACAAAGAATTGACAGAAAAGGAAGTAAGAAATTTTTTTATCTGAGAGAATCTACTCTCCAGCACCGTGTCCAGCCCTCATCACTTGTAACTCGAACGTTTCATTGACCGAACCAACTTTAGGGACGCATCAAGTACGACTCTGAACTCACTTCTGTAGTGAAGGAAGAAGTGAGAGAGCAACACAAGTGACCGAATTGATGCATGTCTCGGTCACCACATTCCCAAGAGCCATTGTATTTCCCATTGAATTACCTCTTGAAGAAGAAATTCTACATTTATGTGAGCATAGCGAAGACGCATTCGCAGAGACACATTGACTCCTATTTTGAATCTATGCAGACTGCATTTTGTCTAACCATTTTTTGTCGTACTTCAGGTTATCGGCGGCACCTTACGGGTTTTCCTTGCTAGAGCCTCCGCGACTCCGCGAGGGGGGTGGAGGGAGTCGCCTGGGGAGTACCGACGTCCATAGCTTGGGCAAAAAAAAAAGTGGCACTTGGCGGTGACTTTGCTATCCAAAATTGCTTAGCTTACGTAGGCTCCTCATTTTTTATTTAATTTTTTATCTTTTTTGGCGGAGCCAAGGGCAGGTTCCCGCATGCCTCCACCGGGCAGCGTGTGTACGATACAACCATAAGCGACCAATGAGGAGGCATTTAGCTGATAATTCTAGGCTCCGATCCAGCTAACCTATGCCTGGACCGGCCACATGATGTAGGCCACATTAACCTGGTGTCCACCTAACCTATGTAGAAACTGGTCATATGTTGTAAGGGACACTAGACTGGTAGTACCCGGCTAACCTGTGCTTGGACTGGCCATTTGTTGAAAGCAAAGTTACAAACTTGTGTCTAGCTAACCTGCGTGTGAGCAGATCTCTAGTCTTGGTTGACATTAGACTGGTATCTTCGCATAGTAGTGGCATAAGGCCACTGCTCAGTTTGCATGGTTGAATAAATGCTGCAGAATACAAAACTATTGTTCAGCAGCATGTAGTCCCTACAGTGTACACATCATCAATTCCTGAATTCATCCTGATTCGCAAAAATGCCCCCGACCACAATACCAAGACCGTCAGATATTTTGCTTACCTCATACCGCGGCCAGCTCGAAGTCCTGACTTCAATACCAAAGGCATTTTTTATTTCTGATAAACAATCAACCTTAAATAAATAAATAAATAAATAAGCTTAGTGACACACGAGCGACAGGAATTCCTGGAATTCTGGAACAACGTCGGACCGGGGCAGTGTAATAGACTAGTAAACCCTGGCCATTGATGACAAGTAATCATTGACGACTGTGGCATTTACCATCCCACTCAAGCCCTTGACTAATCGTTATAAGTACTTATTGTCAAGCATTAAGTATAGAAAACAATAACTCCACTCCCAGCATCCCCCGCATATCGGTTAGAGCTGATAAATAAGTCAGTCATCAAATGTAATTTTCAAGCTGCTATACCTGATATGCAAACTTTTTTAAATGTGTTGTCTGAATGGTTAACTCAAAATAGATTAACTGCCCATAAGAATGAAACCAAATTAATGCTTTTCTTCCCCTGTACTCACCAACAGTTGCCACCTATTTTCTTTAACAATAACACTCCAAGATAATAACAATGCCCCAAATAAGATATCTTGGACTGATCCTGGATGAAAGGCTGAGTTTTAAATCCCATATTGAAGAAGTGGGGTGCAAGCTTAGGGTTCTTGGCATAATCTATGCAATATCCAATTATGTTGAACGTGAATCATTAAAAATAGTTTACTACTCGTTGGCTCATTCAGTGCTGGTCCAGAATATCATCGTTTGGGGGGAGCCCCACGTTGTCACATTCACAAACTTGAAGTAATATTGAATAATATACTTAGGCGAATACTACGTGTTAGACGAAACAAAAACCGCTGTGCCTGTAATGAGTTGCAGTGAAATGTACTTGTCTTTACAAATGTTGCAATTTCAGGATGTTTACAACTATTCCTTACTTAATTTTTTTCGAATTGTGTGTTATAATCATCCTGAAGTATTTCTAAAGTATTTCAGTCCCCTTATTCCCCAACAAAATTACGAAATGAGACGTTCTGTTCTCAATCTCCCACCTGTGGGTGTTGAAGTTGAGAAACGCCCTTCAGTATTTCAAGTTGCAACGCTTCTCAATAAACTCCCTGAGCATTTATTAGATCCCATTTCTGATAATATCTTTATAAACCTTTTAAAGAATGCGTCATACAATTGTATTAGCTTTTGCTTAGTGTTGCCCAAAAAACTTGTTTGACTTTCAGTGGCTACGCAGATGCATTACTCTACAGTGTATAACTACTTTACCAAATACTTGTAATGTATCAAATGAATCTGAGTGTTATAAACCTAATAAACCTAACTGCTAGCACACATGGACCAAAAGTGCTATATCGGGGATTGGCGTCGTTTCTTGACCTTTCCTTCAAGAAACCCGATCTTAGTGCTACCATTTAGGGTTAATTGTAATTGTAATTAAGGAAGAGTAACGTACTACGCTGAGAGTGTAAGGGAACCATTGGTACTTGCACAAACATCACAACGAGATCACTCAAGCAAGTATAATCATTATTATTTATCCAAGTGGCCTTGAATATTAATTATAATGAATATTAATCCAAATTGCCCTCGTAACAGTTATAAGAATGATATTCCTTGTCATTCTGCATAATAATATTGTAATTATTACTTATGCAGCTCTCCTGTAGCAATATAGCTCAACACAGGGTCAGATTATAATTAATATTTATCAAAATTGCCCTCAACGAGAACAAACATAATACTCAATGACGTTCTGAGAAATATTTGCTATTATGATCAATGCAATTCGCCTTGAATCCCACAGAGGTTAACTTTGAATCAAATTTTAATTATTATTTATCCAAGTCGATTTTCTGAGTCCGGTTCTACGTCAATAAAAAACAATCGCACAATGCGAATGAGAATTGATTCCTTAAAGATAAAAGAATCAGCCGGTTTGTGTCTCGCCCAAATAGCAACAAGTTGAAGGAAAAATAGTAGGCAAGGAATTGTATTATGCTTGTGCGCAGATTATCAGTGTTTTTTTCGGTGTAGCAGGACATATCTGGCCGTGGTGTTAACACCTGAGTTTAAAGATTGTCAGCAAATGTAACGGTCTTAATTCAGTGATTGTTACGTTTTTGGATCATATTAAAAATAATCTGAAATTTAGCAATTTTGTGCTAAAAAACACTAGCATGTCGGTATAACGTTAAAGCTTTGATGCCAGTAAAACAAATTGCTTTTATTAACTGTCATAGGTGAAACTCGTATGTGACCAACATTATTTTGCAAGGAAAAAATACTCTCCGCACAGGAAGAGGCTTTGTAAAGTGATTTTTTGGTCCTACGGTTATGTAAATTCATGCGATTGTTGAAGATACGATCTCTTCCGTACCAATACCATACGCCTGAGGAGAGTACCAGAGGAAATAGGAAAGTATTTGTGCAGTAGAAACTGTTACATTCAGCAGATATGAAAACGGAGACAGTCGTGATATCGAGAGGTGTGGTATTATTGCTTTTTACATGTGTAAATTTAGCTCAACGGTTGGAATTTCGCTGCTGAGTTTGACAAAAGCTCCTTGGTAAATTGAGAGAATTTACTTGCGCATTGTACTGATTTTTTGAAGACTATTGCAAAGATTAGCTCTAGACACAGAAAGCGCTTATTGACCAGAGCCTGTACGCCTTGGTTCTCCGAAGAAATTTTCTCCTTACCTCGATCGCGAGGATAGACTGTACAACCTCGGCAATACCAAAAGCACCATGTCTGTACAACCTCGGCAATACCAAAAGCACCATGTCTGTACAACCTCGGCAATACCAAAAGCACCATGTCTGTACAACCTCGGCAATACCAAAAGCACCATGTCTGTGCAACCTCGGCAATACCAAAAGCACCAGGTCTGTACAACCCCGGCAATACCAAAAGCACCATGTCTGTGTAACCTCGGCAATACCAAAAGCACCATGTCTGTACAACCTCGGCAATACCAAGAGCACCATGTCTGTACAACCTCGGTAATACCAAAAGCACCATGTCTGTGCAACCTCGGCAATACCAAAAGCACCAGGTCTTTACAACCTCGGCAATACCAAAAGCACCATGTCTGTACAACCTCGGCAATACCAAAAACACCATGTCTGTACATGCAACCTCGGCAATACGAAAAGCACCAGGTCTGTACAACCTCGGCAATACCAAAAGCACCATGTCTGTACAACCTCAGCAATACCAAAAACACCATGTCTGTACAACCTCGGCAATACCAAAAACACCATGTCTGTACAACCTCGGCAATACGAAAAGCACCAAGTCTGTACAACCTCGGCAATACCAAAAGCACCATGTCTGTACAACCTCGGCAATTCCAAAAACACCATGTCTGTACAACCTCGGCAATACGAAAAGCACCAGATCTGTACAATCTCGGCAATACCAAAAACACCATGTCTGTACAACCTCGGCAATACCAAAAGCACCATGTCTGTACAACCTCGGCAATACCAAAAGCACCATGTCTGTACAACCTCGGCAATACCAAAAGCACCATGTCTGTACAAC
>LQNS02278091.1:71254698-71281204 GCA_001587735.2 Parhyale hawaiensis | reverse complement strand
ACCAAAAGCACCATGTCTGTACAACCTCGGCAATACCAAAAGCACCATGTCTGTACAACCTCGGCAATACCAAAAGCACCATGTCTGTGCAACCTCGGCAATACCAAAAGCACCATGTTTGTATTGAACGAAAAACATATTGAGCTTCAACGAAAAAAAAAGAGAGGGCGAGAAAAAAAAGGAATGGAGGTAGAAAGAACGAGAGCCATAACAAGGGAGACAATAATAAAAAAGAAAGGGCTAGAAAGAAAGGTGTATCTCAGGCTCTGTCGATGGTTTCATCACTTTCACCAACACTACATTTCATCGTTACCTATAGATTATGACTGAGTCATAACAGCTGTGACCTGAGGTCTGGAAATACAGTAGTAGCGAAAGGCTTCACTCTACCAAGTACTAAAGTAATAACCTGGGGCTAATTATGTGTTAGGTAAATGGAATGACTCAGTTTCTGCACCACTTACTAGGGTATTGCACAACATACCCATTAGCTGCAGCTTGTTAGCGTAGAATAGATAATTCAAAGGTGTACGTTGCTCATCATTATGAGAGGGTCAGTACCACCATTACTCAAGTAGCATAGGATGCAGATTATATAAATATACAGCTTACCATAAGCAAGGCTGACATCTAGCCTTGTTAACGCACAATAAATTATTCGAGGATATTGCTTCCTCTTAGCAAAGTAATCAGCAGACATTAGCAGTATCACGATCATTACTCAAAGATGCCGCAGGCCATTAGCAAAGTCAGTAGCAGCCATGATAAGAGAATTAGGCATCATTGCATGTCAAATCATCAAATCATTTATCAAACACCACAGAGACTGTTTTTGTTCGCGTACCACAGAAGATAAGTCTAGAAGAACATAAACCAACTTCCAGATTTTCCGCGTGCTGACCTTGAAAACCACCAGTGCGTGGTGCTGCAGTGCGCACTACTGCGCAGTCTCCAAACTTTCTTTATTTACTATTCATTTTCCTTATCTGCCAATGCCAGCGTGTCGGTGAGCTCATGAACTCGATCGCAGTCAGGTAACCCCTTACTGGGCAGAAAATCAGTAAAGAAGTGCATTCACTGGGCATAATGTCATCATAGATATGAAATAACTGAGAAAAACAACTATAGATATCCATTAACCCATAGAGAAAAATAAAAGTAAAACCAGTGTAAACGCACTCACTGAAAAGAGAAGCAGTATNATCAGTAAAGAAGTGCATTCACTGGGCATAATGTCATCATAGATATGAAATAACTGAGAAAAACAACTATAGATATCCATTAACCCATAGAGAAAAATAAAAGTAAAACCAGTGTAAACGCACTCACTGAAAAGAGAAGCAGTATAGATATACACATGTTCACCAAATAGAAAAGCAGTATAGATTTGAACTCACTGTGCAAAATTTGAATATAGAGCTGCACTTACTGTGTAGACAGTCATTAAAGAGATGCACTCTAATCTGCATAGATATACAGATAATATGCAGATAATCAGCAATGATATTAATAATTGTACACACTAAGGGTATTTCTGCACGTACAAAACAGAACAGCATCATTGTCATGCACAAATAAGATGCAGAAATTCAGGACAACTATATGTCAATTTACTACGGTACGTTATGAGCTTCAGCATAATCATGGGTGCACTGAATGCTCTCGGCTGCAGTGTAGATATGTGCTCAGTGTGTAGAATATCAGTCGCGTTCTCGCTGTGCTGTAAAAAATTAATAATAAACATACGCTCTAACATATGAATGTTAGGGTCCAGTAGTGTGCTCGTAGGTCGTTATTTCAAGCTGACTAAATCCGTCAGTCCGCCAATCCGTCATCGATATTTTAACTGCGCTTCCGTCATCGCTAAATTACAGTTCGTCACCGCTGTTAGATAATCATCAGCAAAAAAAAACTGTTTACAAGAGAAATAACCCGTATATTTATTGATTTAGAAACAGTTTCGTACCTCTTTGCACAAAATAGTATAAATTCTTATACTTCTGCAAATTCCCTCCTGTAGCTGGCGTACCCATACAGGGACATATTCCCTTGAGCAGCACCAGTTACTGGAAGTTGGCGCTGGCTAGCGCGGTCACAGTAAACAGAAAGGGTCTTCTCTTTACTGTGAGCGCGGTCCTCTTCGGCTTGAGAATGTCGCCGACTGCGTGGAACATCCGCTCCACGGCAGCAGAACTAGAAAGGTGTTGTATTTCATAAACGAGTTTTCAAATTTTTATAGTGTGGACGGAACTCACGCGTGAACGTGTGCCGCACAACATATTTGCCGAAGATCGTCCTTGCTTTTCGGATAACTGGCAGTTCGGGTGACAATCGAAAATTGCTTCCATAGGCGATTATTTCGTTAGTGTTTCCATTAGTCGTCAGTCCGCTAGCGAAATGGAAATCCGTCAATACTGACGGACTGCCCATCTCTGCTACCGTCAACTTTTATATAGCTTGAGGAATATTACAGTAATAATATCATATACAAATAAAAAAATCTATAGCACTGTTAAACTTGATGATGTTTAGTGTTTATGTCATATTGATATGTATATGATCTAAACCAAAAAGTTTCTTCGTTTAATTTCCATGTATCACTGCTTTTAATAATTAATATTTAAACCATTAATATTTTTCGAATCATTTCCTTGCGCCGTTACTCGAATCTCTGGCGCTTGAGCAATACCGTAGATGAGCCTGAATATAAATCATCAATAACTTACCAAGTATTATTCACAGATTTATGGTAGACTATCCTAAATTCCGTCCATTATGAATCACAATATAAATTCGTATTTATCTCACGATAACTAATAGCAAATGTTAACATAGAAATTCAGGATTTTCTGAATGTATTAGACCCCACTTCCCAGTCAGAAATTCTCTATGAACAAGCGATATAATATCAACAGTTTGGCTTTGATTTTCTGGCTGGGTTATGAAAGATACAGTAAAGATTCATTTCTGTCTAATCTAAGAAAAAATTACAATTGACTTCAATCTACCCTGATGTGTAAGATAACAATCATTCTACGGTTGCAATTATTCTCTGCTTAAGAACCGCTGTGCTTTATAAATTTATCTACCCTACTGTCGCTACATGGGCAATCTAAGTATAACGTCATTTTTTAAACTATGTAAATATTGCGAAACTTGTTGCTAGACGAAATTTTTGCAGCCTCACTAGCTAGCGAGTATTTAAAACTTATAGCTAGCACTAACCGCTAGTAAAAGTTGGTGCAAACCGGTACCGGTACAGAACTTCCTTATCTTACAATCGATAAGGCTTATGAGAAATGGCATTTGCTCTTTATGTCTCTCCTTCAAAAACCCAAATTAGCTCCCTATCTAGTGTTGTTATCGACGAGCACGCAATTCCTTCCTCTCAGAAAATTTGATAGATTTCAAAAATAGAATTTTACAGTCATTTTAGAACTGTTATCAACAAAGAAGACATAATAATATCTTCTTTAAAAAATTATGGCATTTAGCGAATGCGTTAGGCGGTTATATTTACGAATATGCAATTTCCCCATGTTAAAAAAAATAATATGCCTCAAAACTGCCATGTTGCGGCTACTACCAGGAAAGTTTTTTAACGCATTGTCTTGTGCCAATTTTGAACAAGTTGCATTTTATGGACTTATAAATGCTGTTCTAATGACTGCACATCTGTTGAGTTAAGTCACTGCAAATCCTATAACACAAACACAGTAGTGAAGCATATCTTTGGCTCAAATTTCAACAAAGTTTAAAATTCTATCTTCTCAACCACGAGACGCCACAAAGCACATGCTTCAAGGAAAAGGAAAAATTTACGAAATCATCAGTTTCTTATCCTCAAAACTTGTCACTCGCTCCTCCTTACAAAGGTTATGTAAGTTTCTTTCCCGGATCGCCGGTCACATGATGCGCCACGTATATGAGGATATATGCGGACAGAATACCTTATTGGGCCTTGAGATGTACTTATTTCCGACATGCTTGCATAGGCCTTCTCGACAATACACCACCCATGCATTGTTACTGAATTTCCAAGTTCCGTGTGAGATAAGAATGCAGTAACATTCCATTTAATATTATAGCAATAGTTTCCCGACAAACTTTTGCCAGCCAGTCTCTACTTAAACTGCATTTACATTCTGTGTCAATTGAGAACATCGAGGCAAGTTAACACCAGACGCAATATTGCATATTGCCGTTTAGTGTGCTTGAAGCATAGTTTCCAGAAGCATCTATAAGCCAGCCTCAGTTTAACATAACACCTGACAATTTTATCAGTTTTTAAACTCTGTCTACAGTGAAGTGCAAACANCGAGACGCAATATTGCATATTGCCGTTTAGTGTGCTTGAAGCATAGTTTCCAGAAGCATCTATAAGCCAGCCTCAGTTTAACATAACACCTGACAATTTTATCAGTTTTTAAACTCTGTCTACAGTGAAGAGCAAACATCAGGCCAATTCCTGTGAAAATATTGCAAAAATATTTTTAGCATAATTCTGCATAATGCTGCATTGCATAATTTTTGCAGCATTCTGTAGTTACTGTGCAATAAACTAAGGATCTCGAGAAAACACATAACCCGCAGCATAGCACAATCGTCTCGACAAAAGTCCAAGAGGAACTGAACGTCGAACAGACATTGCTGGCAGCGTTCCCGGACACACAAGCAAAGTGGTGCTAAAACAGAGCAGATATCGCTGGGCTACAGTGGGCTGTTAACATATGTCTTTATCAAAGAAAATTCAATGCATTTTTCCTTAGATCATTCCCATAGTATCAAGGTAGATATATGTGCTGGTCAGCGCTATACTACCCAAGATGAGATCGTTAATCTATGGCAACGTTGCTATTTATCTGATAGCACACGGTACTGTATTATTGTATACAGTAACAGCGTACTTACTTAACCTATGCATCAACAATACCGTATATCGAAATTGAAGGCTTCTCTTTGACTTGATATGGTGATAAAATTGCTCCAGTAATCTCTAAGAAAATAAGTCTCTATTTAAATTGCGTGTGCGATCTGCGAACTTTCAACTTCCTTGTTGAGCAAACAGACGTATGTACCTTACGTTACAAAGTTCAGTCACGTTTAATAGTGTTAATTTCCTGATTATCTTCTTCTGGACTGGACAGTCTCAATCTTTTACATTATCGATATGAGGTCAGTAATTATAAACATAGTTTATCTCTTTGGTCATAAGAGTCATTCGCCCCTGGCCAAGTCGCGCCCTGCTATTGTTCTGGCCCAATAACACGAGTATTTCTTATCAAGAGATTCTTTTATTTATCTGTTCTGCACAGTCTGTTGCATCATGTCTGCCTTGGCTGAGCTCCTACAGACCTTTAGTCATTTATTTAATCTGTTACTGCTATGTCATCCTGATGTTTTTTGCTGCACCTTGGCATCCATCGTCGTACTTTAGCTAGGAAGAATTTCATGATACACAACATGAAGCAGCAAGCAATGAAAAGGTTTTGATTAATTGAAACAAGTAACTGTACTAGATTAGTAAACTAGGCCTAATTCTATTCATAATCATAATAATAAGGATCATAGGTTACGTTACAGTTTACGCAGTCTAAGGATATAACGATTTATTGCTACAACGTAAAACCCATACCAGATAACGTGAAAATCTAATTCTATTTATCTTCATTATCACGCCTTACATGATCCCAAATGTGAAACCACTGTAGGTACTTATTATTTTTAACGCACTTCCCGCGTCTTTGATAGCCGTTTGCTCCCGGCTTATAAACTTTCCTGCACGGTCCCAGTCGGAAAATCGGAAAAATGAGAAAGCGTCCTCCCCTTTCCTCTCCCTCACGCAGGGGCCCCTCGGAACCGCCGGAATTTCCTAACAGATTTAAGTTTTCGTCAGAACAGCCGCCTCTGCCTCGCAGGATATTGCGGAACACGGACAGAAGGACGTACGGGACGCGCTTCTGTAGTCCTAATTATTATTCTTTGGGGGCAGATCTGTCATATTAATTGACGGCTCTAATTGACTTGGGTTTGTTTTTGTCCACTGGCTGAGAGAACCAAAGCGATACGGTGACAGCTAAAGGTTGTTTCGAATTTAGTGAGCAGGGCATAAATTACGGTTAAAGGTATTATTTTAGCTTCATTTGACCTAATTTTTTATCCACTGACTTTGAGAACCAAACGAATAGAACTATAGTTAATTTCTATAAATACATTCATAATTATTATCATACAGTATATTACCTCTTCATTTTTATGTCGCCACAACCGATGTAGTAAAATTTATTTAGCGTTATTTTTAGGATAGCTACTGGAATCTTCTATACGTCAGCATCGAAGCAAAATCCCAGCTGATTTTATTAACATCTTTCATAACAATGCTTGCAAGCAATGCACACAGTGTTTTGTTGAGCAATAATTTACTCCCAAATTATTAGCTACAGTTCCCATAGCAAATATATAGAAAGCTACGCATTTTTTTTCAATCAGTGCCCCGTGAGCGCATATTGTAGAATATATCGAGATCTTAGAGCCAGAAGTGGCTCTGTCCATTTTTGGCGAAATCGGGTTCCATTCATAAAGTGGGTGCCAGTGAGGCATATTTTTAGTGTCACGGGTGTCTATGCCATATATTTTAATGCCAAATCTCTTTGTAATGAAGAGATATGGCATAGACACCCATGACACTACAAATATGCCTCACGGGCACCCTTCTGGTGAGGGGAAGCCGATTACACCAAAATGGACATAGCCACTTCTGGCTCTAAGCCCTCAAATTATTTGTGCAGTTCGAAGTTATTAATTTGAAATAATCGTCATAAAATCATCTTCACGCAACTGCTCTCCACATTTTCTTATTTTAGTACACAGTTCGAAAATTATTATATCACTCCTTTTTAAATTAACAATTTTATACACTAGAAATCTAAACGTGCGATTAGTTCAGACCAATCCTATTTATTTTTTCTAACAGACTTGCGAGAGGAAATCTCTCAAAATAGCCAGATAAAGTGTCAGATATAGGATTGGCAGAACAGAAGTTCTGGCCTTGCGGCCTTCTGGTGCCCTGAAATTGCAGCCTTCCGGCCATCGCTAACTGACAGAATTGTTGTTACCGCATTTGTCTACCTATTAGCTATAAAATGAACAAATACTAAGAACTGTTGTTTATTACTGTACTACAAGAGGCCAATAAAAGAATAACACAAGGAGTCTTCTTGATATCTTTACATTTGGTAATTTTCAAGACAGCAAATCTAATAAATTAATTATAAATTAATCGTGCACGGATCTTACTAGAATTCCATGAATGGAATCACACTGAGTTGCCCGTCAGTAGTGGAATGTGGATGTAGAGCACAGGAAATTTTTCTCATTTCCGACTGTATAAAGAAACTGTTTCCTTCTAAAAACCTGGCGTTGATAAAAAATAATCTTGTCATTACGAAATAAAAAAACCATGCTTGAGCCGGTACGTTTCCTGCTTAGTGTGGGAATTATCTTGACAGTCTACGAAGTAAATTACCATTTTTGTAGGACTGCCTTAGTCAGCTCTGCATGTCTGCCCCCCTCCCCGTCTCTCCCAAAGAAAGGAAATGCTGAAATCTTGGCCACATTTCTCAACTAGCCTAAAGTAAGAAAACATGAAGACAGTCGATGAAAAATAATGTACCATATTAGGTAACTATAAAAATCTATAAATCAACTGCACACGTAACTCTTCACTGTACCGTCCAGCTGCTCTTCATAAACAAAAAGTTCTGCATTTTTGGCCTCTGTCTTGCATATTAATTTTAAACAATAGTGAAAAATTGCAATTATCCAAGAATTCATGATGAATCACTCCACCGTTGAACACCCCATCTACAACTCCATTGTTGAGTAAGGCAGACATTTTCAACGGTATTAGTTCCGTTTTTTTCAGTTCGAATACAGCCGTTCTAATGTTCCTTGAGCAGCACCTTAAATCTAAAACAGAAGCTCTCTAGAGAACAGCCCCATAATATAGGCCACGTACCTCTCCTGCCAAATTACCTATACTACCCAGGACAGCATATACATTCATGCTAGCATATAAGCCTCTACCACGTGATGTATTCCTGGCTAGAGCATAAATCCAGACTACAGTATACTAAACTGAGCTAGAACACACTACCCACGCCCGACTATAATGATATCCCCATGATCAGAATATACCAAAGTAAGAATGTACTTAAGAGACCAGAATAATCCTGCAATCTGGAATATACCTATCCACGCCAGAACTTACACTCAAGTCAGAAAAGACTCTTCCAGGCTAGAATGTACCCAAAGGCTGGAGTGTGCCTTCAAGTCAGAATATGACCTGAGGTTAGCCAAAATATGCCTCCAAGCTAGAATATACTCCCCTGGCCAGAATATACTGCTCAGTCCAGAATCTACCTCTCCATTCCAGAATATGCCTCCAAGCCAAAATATACCCCAGACCAGAGTATACTCGAAACCAGGAGAGAATAAATACCCCGAACAGCTTGCAGCAGCATTGAGGAATCGATATCTTCAACAACGTTCCTACAATAACTATGAGAGGGATCATGACGGTGATCTCGTCCGGATAATGAGTAAAAGCTAATCGAATAACTGGAATGGGTCCGAAGTTTGTTTATATTTCATAGTGAACATTTGAGATAGACCTCTTTCTGAAATTGTCGGGGCACAGACATCCGACATTTTCAAATATCTTATAGAAATTACTAGGAGCAGCACTCTCCTCAGCTTCAAATCACTACCACGTATATTTCGTTATTCAACTTCTAGTAATTCCATCCTATAGAGGCAGTTTTGTTGCGGTCTCTTCCACAACAAATCTGCAATAGTTGGTCATGCTTATTCACTCATTCCCTTGACCTCGGTTTATGTTTGACTCACGAAATTTATGGTTGGTTGAATATATTAAGGTGACAGTAAGTAAAGCGTATTTTCTCTGTGCGTTAAAATGTTGGCAGTAGCTCAGAGCGAATCAGAGTCTAAACTTTTCTCTTCCTTTGAAATAGATCTCTTCTCAGCCTTCTGCACAACCTGTAACACAAGAGCCTACTCTAACTCAATGCATTTTACCACACTTGTCATATAAATTTATAATTACTATAGAGTATGCATAGTGAATTGGCCTTATAGGCAGTGGTAAAAATGTACTATCTTCGGGTAATGGATTTGCTATATTTTTGTGTGTGTTTGGCAATTCACACTTCATATTTATTTCCCGTAGACATTACCTACAAAATACCTTAAATTTGCTTTTCTTGACATACACATGTTTTTTTTTTACCTTCACGTACAGTTTTTGCGCATAGGTATCTGGCGTTTTACAAATTCGGACCATTTCTATTACAAATGATACGTTCTCCCTCTGCAGAACTCAACATTGGCGTGCACTTTGATATTTTTGCATAACAATCCTTTCTTTCTTTTCGTTCATATTCATCGAGTTTTAAATATTTTTGACGTCAAAGTACACTTTCCGATATACATAATGCATTGGCTTGTACAGGGTACAATGAATGGCCACCGGTATCGTGGCCCTCTTTTCAAGGAGTGCGTACTTTCACTTAGCCAAGCATGTGCCCGCTGTTTTTTTTTAGGGGGGGGTTATTTTCGTGCATTACATCAAAGCAAACACAAATACACACATATGAAACATATATCTATATATATATGCTCCAAAAGCATGCTTACACCTACCCACTTAATCTCTCACGCCTATATACACTTACTTGTGAACACCTTTACGGACACGATGCATATACAATACCGACACAAGGATATACAGTCGTCTATTTATTCGAGCTTAACGTCATGAATACAATTAGCTTTACATATCTGTAGTACTGCAGATCGTCAACCTCAAGAGAGCCTGCAAAAGCCTTCTTTTTAGTAGTACTACATTAAATGCAGTAGTAGTATGTTTTCGTGTACATACATTTATAAAATTTTCAAAAACTATACTAGCAACATATAAGCATGAATTGCATATAATGATATTTTTACATTTATTATTAACTGTAAGTAAATATTCAGCATAAAATAGAAACGCACATTTTGTCTTGGCCAAAAATTGATAACACATAAAAATCGTTTCAACATCATCATTTATTGGTTCTTATATGTGACAAACGAGAATAAACTTTTATGTTTAGTGAACTTTCTTTTACTTTGGATGAATTAATTAAATCTTTGAACACACGAGCTAATTATTGTAATTTCACACAAAAGTTGCTAGTGATCCTTTTCCATTCTTCTTTCAAAAAAGGCCATAAATCAAGTTTTTGAGGATTTCTATTCTGACCTTTTTCTCCCATGCTCTTCCACTATATTACAATTATTCGTTCTTCTTCAAGACAATTTGTTACTTATTTTATCTTCGTGGAAAAGCACATTGTCTTGCATAAGAAAATTAGGGTTTCAACAGTTCCGTTACATAAGTGAAGAATAACATGTTTGCGAAGAAGTTCTTTATGTCTGATATTACAGCAAGAGCATTAGTTCCGGCTGCTCTTTGGTTGTGGACCTCTTGGTCCGCCTACTGTCGGCTATCTAATCTAATCTAAACACCAGCATTAATTTTCCCACGTAAACAAACAGTGGGGCCAACACCTGCCGATAAAATTATCCCTAACACCGATACACTTCCACGTCCAAACTTCACTGTTTTCTTTACACGTCGAAGAGGCAAGCGTTCGCCATGTCTACGCCTTATGGCGATGGCACACGCTAGTCAAAAGAACGAGCATCGTCATCTTTTCGTCCGAACGTTATGTTAAACTCTTGCAAACACAGCTCTAAAATTGCCAAGAAATGGTGTAAAAATGTTTACCGTCAGTTCAGATTCCTCCGCAAGTGCCGTTAGTTAACTTTTGGACATATCATTATGGAGGGATATATAACTTAAAATTCTTTCCAAGTGCATGCTATTTAGATGGGCACATTGACACATTCGGACGAAAAGACGACGAAACTCGTTCTTCTGACTAGCGTGTGGCATCGGCTTTGCATAGGCACACGTCAGTTCCGAACGAGTGGAACTTAGATTCATCACTGAAGTGAATCAGTGATTCATCTCCCGTTGTTCATCTGTCCCGACAATATGCTCCGTGAGGACGTCAAGACGAACCTGTTCATCTGTCTTTGAAATCAAAGGTTTACATGCTAAATCCTAGTCGATAATATTTTCTTGTTTAACCAACGAGAAACGGTTTTCCTAGATATTTCAAATCAGCACTAAATTTAACGAAACACTTTGTCTTCCTCTCCAAAGTTATAAAAATATACCTCTATAGTATAGTGTTGAATAAACTTAGTGGCGAACAGAGGTGTATTTTTAGAACTTTGGAGATGAAGACAAAGGTTTTCCTAGAGATTGCATTCTACGTTTGCTTTCAAAACTTATGAAAAATTGATGTCGCTGTCTCCACATGGTCTGTTAGGAACACGCTAACAATCAATCTTCCACCTTGATATTCATTGAATGCACGTTGCTTTTCGCTTATGGTTCAAGAGTCTTATCAGTCTTAAACATTCTGATAACATGATAAACAAAATTTTTTTTACCTTCTTACTATACGAGCCATTTCAGAAATTAACTTTCCTTCTTGCTGGTTTGCTAGAACGAGCTGTTTTTCATCAATAGTCAAAGTTTTGCGTTTTGTTGCCGTAATATTGGATGAAAATGCCTCCAAAAATATTTACACTAGCCTTGTATAAATGAAGACAAGCAACTGAGTCGCAAGAAAATACATAAATTGAACATAATTGCATTGATCGGGATAATTCAGCAGTATTTCTTAACTTTTGGCCAGGACAAACGTACTTCTTTTTTATAAGTTGAATATTATTTTGTACAGTTAAAGTTATATAAAATCCTCATTTTAATTCATACATATATGTTCCAGGAATATTTTATGAACACTTTATAATTGCACGTGCAAAACATTTCCAGTAAGAAATATTTAAAAATTTGCTGCAGTTCCGATCCATATATTTTGTCCTCTACTGTACATGCTTCAGCTAAAATCTTCTTATGATGTGCGGCTATTTTGCTCGTGCTACTGCCCTATAGCTCGTCCGGACGTTACACTTATAGGACCACATAGGGAAAATGACTTAGCTACGACACGTTCAACTTGACGCTACTCTTCATAGGTAATATGTGCAACAGAGTTGCTTCTGGACTTAGAAAGGAATTGATTTATCCATGATGGGTGTTGGGCCAGTACAAGAAAACAAATTTTGTGCTCGGGGAGGTACCACCTTTCCAAAGCTGCTGGTTATAACATCAGTACTGCGTGCAGTGCTGAAACCGTGCTGTGTACATTGTGCACTGGGCTCTTGAAGAGCAGTTCCAGCAGCTTGTTAGCATGAAACTTACCTTTGAGTAGCTGTCGAATGAATTGACTGGTTGTTAGATAAATTGAATAGAAGTTGGACCAACTGAATGACAGTTGGATAATACTAAGCGAACTTGCGTTTTTTCTTAAGTTGCTAGAACAATATTATGCTTTTGGGTTTGTCTTTATTATGCACAACTCCCTATACTACGTTTGCAATTCCTTATCGTAAGTCCATTGCAGCAATGAACAGTTGTGCATCTCAACATCGTCCAGTATGTGCAACGAAGGACCGTATTCTTTAAAGTTATCCGTCCCTTACAGCGACAACATTGCCCGTCCTTTGCATCGTAACTTGCAACAAACTCACGGTATCTTTAACAAGAGCCGTCGCTTGCAGCGATAACATCACTAGTCACCTAGCGACAACATCGCCTCTCCTGTGCGGCAACATTCTCCCGTACTCTTCAACATCACCCGTCCCTTGCAGCAACAACACCCTTCTTCTTCAACATCCCCCGTCCCCTGCAGCAACAACACCCTTCTGCTTCAACATCACCCGTCCCCTGCACCAACAACCCCTTTCTTCTTCAACATCACCCGTCCCTTGCAGCTACAACACCCTTCTTCTTCAACATCACCCGTCCCTTGCAGCAACAAACACCCGTAGTACACTCGTCCGACGCACAGCAACGAACGCTATAGGCCCGCACCACGACCGTACCTGGGCCCGACGAACAGCCTCAGCGTTGAGAGTACGACGAGGATGTTACGCAACGACATCCTTGCCCTCTCATTTGGCTGCCAAGGCCGACGTTTCTCACGAGGCTGTAGGAGCAGCAGCTGCTGCAGCTGAGGCAGCAGGTGGACTGGTTGAGAGTTAATTAGAGGAGACGACGGGGACAGCTCGCCCTGCACATCTGTCTCTGCCATCACCACCGTCCCTGTACCCGGGGACATCATTTCTCGACTCGAACTTAGAGAACGCACTTGGAAGAAATGATAGCCATCTCGGCTGAACAAATGATTCTTAGATTGAGATTGTCTGGACCGCGCAACAGAGCCTGGATCATGTAGCAGAGTCTGGACCATGCAGCCGAGTAAGTTGAGAAGCAGCCTATACAGCAACCTGGGAAATCAGTTCTTAACTCAATCTTGGACAGCGCAGTTGGAAGAAACGATAGCTATCGTGACTGATAAAACGATTCTTGAACAAAGCCTTTGTGGCGAATAAGTTGAGATATATTAACAATTCGATCCCAGGAAGCATGACAAAGAGGAATGATTTCTATGATGACAAAACGAGAAAGTTTCTTGAATAGAAAGTTTTTCTGGAACATGTACCAAAGTTACAGTATATCAGATGCTTTCTTGGATGAATAATTTATTTCCAGATAGTGCGGGTGGAAGGAATGACTACCGTCGTAACCGAGTCCAGCGCGTACCACATGGCGCAGCTAGTCATGGTGCGAGTGTGGTCAGAGCTTGGCGCTAGCGTCCATTCGCGGCCTATCCACTAGTGTAAAAAGAACGAAGGTCTCCTGCCTTCGGCTTCTTTCCTCCTCTTATAGCACTTGTTTACCTCTGAGTAAAGTTACCTATATTGTGTATTATCATGTAGTTATAGACATTTTGTTCGTTACCTGTTGGATTGGCCAAGATTAGCTGTAATCTGCAAACAGAATAATTTTTCATACTTTAAGCATACAAGTTATTGAAAAGTACGTCTTTGCACACTCTACGTCTATAGGCTATAGAATATAGCAATGTTTAAATAACTGAAATTGGTAATATTTTTGCCAGCAGGAATACGATAACACTGGATGTCTTGCTAGAAATTCAACAATTGAGAAAATAGATCCCGGGATTCCTTGCATTTGTACAATAGTTTTCGATACTGCCCAATAGACATCGGATAAATGCCTATAATTCTCCGACAGGTAGGTGTGAATACTATTTTCCAATGAAGAGTATCAGAGCTATGAAGGAAAAAGTTGATTCATTGAGTTATTTCTCCGGCTGAATAACACTTTATGAGTTGAACTCAGATCTTTGACAAATTGTGGAAGGTTGAAGCAGGAGAGTGTTGAAACCAAAAGTGTCCTATGAAAAATACAGTATTTAGTCCTTTCTTTCTCTGAGAGGACCTGGGACTGTTCAGTTATCCAAGTTATAACATTTTCTGCGCCCTGCAATGCAAAAACTTCATCTGTTTCCAGGCCTGCTTCCGCTTGCAGTACGTCGAAGAGGAGCCTCGTAAGTTCCTCAGAATACGATTGACTTAGACGTAATTCCTTCCTCGAACCTGGAGAGCGTAAAACAGAGATAGCTAATACCCGTCTGAAGGTCAAATGGGAATAGTTGACTCTCTACATATGTACTGTCTCAAACTTTAGCCAAGTAAATCGATATTTTTCATAAAATAATAATAGGTATAGAGCCAGAACACAAAGAGGATTGTTAAGCCTCAATCCCAACAACGATGCTAAGTATGCATTGTGGACTGCTAAAATGCACGGTACAGCACTGCATGCTATGGTTTGACCACCACGGCGGAATGCAGACGCTTGTTACATCCACCACATTTATTTATTTTTTTTTCTTCGATTGTGAGATACTGGCGTCATTTTTTACCAATAAATATCTCCTTAGTTTTTTGTAAGTTTGGAAGTTTTGTTGTTGAAAATTTCGGGAAGAAATAACTTCATAACTTCAAACTGCAAATTGAATAGTACACTAATCGTAAATAAGTTTTTGTCTCTAATTCTAATCCTATAGAGGGCTGAAGAGAAAGGTCCTAAGGTCATAATGTTGGATATCGGGAAAGAAAATCAGTATTGAAGAGAATTTTGTATTACAAGTTTCGGTAAAGACAAAGCATCTTCTAATGTCTCTCCAGAAATCCGGAAAGGAAATTAACTTGTTAACAAATATCTGCAATGTCTTTTCTTATCAATGGAGATGATGAGGACTCGAGTAAAATTTTGTAATAATTGTTCGAGAAAAAAAAATATTTTTACCCAACACCATTTAACTAATTCTACTACCTTCATTTTCGTCTTCAGGTCTCAATGCACGACTTCGCATCAACTTTTCCTTAGAAGAATACGTTATGGCATGCATCTCACAGGGTAACTTCGGTCTTCGGTTTCACGAACTTTAGTATAAGCTACATGTAATGATATAAAGCTTTTTATCGACATTGAATTTAATTGAACCTTTTTTCTATCATCTTCAAATTACGACCTCTTCGAGCTTTGGAGAATTGTATCCTTCACTCCATCAATAGCTCTTCGAACTACAAAATATTGTATACTCGACTATATCAACAGTTGTATGTGCATTAGAATATTCTATTCTTCACTACATCGATAGCTTTACGAACTTTGAAAAATTGCATATATCACTACATCAGCAACCCTACCAACATTGGAATGTTATATATACTTCACTACACGATAGACTTACAAACTTTAGAACAATGTACATGCTTCAGGACATCAACAACTCTACCAAGATTGAGCAGTGGAACTTAACAACTTCAACGACTTTACAAACTTGGGAAAATTGTATGTTTCACTACATAAACAACTCTAACCCGTAACCTTGGCCACGTTGGCAAATAAAGCACAAATTGGATGCCAAGAGTATCCTGTCTGTCCTTGAAACATTCCTTGCCATTCGGTTTAGAATACTTGGCGTTCCTTAAGACAATACTCCAGACTTGTTGAGAAGTGGTGCTTATCCAAATTCTGTGCAACGTCTACATTGCGCAACTCTTGTAGGCTGGGGAAGAATGCTTACCGTTCAGGATTGTCACGTGCGTACTGTACTAGAATTGCGCTTTAGATGATCAATTGTGCATCAAGCTAAGCAGTGAAGAATATAGTTAAAAGACAAAAATGGTTAAATTTTGGTGCGGGTTGGTCGATTCGTTTCTATGTTTGAGTTGTGCTTGTCATATTGTTTGTTACACAATAACTCAAAAAGCTTTGAATGGATCTTTATGAAATTTGCACGAGGTGTTGATAATGCTAAAAGATATAAATGGTTAAATTTTGGTAAAGATTGGTTGATTTGTTTGTATGTTTGACATATGTTTGTCGTAATGTTTGTTAATAGCATAACTCAAAAAGTTATGGAAGAATCTTCAAAAAAATTGCTGAAGCTGTTAATACTATCAAAAGGCACAAATGCTTAGATTTTGGAATTGATGCGTAAAAAAATCATGGTTTTAGAGCCAATTTGAATTTTTTGTTATCGTTGCCTTACTTGGCGGACGTATGCGCTCTCAGAGTGCTCTAGTTTATTATTTATTCACTTCAAGTTAAGGCAGATAATTTTCAGGTTACGATAGCCCCAATAGTAGCAACATGTGACGGCTTATCCCTTACAGCATTCTCGGCCGCCTGAGAAGCTCAAAAAGTAACTCGAAATCAAGGGCAGCCTCAATCTTGCTAGGGTAGGAACGGGCCAAAATTGGATGGTCTTCATTAATTTAGGGTTCTTCCGTTGACAGTGCAGCTGGGAAGATACAATAAGCTTAGCTTTAGTTTCTCAGAGCTACATTGGATCGGGTGTCAAGCGTTAATCGTAAACAGATTACTATTGATACTCCCAAAAAGATTTGGGCCACGTTCGATTGCGTCCTCCAAGTCGATCTACGTTAGGCCCACTTAACTGAACTTGTCCGGAAATGCAGACAAGAACTTTGGCTTCGTTGCTTTGAATCGTTTACTGAAATCTGCAAGTTTGGAAGTAATACTAAGATCATGAAAGTCTTACAGGTCATTGATTAAGAGGCAACGGCTGAATTTTCAATGAACAAGCCAGGGCAAGTGTGTGAAGATTCGGACAAGTCGAGCCTCAAAGGCTTAATTTTCGCTGCCCAATGGCGAGCACCTTTGGCTTTGCCATTTTGGCTTGAGTTTTATGCCTTAATCAGCGCTGGGTTTGAGTCCGTATCAACGGTAATCAATTTAGGATGAATATCTGAAACCCTATGAAAAGTAGCGGTAATTGTCTTTTTTCAGGTCACTATAATTGATTTTGAGGAAAAATTTTACACATTTAGGTAGAATGAAGCATTCTAAGACATTTTCATGAATGACGTTTCCGTCGCAACTGCTTAGTTTTCGAGTTATTCAACTTTGAAATTCCTAATGTTTTCCTATGAGAAAAAATAACGGCGATCCGATAGGAGCATGAACTACGTACCCTAAAATAACCTTACCTAACCTTACCTAACCATACCTAACCTCACCTAACCTTACCAAACCTTACCTAACCTAACCTAATGTTACCTAATCATTTTTTCCCATAGGAAAACAATGGAAACTTCGAAGTCAAATATTTCAAAAACGAAGCACGTGAGACGAAAATGTTATTCACGAAAACTGTCTGAGAATGTTTCATTCTACCCAAATGTGTGAATATGTTTCTCGATATCCATTAGTGACCTAAACGGACTAATACCAAAATAGCAAAACTAGCGCTTCTGAGTAAAGTCCCAGACAAGTCAGACCTAATGACATTGGCTTAGGGTGATGCAACTGTCTTAGACGATGACGTAATAACTTTTTTATAGTATAGTTGCCAGTTATTGCATGCCACAGTTCTGAAAGTAGTACAGCAGGCCACAGTTCTGAAAGTAGTACTGCATGCCACAGTTCTGAAAATAGTACAGCAGGCCACAGTTCTGAAAGTAGTACAGCAGGCCACAGTTCTGAAAGCAGTACGTTATAGTTCTTAAAAAAATCAGTTTTAAATGTAAAGTTAAAGCGTTGTATAAGAACGATAACATTCGGTACTCGCTCGCCACTCAATTTCATGTTGGACTTAACTTCATTTTTTTTATTTAAGAAGTAAATTCGCTTCTCGATTTAAGAATAAATCGAATATAAACGATTTTTTTATAAGTTTGACCCTGAGTCAAAGGGTTCGATATTATAAAATGCAAACAAATTATTTTTTTGAAGAAACATTGGCGATTGAGTTGTGGCCGTTAACAACGCTAATAGTGTTAATGGTGTTAATAGTGGTAACATTGTTAATGGTGCTATATGTGTTGCGAGATGCGCAGAGTACCTGCAGCTGTTACATCTGGCGCAGACCGTAATTACGGCACCACTAGTAGCAGGGCACCGTGTATTTTCCTGCACCTGTGCTCTTAAAATACCGAGCCGTATCGATCCCCTGACCATTAACTGATACTGCCAACACTTGCTGCACTGGATATGATCTGTGTTTGCTTTCACTCGTGCAGGACAAGACACTGCCTCATGTATGTACAGTAGACCACAGGACACTGCCTCATGTATGTACAGTAGACCACAGGACACTGCCTCATGTATGTACAGTAGACCACAGGACACTGCCTCATGTATGTACAGTAGACCACAGATCACTGCCTCATGTATGTACAGTAGACCACAGGACACAGTCTCATGTATGTACAGTAGACCACAGGACACAGTCTCATGTATGTACAGTAGACCACATGACACTGCCACATGTATGTACAGTAGACCACAGGACACTGCCTCATGTATGTACAGTAGACCACAGAACACTGCCTCATGTATGTACAGTAGACCACAGAACACTGCCTCATGTATGTACAGTAGACCACAGAACACTGCCTCATGTATGTACAGTAGACCACAGATCACTGCCTCATGTATGTACAGTAGACCACAGATCACTGCCTCATGTATGTACAGTAGACCACAGGACACAGTCTCATGTATGTACAGTAGACCACAGATCACTGCCACATGTATGTACAGTAGACCACAGATCACTGCCTCATGTATGTACAGTAGACCACAGGACACTGCCTCATGTATGCACAGTAGACCACAGGACACTTAAGGACAGTAAGCCAGCATGAAATTGACACGGGTGTTAGACCACAGCACGCTTAAAGGGCAGTAAGTCAACACGAAGTGGCTACATGTATACAATATACTGTAGACCAGCGGCGCCCAACCTTTTCTCTGCCTGGCACGTAGAAAATTTCTAGTCTTTTTCGATGTTTTAGCACCCGCTACAAAAATATTGACTCGTTTGATCATAGAGAATGAAATTTACGTAAAATTTGTTAACAAATTTGAACGTCCAAACTTATTTTACCCAAGATATCTCTCCCACTGAAAGATCATCTCGTAGCCCCAGGGAGTGCGAGTTACCCATGGCTGGGAACCTCTGCCTTATATATTGATTGTAACGGCTGCCAGTAGCACAATTATGGTTCGATTGCTTTCGTTAAAGAGTCAATTTCTTCCTTTTTGCAAAATCTTGGTGAGTGCACAGGTTTCATTTGTCTGTCTCATCTCAAATTTCCTTTAGAAAAGTCTTCCGCACACCAGTGCAATGCGCCATCTCCCCCTCTATTTACGGTTCCCAACCTTATCTCAGCCTGGCACCCCTAGAAAACTTGTAGTACGTTCTCGCACCCCATGAAAAAATAATCACTCATCTGATGACGGATAAAAAATGAAGTTCATACTAAATTTGAGTACAAATTTATGTATCCTAATTTATTTTATCGAACTTTCGCGCCTCTGGAAAGTTATCTCGTACCTCAAAGGGGTGCGAGCACCACTCCCCCTCCCCCTGCAATGAAGGGCAGTAACCCAGCAAGAGAGCAGCAGCTGGAACTGTGACGTCAAAGTGACGCGAAATTGCCTAATAAGCCAAAATCAAGAGTTGATACGTTTTGCCTACTTTACCTATTTTTCGTTAAAATACAGCAAATAGTGTTTCATAACCAAACTTACTTCACTTTTGAGGGCTGATGTCTCTCTTTTACTAAAATGGCAGACCAAGGCTACCAGATTTATTTTGCTGGAGCAATGATGACACAAAGACAGGCCAGTGGTATATATAGTGTCCTCCTGCACCACACATGCGAGGTCTGTGTCTCACTTCATGTTCAAGGGTCATCGGGTTCGTCCATCTCCCAACCCCTATCCTGTCAACCCAAGCACAAAAGAACTGGCATCAACACCAGCTGGTGCATTGACGAATATAATGATTCTGTTACCACAAAAAAAAAATCGTTCCAACGCAACATGCATATTGAAATATTGCATATGGTATGTGTCAATAATAATGCCGCATTAAATGTTTCTGCCATATTAGTTATCCTGGTACTGCGGTTTATCAAATTCACAGTTGAAAAAGAAATTTAATTTTTATACAAGCGTAATTAAATTCCCTTACATTTTATATTTATCGAGCTCAACTGCATATCCAGGATTGTTCAGTGTAAAATGTGTAATGCATTCAATTGTTAGCCCCTCGTTTGATTTGCAGAACATCTGTGGTGCATAGAAATTGATGTTTTGCATACTTCAAAAGCTCTGCACAATCTTTTCCGGCTTGATGCAGTGATTGATGAGAGAGAGAAATGGTAGTAGATACTGGAGTTGAGATATCAAGTTGTTGCTGTTAAAAACTGAGCTTAATCCAAAGTAATGTTTTCCATGGAAAACTATCTCTCTGCGTTGAGTGTGAAAGAAAAAAAAATAGTGATTCGATATTATTTCTTAGCAATGACTTTCAATTCAGTCATGTGAGTCCCACCTAGTTTCTAGGTAGTGCCTGGCACTACTACATTGGTATCGATCTGCCTCATGAAGATTATGTTATTTTAATTTTATTTGTATAGGGTCAATATGGGGAGCACTTACTGAATGTGATAGCACTGGGTAATAGCCTAAAAATCGTCAAGGGTTTCTCAACTGATTTAGACTAGTTTTGGTGTTCTGAGTTCAAATATCACATTCATTTTGCTCTATCAGGTCAACTTTTTGAGATACAGCCATAGGTCTACCTGACGAGCTATCATATTTTTCTTGAAGAATGTATCGAGTTACAACATTAACTTATTTCTCTAAATTAGCTGCATGCGTGTATGCGTGATTGCAAGGTTATTTAATTAACCCTTAGCCAATCAAATTGATTCTAAATTTCATTGCCTGACATTAATCTGCATTTTTCTATTTCTTTCAGTTGATTGGATACGTTGACTTTTATTTCTTGAGGAAAACGAAAAAAATCGTCAGGGGTTTCTCAGATGATCATCTGAAGAAATTTGTTTTTTACGCAAAGTCGATTTGTTAAAAATTTCTGTAGCAAAAAATCCTTGCCTGATTGAGCAAAACCAAGGTCATTTTCGGACTCAGAGCATCAAAATTAGTCTAATCCAACTGCAAAACCCTGTGCAATTTTCAAAAAATATTTTTTCGTTTCCCAGTGTAATTGGTTCATGCTAGATTGGGTCAGTGTGGGTGCCACTTCACTAATATATTAGTGAATTGGTCACGTTGACCGAACGTGGTTTCCACATGACAGTTTCCACTGTAACAAGTATCACACTCTGCATGCCCAATTGGTAGCCTCATCTTTGGCTAGTTTATAAAAGGTGCAGAGCCGCTTGAGGCGCACGTGTTCACTATCAACTCCGGGTGATAGTAGTTGTGATTGATCAGAATAAAGCATCATTTTCCTTTGGACAATATCGGTATAGAAAATACTTTCGAAGATTCCGGGAAATAATAATATTTAAGGAAACATGCCGTGAGAAGCGGTACAGGGTGCCGAGCTTCGCAGAACTTTCCGTGCCTCTGTGAAGGAAACTGACCAGCTGTTGTTAACTTGTGTTACTTTAAACTATTTTTTGTTATGGCCTAAGGCATTTCCTCCGCTCTTACAGAAGTGCGATATCGCTCGATACGTACTTTAAACGAAGGTTTTCAAGAAATACTTTGTGTCTATGATGGTATTATAAATCGAAATTATTTATTTTTCAAAGAGGCACTGTTTTACTGGTTTTCGTTGATAAATTTTAATAACAATAGTTAGTCCTTAAGCTGATGTTTGAGCAAATACCATAATTGTCACTGCAGTCATTTAATTAGTGGAAGATACTTGTACTGAATCCCACACCCCTCCCTCATTCTTCTCATGGGGACCGTAAAAGACCGTAAAAATCAACTTTTGAACGACTAAAAACTTTGGTGGGGTACTAACTATGCACTCTTCCTTCTTATGCCAAGCAGCAGTAATAGCGATGTCGTAGAACATGGGCACGTTCCCTTCGGCACCAAAATTAAATCTTAGTGGCTTGACTGGTCCGAAACTTGAGACAGATGCGCTGGCTTCGGCTCGGTATTTCAAGTTTATAGCCTAAGTTCTTAACCTGCTAACGGACAGTTACGAGGAAGCATAACTTTGGCCGGCGGACGGGTTTATGGCCAAATATCTAAAATTCATTTTGAACTCATTAGGTCTTTTATTTCAGAATTTGAATACTAGTTAGTTAATTATTTGGGGTTTACTAGATATCCTTACCCACAACAGTTGTGATCTAAAGCCATTAAGGTACATAACGTAAGATCGACATAAGTCGACGCCAGCCGATAACAGGTTAATCAGTTACCTGTGTCGCTCCCATGAACTTAGTCTTACTCCATAAAATGGAGTTTTCAATCGGCTCAGCGTAATCGGGTTGTTTCCAACACCTATAACACGATTGATAGTGAAGAAACTAAAGTCCCTGTCTGAATTTCCAGAAAAGTCAAGGGAAGTGGGCTTGACTTAGATCGACTTGTACAACCCAATTGTACATGCCCTATGTCTAGGTAGGTCAGTAGGCCACTAGCTGACTAAGTTCTTACTAAAGAGTATGTTATTGCGTGTATATAATATCATAATTACTATTTTATGGAGTAATTCTGGGAAGAGGCGACGGAGGTGGTTTAGTGATGTGAAAAATACGGGACTAAAGAAAGGGGTAAACAACAAGTTTATGCGTCTAAAATTGCAGACAGCCAATGAGTTAGACTATTTGCGTGTATGATTAGCTCCCTTTCATCGAAAAAAAATAGTTATCAGCGTTGACATGTTTAGAAGCTGAAGGTAAGACGTGTCAACTTCATTCAAAAACCCAACAGGGGGGGAAATGCACATGTGCACTGGTTCGTGCTTCACATCATGCCCGCTAGGTCCCAGAGGAGTTTACGATTGCAGTCGACTACAAGCTGCCAGAACTATGGTGTCGGAGACGGAACACTAATTTAACAACTGCGACCCCCTCCTCTGACCTTACCATTTCTGGTTAAGTCTGTGCCCTCCAATGGAAGTTCTATTGTTGACAGCGGCGAATTGGAAGACCAAGTTTGGAAATTCAGCCGAGATTAAACAAATCGGATTTGGTTAGCACGTTGGAAGTGGGTGAATCGAACACGCTTCATGTGCGTCATTTGTTCTCCCACAGACGCTCATTTTAATGACAAGAAAACAAGCGACGGGAAGGATACTCCTGCCCACAGACTTCAGGAAAACACTCTCGAGTCAATCTCCTTTGAAAGGAAACCACTCGAATAAAATCTTATCTCCGGAAGGAAATGCGGCCGAGAAAAATAATACTTAAAGTATGGCTACAGGCAGCGTTTGAAAAACTAATAAAAGCATTGACTTACTTTTTTTCAGAGGTGTAATGAGATGGAATTTTTTTAATACTTCAATTTTGGCCAAGTTACCCCGTATTATCGTTGTGTTGCGAGAAGATCAGGCCTAGAATCCTTAGAACCATAAAACGATAAAATTGGTAAGAAATAAACTTTTTTCAGAGTCGTGTCCCAATATAAAAATAGGATAATGCAAAAAGCTATGTAATCGAATGCTAGTGAGAAAAGTGTGTGGGTAAACAGAAAATTGAAATTAGTTTAATGTTTCGAAGAGTTTTTTTTTTTATCTATTGAAAAGAGTCCATAAAATGTAGGTATAATAATAATGCTCGTTGCTAAAGGGAGACATGGTTCAGTCTTCAAACTTTTGTTCTTCATACAAGTTAATTGTCCGTAAAGCTAGGTAGTGATTGCAGCTGATGACTCAATTGCTTGTTATTCTAGCACACGCATGCAGTTACTCAGCTTGTGAGTCTTGCAGCGAGTTAGCTCTGAGACCAGCTTGTTCAAGAAAGAGATAGCAATAGTAGTAAGAATTGATAACATTCGCAAAGTAAAGAGTCATTGACTATATCATTTTCTCCTGCTCTGGCTCAAGCGAGACGAATCTCAATCTAGACAAAGATTTTACTTTAAAAATCGTCCTCAACCCGTTCTCAGCTCCGGCTTTATTTTAAGTGACGTTGCTCAGTGCATCAGTTACCGTCTGCCCAAAGTAATAATCTTGCCGATGGCTAACACGCTTTACCGCTTGCATGTTGGCAACCTTGTATTAGTCAGGGAGGGTCATCTTATTACTGACCAAAATATGACTTATTCTCCAACACCAACTCTTTGACGTGTCCTTTTATGGAAGATACCTACTTTATTCGGGCAAAGAGATGTAGAAAATGAAAAAAAAAACACACTGTGCTAATAAAATTCCATTAGCACTTTCATTTATAGTTTAATCCCCCCTCCCCTTTCTTGTACAAATTAAGCTGTTTTGAAATTTGTGCATTGGATACACCATGACTGAGAGGGTTATACAAAAATCTTACAAGTCTGATTCGACTGAGTTGGTTAGCACCTTATCAGCGATACCTATCAAGTTCTTCGCACAAAGTCCAGGTCGTGTTATGCACGCCACTCGCCGTGTACTGAGGTATCACTACTACGCTCTGCGGCCAGCGGCCGGGAGTGCCAGGAGAGAGTATCTCCACAGTGCACGTAACCGCTTACGGCATGTTTACATGGTCAACTTTAGAAAATATTAACGTTTCCAGTTAATTTTATGTATTCAATGTCTTAAAATTTGGGAAATGACGTGGCCTTTTCCTAAACATCCGAGCACCCCGAACTGTGGAGCTACGAGAATATTTTGTTGCGATCACATCACCGCGAACGAACTTTAACAGAACTCATTTTATACAAGCACCTCCTAGACGATCCAAGTGTCCGTCAGCAATTCGCTCTTTGATTCTTTGCTGCCAGATATAATGTATTAAAATATATTAAGGTGTCTACATAAATTAAGTCGTCAATTGTTGAAATAATTTTACCTTGAAGTAGGCTCAGTTTGGCCCGCACTGCCCCAAGAAATATTTGTTGACATATAATAAAATGTATGGTGTCTACATAAATCAAGACTTCAATTATCTAAACCAGCGGGACCCGAGGAAATTCCATGGTTGATAATTGCTTTCTCTCACCTTAGTTTGACCTGAAGCAGCGCTTCTAACTTAACCCATCACGTCTAAACCAAACTAATGTCCGTCGCTTAACCCTGTCTACCGTTACGCAGTCCGTCTACCGTACACCTCGTCTTATCTCTCTTAGTATTCTGATTTCACCTATGAATCTGGAATATATTCTGTCAGCAAAGAATTCGCACTTGTATCTTCATAAGGACATAGAGATTCGACGGCACTTCCTGCATCCTACTCCTGTGCATTTGCACGAACAGACTCAGCTAATTTCTCCACTCACAGCAGCGTAACCTCTGTTCTCAAGACGTCGTTTATTTCCTTAGATATTTCACATTCTCTTTAAAAATACTTCAAAGTCCAGAATTCAAACACTACCCGCTTTGCGCTCCGTATCTTATCCTAGCTATGTATCTGGCCCTATTAAGAATGTCATCCGCCACCAGCAGAGTGAAAAAAAAAAATGGCTGGGAAAAAAGGGAAAGAGATAACTGTGATACGGATGGAATGTTTTCCAGGTTTGATATATCACAATTTATATTTCACGAATTCTCTTGATATTTTAGCACTGAAGATGGATTTATTTAATCCGAAGCGTTTGCCTCTTACCAGTAAACATGTTTTATATATATACTAGTGGACCCGTCCGTGAAGAATTCACGCAATAGCCTATACGTTTGCCTAATGCCTCTAGGCCGGTGCGGAATCTCCTCTCTCTTATTTGCTTCCTAATTTTCTTCTTTTCTTCATTGATCCTTTATCGTGCTGTCATCCTTAGGTCTTTTATATAGACAGGCCGAAGTAACATCTTGAGTAAAATACTCCAACCAAGGAGCTTCTAATAGAGGCTCCTTGACTCCAACAAACTTAAACAAAATAGCAGCTTATATACAATGTGATCGTTCCGTAGCAAAGATACCGTTGATACCGTCTTCCCACCTCAAATATCTGTTTCATTTGAGGTGCTCAAATTTTGACCTAT